>OZ014476.1:35092333-35662515 GCA_963965965.1 Trididemnum nubilum
AGGTTTTTTCTGTTAAATACTTGGTTTACAGTATTTCTTCAATGTTTTCGCAAATCACAAGATTATATTATTTCTACTGTAACTGTTATGTGGTATAAAAGCAGTGTTAGTTGGTTACGCAGAGATTCATTAAATTATGATATTCACGCTTCTATCTGTAGTACGAGTTGTAGTGTAATTAACTTTTACATTGCACAAATCTTCAAGTATTTTACTGTGCTAAGATCAAAAACAAAAAGAATATTTGTTTGTTTTCATTTTTCAATATTGCAAGAATGCAGTGTAGGCTATCTATAATTTTTTGTCAGGTTTTGTGTTCATAATATTCTAAATTACTTCACTTTAAGTGTTAACTAATGCAGTTTTTCACAGCAGTCACCTACCGCTAGCAAGCAAAAAAGTTTTCGCCAGACGGACTACTCGCTATGACGTCATCGCCTTTTTCAAAACCATGCGTGAGGCCTTGTTGTTTCGGTGGCCACGGGGAGGTCCGGACCCTCAGGATTCGCCACCGGTTAATTGCAAAAAAAAAACAAAAAACGATGTGAGACTAAAAAGAAACCGGATTGTTACAAAAATTTTAATTCAAGATAGTTGGACACTTTATGAATAATTGTCCCTTTCAAATTATTACTTCCTTTCCAAGTCAATAAATACACTTTTGCATTCACTTTGTTTTGGGTTAGCTTTTAGGTTCGTAAAATAATTGTAACGTAATGAAACGTCTCAAAATTAGTGTCCATGATGGTTTTATCTACCTGTGCATTGTGAACAAAGTTTATATGTCGAACCGTTTCAGAATTTACAACCGGAAAAGAAACAAAATCTCGTATGCGTGACAATATTCTCCTGTACGCTGTTTAAATTAATTCCCTAGGGTCAGCTGCATGCAAGGGCGTACGCAGGGGGGGGTTTTGGGGGTTCAAACCCCCCCCCATTGGTCTGTCGACCAAAATGCACAGTAAAGAAAATATCACGTTTTTAGCACTTCTAAGCCTGCTTTTTTGCAATGGCACGGACTCCAACATGATTTGAAGCAACTTTTGAAGCATTTAGAGTTTCTTGGGGGGGGGGTTAATTTGTCAAAGATATGGCTTATAAATCAATAACAACTTCAAAAAATTGCCAAAATTTGCAAATTTAACCGCTAAAAATGCTTAACGTTGGCTTCATCAAAATATGGAGATGGGGTTTCAGTATCAGTTAATTATTAATCCACTCAAATCTCGTTCCATCTGCCCCCCTCCACCCCCCTTTCCCCAACTGTTTCACTCTATAAATTACAGAATATAAATGCTCGTGGGTTTTTTCAAATTATGATTTTATGATTTATCGGCTTGTAAATTAGAGGACTGAAATGTTACCATTAGCCACCGCCCACATAGCTCACTTATGGGCAAAGGCGCACACAGGGGGCTGGGGGTTTAAACCATCCTCCCTATTGATCCGACGTAGGCCTATATCATTCAAAATATCGCCTTATTGCGCAAAACAAACAAGCTCCTTCTTTACTCTCATATTAATACGAAATATTTAATTACAGTAAATAATTTTTTTGTTATTTAATGCAACATTGTAAGCGACTAAGTGTAATACTGAAACTCTGGAATGTCGTGTTACGAGTCAGAGTAACTTTAAGTAGAGTAGGCGGGGGGGAGGGGGTTATAGACCCCCCATTGGCCTTTTAACCAAAATGCAGAATAAAAAAACAATAACACATTTTTAGCACTACTGAGACTGTTTTTTTTGCGCTGGAATGGACTAAAAAGTGATTTAAAACATCTTTTGAAACGTAAATTTAGGGGGGGGGGGTAATTTGTCAAAAATAAGACCCACAAATCAATGAAAACTTTGAAAAATGGTCAAAAACAAGCAATCAAATTTGATCGCTAGAGTAAAAATGCTAAACATAGGTTTCATCAGCTAACATATTATAAACTTAGGAATAGGGGGGGGGCTACTTAGTATTAGTTAATTACCAATCACTTGTCTCAAAACTTTTTCCGTTAGCTCCCCCCCCCAATTATTTTTCTCTATAAAATATAGACGAAATAGATTACTCTGTGTGAGTTTTCTTGAACTATAAGATTTTACCATTAGCCACCTTCCACATAGCTCACTTATGCAAACAGTTTAATCAGTTTAAGCAATTAATTGCACTACCAATTTCTATGCCGCGTTTTAAAAGCATTATTTTTCATCAATATAGCCCTAAAATTAAGTTATTTTTTTAAAAAATGCAAAATTTTCAAGCGCTGGGGGCTCCGCCCCCAAACCCCCGTGCCTCCGGCGGCTGGGGGCTTTGCCCCTAGACCCCCAATAGCCTCCAGCAGCTGGGGGCTCCGCCCCCAGACCCCCCAAAACATTCCCCTCAATTGCGAATTTCTGGCTATGTGCCTGCCACGCTTTGCCCCCTGTTTATAATCATATGGGTTTTCGCAGGCTTTTGTTTTAAACAATGTTTTCTTGATCGTTCAGTTGCAAATCTTATGATGTTAACTATAGATGTATGCTTAATTGTTTTTTGTTTGAAAAGTTTTATTTGCATTACGCACTGTGTGACTTTGACTCCATCTTGTTACATTACGCTAAGTTATTTATTCGCCAAAGTATAGATCGCGAAAAAATTTTTGATGTCACTTTTCAAAACCCCCCCCCATTGAAAAATCCTGCGTACGCCACTGGCTGCATGTAATTGACCAGGTTGTAATGTCAAAAGATTTTTAACAAATATAACAAGTATAAAAGAAAATATTAAATAATAGTAAAGGCTTAAGATATACAAGCAATGCAAGAATAAATGATTGGGAAAAAGATCAATAACAGTTTAGGCAATTTACAAAAGATGCAAAAATCATCAGTTTAAGCGGTAAATTTTTCCCGAATAAAATAAAAGAATAACTTGTGCAGTAAAATTGGTATTAAAAAAAGTTTGCGCAAAACTGCTTTTTAGATAATTGTACTTTACTTTTTGATGTGTTGCCACAATTTATAATTCCACGTTCAGAAGTGACTTAATATGGGAAATCTGTTTTCGAAGAAAGAGAATGAATCATCAAAAGAAACGCAACATCATTCAGCTTCCTATTCAAAGGAAAGTTCGGTTGTGGACAAAGTCGAGCCTATTGTGGATGATCAACAACCGTCCCAACCTGCTGTCCAAATTGGACCTTCTGAGCAAGCTGTCTGTAAGCTAATTGGGACTTCGCGCGAGCGCGTAGTACCTTTGATTTTGTTCGCGAATTTTGGCAGATGAGGATTGATTTGCTTATAACTAACAAACAGTAAAACCTAAAAAAGTGAAATTTGGACTCAACATAAGAATTACTGAAAGCATCACTCGTGCCACTTTCGGGGATCGTAGGTCACGTGATCGTGAATCGAGACACAAAAAAACATAAAAACACGGCGATTTTTGGCCTGAAAATTTATTAACTTGCTTATAACTCAAAAACCACGTAGCGTGCAACGTTGAAATTTGTACACAATTTGGATGCTTGTAAATGCTTTAGGTAAACCGAGTTTGGGGGCGCCCGGTTACCTGACCGAAATGTTACAGGCCAAAAATGGGCAAAAAGTTAACGAGTTTGAACCGATATATCTCGGTAATTACCAATATTGATGAAAAATGGTATGTGATTTTTGAACATGCTATCAACCGCCTTTCTTTTGGTTATGTTTGTTTACCCCAGCTTGATTACTATTTTTCTTTTTTTTTTTTTTTTGCTCTATTGGATAAGTTTGCTCTATACTCATACTATAGCCCGGATGCTCCAATTGTGTTGGCACCTCCCCTCATTAACTGCAAAAGCTAAACAACCTAAATCTATTGGATAAGTATGAGTCAAAAATTGAAGATAACAAATTAAATTGGCCACATTGAGAAGAAAATAAATCGGCCAGTTGGTTGAGCGGTAACGCGTTCGTCTCTGGAGCGGGAGGTCTGAGGTTCAAATCTCGGGCCGGTCAACGGCTCGCCACAGTGTTGCCAACGGCTCGCCACCGATGCGACATTTCTTCGAAAGGAGCTGTGTTGCCCGGGCGCAATGATACGGAGATGGGCCCCGCCAACTCGTTACACGCTTCGGCGTATTACAGCAAGTATAATGAAAGATTTGATTTGAGAAGACCATGCCAAATGGGCTCTTTAAAATTTTTAAATCTTTATGCAAAGTATTCCAGCTAGGCATAATCAAAGAGTACCGGTAAACTAATATAAGGAAAAGATAAAACATGCCAACCATGTTGAACAATTAGCTCTTAAATGGACCTTCAAACAGTATGTTAAATTCTCACGATGAATTGGTATAACAGAAACGTAGAAGAGTCAAACTTATGGGATTACAGCAACATTTAAGACGTTAAAGTACTTGAGCTTAATGGTTTTGTTAGATTTAAGCTGGATGGCCGAGTATTTTTACTAAGCTGTCACTGGTGACGTTGAAAAAATCTTGTACTCGCTCTTCAAAGTTTTTGAACAATTCTATTAAAAAAGCTTTCGTGCTGAACAATAGATGTAATACTGTACAATGCACTGTACAATATCCAATATGTTGGCTGTTGGGTTGCACTGCCAAATAGCGCTCTCAGAATAAGAATGGTTGTAAAATGTGTGTTTATTTTGGCCGTGGATAGTGTTAAGTTTGGCTGATGTAATAAAGTCGCTGGTATTGTAAGATCGCTCTACGTTATTTCATAATAAAGTGAAAATCTGTTAGAAACTCATAATAGTTTTTTGATTGACTTTACTTGATTATTTTGATAACTTTTTGAGATCTTTAAACTTTGAGAGCGAATTACCTTATAGGTGTTAAAATGAATTAAAAAGAGCGTAATGTGCAAAGAAAGAAGATAATTTTTGGTGAATAGTTGTTTGACTTTAAACATTACACCTAGGATTCTGGAAAACATAGAGTTGAGTAAATTAATCTAAGTTTTGAATGTAAAGTCATCCTAAAGTTAAACTCTATAATATCACAAATAAAATTTATAAGAATTTGATTTTTTTGTGTCTAAATTTTGCTTGTGTACGTATCTTTTTCCTTGCTAATTGCTAAAGCAGGCTTCGTTTTGATTTTGTTCTTAAATTTTGGGAAAAATTTGTAAAACTATATTTATACATGTGCTTTTGCAAAATTCTTCTTAAAAAGATATTGCAGTGCTGGGCTAGTTGAGGGTGTAGATTTGATATTTCGGACAGTGCGTCAAATTTTTGGTCAAGATAATGTTAGATGCAAAATCCAAAAATCTTATTGGCATTTTCAGATTACAAGTTTTTGTTTTGGGGTTTTAATCCGAGTAAAAAGTTATGGTCAAAATATTTGTTTTAACAAGCGTTTTGTTTGTAACTGCAATTTTAACAATTACGCTGCGCTGCTAAGCGAAAATTCAACTTACTCTTTAAAAATTGAAACAAAAACTGATCGATATTTAAAGATACGGTTTCTAGACATTTAAATTTTGAAAGCCATTAAACACAAACTTGATTAAGTTAACGGAGCACTTTGAAATTCGAAAGCGATGTATTTCAGAATGACTATCAACAACCATAAACACGCTTAACGCAATTGGGAAGTTCTTTAATTCAGCAAAGTTAGATACTTTCGCGAATTCCCCGAATATCGCTTGCAAGTGTCATATTCTAGTTTTTAATTTCAATTTTATCCGCTGAATTTTAAATTATGATTTTATTTCAGACAATAAAAACTCGCGCAACTAGGTAACCGATCGTATATTTTTATAAATTTAACCAGCCATATTGCAGCAACAAACAAAATTTTTAAAACAGATATCATTGTTTATTACACGCTAAACGTTTTCGACCATTCTTCTGGTCCTCTTCAGAGCAAAATAATCACATCCTATCAGTTTAAAGACAAACTAGCAAATGAGCAACTTTTAAAATAGCAATATAGTTTACCTCAATGCAACAAGTACGCAATTTTAACGTGACAATTGTACAAGTTATGCAATGACATGAAGATTGTATCTCATATACATTCAGAGGAAAAAAAAACACTCACAAACACAAAAACATAATACTTAAATGCTAACCTAATCAACATTTAGTAAGAAAGATGAACCATTAGCGTAGAGCTGTCTATTGAGTTGTGGGTTGTGTTTTTTTATGAGCAAAGTTTCTTGTATCTTTGTGGCATATTCTGAATCACAAATACGTAAAACTTTGAAAGCATTAAAATCTGTATTATTTAGCTTGCAGTTTTGGCATATTTCAAAGTGATCACAAATTGCTGATTTAGTGGTTTTGTGTTGCAGATGTTCCTGAATCCTAGTGCCAAGATGTCGCGTAGTCATACCGATGTATGAAATACTCGCATCACGCGAACAAGAAAATTTGTACACGACATTAGACAATAAAGGAAACGGAGTAGAACACGTAAGTTGAAAATACGATCCAGTTTTAAAACATGTATAATAAACATTGATATCAACATTAAATTTCGGTTTAACTAGAGCAGTTAGTGTTTTTGCAAACACTCGTTATGCTTTTCCAAAAAATGGTATTCCAATAGTGAAAAGAAAATCGGGTTCATATTTATCCGGAGAGTTGTTTTGTCGTTTTTCAAACTTTTTTATGGTGTTATTTATAAACCAATCAGGATATCCATTGTTGCGAAAAATATGGCGTAAACGCTTTAATTACTGCACATATAATTCGGTACTTGAGCATATTTTCTTAGCGCGATGCAACAAGCACATAATTAAGCCAGATTTCCAATTATTCGGACACAATGCATTAAAATTAAGCAGCAATCCAGTATTAGTGGGTTTTCGCCAAACGCAAGTGTCATTCATAGCCAGCGTCATTTAGTTTTATTTGCACATCTAGGAAAGGCAAATTCTCGCGATTTGTATTTTTTTCTACTTTCTAAGGTAATTTCTAAACTTTCTAAGGTAAACTTTCTAAGGTATTTTTTTCTAAGGGTTATCAAACTATGCAAGTTTGACAAAGGAAACGGTTTTGCAATTTTGGAAGCTGAAGATTATTTTTTAAAACTTGACAGAATAATAGAAGACGGATCAAAATTTATTGAAGTTAAATTACAAGATGATGCGATTCATCTAATTATTCAAAAAGAAAATTCAATAGCATATTACTTCAAGAGATATCTGAGGAAGGTTGACGGTTACACTACCCTAATCCCATCTGGGAGTAAGCCTGGTAAACTATATGGTTTGGCTAAAGTGCATAAAGACAACACTCTTCTTCGACAGGTTGTATCTAAGATTGGAACCCCTGAATACAAGTTAGCTAAATATCTGGATAATTTAATAAAACCACACATTCCGGACTCTTATTTGTTAAAATCCACCGACGATTTCATTGAGCGTTTGAAACAATTTCCATGTAATAATTCGTGTCGCATAATGAGTTTTGATGTTGTATCGTTGTTTACAAATGTTCCACTTTCTGAAACTATTGAGCTTATAATCAATCGTTTGTATGCAGATGGCAATCCGTATGCTATTCCGTTTGACAAAGATGTTTTTCGCAAATTAATGTTCAAGGCAACTCAAGGCTTATTCATGTACATGGACAAATTATATAAGCAGATAGATGGTGTGACGATGGGTTCGTGTCTCAGGCTTACATTGGCCAATTTTTTCTTAGGTTGTTTAGAGGAGAAATTATTTGCTAATACTAACAATCTTTCACCTAATTTGTATTTACGGTACTATAGATGATATTTATGCTGTTTTTGATAGTGATAGCGCTTGTACACAGTTTTTGAATACTCTTAATTCACAACACAAAGACATTAAATTTACCTTAGAAAAAAATACAAATCGCGAGAATTTGCCTTTCCTAGATGTGCGAATAAAACTAAATGACGCTGGCTATGAAAGACACTTGCGTTTGGCGAAAACCCACTAATACTGGATTACTGCTTAATTTTAATGCATTGTGTCCGAATAATTGGAAATCTGGCTTAATTATGTGCTTGTTGCATCGCGCTAAGAAAATATGCTCAAGTACCGAATTATATGTGCAGGAATTAAAGCGTTTACGCCATATTTTTCGCAACAATGGATATCCTGATTGGTTTATAAATAACACCATAAAAAAGTTTGAAAAACGACAAAACAACTCTCCGGATAAATATGAACCCGATTTTCTTTTCACTATTGGAATACCATTTTTTGGAAAAGCATCACGAGTGTTTGCAAAAAGACTAACTGCTCTAGTTAAACCGAAATTTAATGTTGATATCAATGTTTATTAAACATGTTTTAAAACTGGATCGTATTTTCAACTTACGTGTTCTACTCCGTTTCCTTTATTGTCTAATGTCGTGTACAAATTTTCTTGTTCGCGTGATGCGAGTATTTCATACATCGGTATGACTACGCGACATCTTGGCACTAGGATTCAGGAACATCTGCAACACAAAACCACTAAATCAGCAATTCGTGATCACTTTGAAATATGCCAAAACTGCAAGCTAAATAATACAGATTTTAATGCTTTCAAAGTTTTACGTATTTGTAATTCAGAATATGCCACAAAGATGCAAGAAACTTTGCTCATAAAAAAACACAACTCACAACTCAATAGACAGCTCTACGCTAATGGTTCATCTTTCTTACTAAATGTTGATTAGGTTAGCATGTAAGTATTATGTTTTTGTGTTTGTGAGTGTTTTTTTTTCCTCTGAATGTATATGAGATACAATCTTCATGTCATTGCATAACTTGTACAATTGTCACGTTAAAATTGCGTACTTGTTGCATTGAGGTAAACTATATTGCTATTTTAAAAGTTGCTCATTTGCTAGTTTGTCTTTAAACTGATAGGATGTGATTATTTTGCTCTGAAGAGGACCAGAAGAATGGTCGAAAACGTTTAGCGTGTAATAAACAATGATATCTGTTTTAAAAATTTTGTTTGTTGCTGCAATATGGCTGATTAAATCAAGCTCTTTACCGAAGATTTATTTTATAAATTTAATTGATGACCCATTTTCTACAAGAGCAAGAGTTCCTGTAAAATCGCCTTCAATGCTCCTCTCCCTTTTTAACAGGCTCTGTTTCAGTTTCTAACAGAGGTGGAGTCCTCGAGGACGTCTTCAAGGACACATTTTCGAGTCCTTGACCTTGGTTTTGGCCTCGAAGCCTCAAGTCCTCGAAAATTGCCCTGTCCTCGGCTTGAGGACAGCACTATTTTTTGAACGGTTAAAAATTTGTAGATCAGCTGAAAAATGTTTTTCTAGACCGTTTTTTTTTTTTCGGAGATCGACCGAAAAAAATTTTTAAGACCGTTTTTCTTAGGAAAACACTTGCATTTGTGTCCTTGGTCCTTGGTCTTGGTCTCGAGCATTTCTGTCCTTGGCCTCGGCCTCGGACTTTTTTTGTGTCCTTGGCCTTGGCCTTGGCCTCGAAACTTGTGTCCTCGACTCCACCTCTGGTTTCTAACGTACTGAAAAAGGAAACTGTAAATTAATATAAACAACTTGTGCCCTTACTTTTACCCATTAGGCCACTGGAGGCGATTGACCGGCAGTGCCATTTTGTATGCATAGAGAAGTTGGTCAGTCAAAAATTCTATTTGATAAAATAACTAAAAAACGGTGCAGATGTACCACTTTTACCCATAATTACTCGTATATTGCTTACTATACTGTGTAAACGTTTTTTATAGTGCACTCAAAAATGAAAATTTTAGATAATATCCAAGCTGGGCACATTCATCTTCATGTAGGTGATAATGTAGCGCTATCTGGTCGAGGTGACGTTCCACCGGAAAAAAACGAACCCGGTGTTCCCATTCGTGCTGCGGGTAAGATTGTTGTTGTATGTTGACTTTGCGTTTTTATTTGACTGGAGACTTCACCCAAGCGAAATGAAGAAAGTGATGTTTGACCATAAAGTGTGACAGCTCAATCCATTTCATCTGCTGCCACGTGACTTTTTTGGAAAAGCTGGCAATGAAGAAAATGATTGAATTGCGGAATTACACTCGTTTTATAGGAATATGTGGATTATTTTGCTCAAAATTTAAGAACAATATCACCCTCGCAATAGAAAAGATAGGTTAGAGGACCGGCTATTTTTCAATCAAAAAATCCATTTCTGTTATGCTGCTATATCGTAGCGAAATAACATTAGACTATACTGTTTTGTTCTTGATAATTACAGATATTGCTCTTTTTTAAGAACAAGGCTGAAAATTTAAGAACAATCAGCATCAACTTAAAATTTACTGGCGTTTATAAAAAAAAATGAGTAACGTTGTATGAATGAGGATGTCTTCAATTCTTGTAATTGTACATCAGTAGGGACTATCTCAGTTTGAAATATTTTCATTACTATTGATTTATCATTGCATTGTACAGGTTCAAAACGAATTATAACTTGCGCTGACAAGTATAAAGTTGTTAACAATGTGGGGTCCACCTATTGGAGGCATTTGGCCCGACACATGAATCTTAGTGAGGAACAAATTGACCGCATCGATTATGACTATGAGAAGTATGGCCTGCACGAAAAAGTACGTTTCTTGATACTTTGAAACGCTTAAAGTATTTATTTACCGCCATACCGGCTAGTTAGTCGAGCTTAAATTCCGATACGGTAAAATTGGACGTAGTGCTGCCAACGGATTGCCATCCATGCGACATTTCTTTGTAAAGAGCTGCGTTGCCTAGGCGACCAGCTCGACATAACAGCGAATAGGCAAAATGGTCGATGGACGCAAGAATGCGAAATGCTTAATCACCTGCGTATCTTTTATCATTATTTTTTAGTGTTTGTTGATTTGAAAGTACGGTTCTGAAATTTGTTTAAATTTCGTAAAACTTATCGATAATGCGTTAAATTTATTGTATTTAAAGCGTTTACGTATATCTGTAATAAATTAAGTATACCTGAAGATAAAAAGACCGCCTGGTGGTCAAGGTCCAAGGATATACAGTATTGTACTAAAAATTATGGGCAAAAAAATTTATGCTGAACTAGCAATATGCATTGCAAGTTTTTTTGAGGGAGGTTGTTCGCATGATATTCACAAATGCAAAAACATTCATTTACTATGGTTTCTAAAGTTTAGACCGCTGATCATCGAACAATACTGTAACTTCTGGAAGAAGATAATTACTAGTTTTCATTACATTTTCCATCCTTCGTACTAATGTTGATAGTCAAAGTGTCTTCAAAATCGAAATCATGTCATGTTTTGAGTGTTTTGAAACTAAAATACGAGTATCTTCTATTACCCTAGCTATCGAAAATAAACCCAAAGCTTCGTGGTATTCTTATATGCGGATTGACAAGGAAGGGCTTGGCTAATTTACCTTAGCAATTGTTATTTCTTGAAGCTGAAAGCAACATTTAATTTAATTTAGGAAAATACAGGAAGTATTATATAATTTCATGTTTATTTTACAGATTTATCAAGTTATCTTTTATTGGGAGAAAAAATTCCGAGGCCCAGTATCTGTTGTAGAACTAGTCGAGGTTTTAAAAGTGGCGAATCTGTACGAAGTTGCTATGAAATTAGATCAGTAATTGATCTAACTCTTAACTTGTATTTAGTGGTGCAACCAGAGTGGACTAACGGGGCTTCAGACCCCATTTGCCAAGTCATTTAAAACTTTCAACCCAAAAGTACAAGCGTTTAGATTTTTTTGGACTTGACCTGTAAATAAGAGGAGGGGAATATTAATAAGAGGCTGGGAATATTAATTCTTTTAAATGACTTTCGAATTTTAACAATTTGTTTGTTTTAAATGGTTTTAAAAACGTGCAAAATGTAATCCAAGTGGCGGTAAAAGCACTACTTTTTGTCGAAAAAACACAAAACGGCCTTTGGAGACCAGTACTTGTGATACGCTTGAGTTGCACCAGCTTGCTCAGCACATCGCCCACTTGAGACAATTTTAGAACGAAAATGTTTTAACTTTGGTTAAAGCCCGTTTCCCAAATTTAGCAAAATCGTGGTTGCGCGCCTGCTTGTATTTAACTTCAACATTTTTGTTGTTCCAACTAAAAGCACAACTGCAACAATTTCGAAAACGTTATTAAGTTTTAATGATTTTATGCTCCTGCTTGTGTCAACTTTTATACTTTGCATTATGCCACTAAGACTAAGTTTTTTGCTAATTTTAATCTAATTCAGTGTACCACTTCGTGTTAACTTATCTGGAACTACCAGATGTTTGAGTAAAATTTCTACGATGACTGCTGAATTTAGAAGACTAATTATTAGGCTTTGTTTCTTATTTATCCAAAAAAATTCGCTTAACAGATTTTTTAAAATTAGAATCAATTTTTGCTGGTAAAACCTTTTTCAAAAAACGAGGTTAGTTGGTTGTAACTGCCTGGCTCTTTATGTGAATGAGAGCATGGTGCAACAGCAGCAGAAATGCTGCCCCTTAGAACCCCATCTGTGATGGAAAATCCAACAGAGAAATGTGATCATTTCTACACCACTTTACGAGTGGGTATCAGACGGCCACCATTGGTCTAGTCTTACTGCCCACTAGATTTGCTGTTGGACGAAACTTCGTTGAAGTACTTGGCAATCAAATATGTCCTATTGTTGTTTTTTTTTATTTTTAAAACTAGGTTAGTTGTTCATTTGCTATATTTAGAGTTTTGCAAACCAACTGCCGTGAATATGAATCAACTCAAAGATTACTTTTCTGAAATTAGGAACACAGTTTTATTTAAACGAAACTAATTCATCCCTGTAGAAGATATTGAACTAATAATCCAGGGATTGTCTTGCCTTGGTGCATTTCAAATTTTATCTTTTGATCAACTCGTAAATTTTAGCGTTGAAAGTAGCACTAAGGTTTCATTTTAATATCTGTTTTGACGGTGGTATAGCCCATTCTGTCGGCGCGTAGCACTTGACCCACTTGTATGAAGAAGGTTGTTGTTCCTGGTTTGATACTTACAGAACGTGAATTAGGTCTTTGCGTCTCGAGAAAAAACACTTTTTCCTTCTTCCTAGCTAACCGTAAAAAAACTGGTTTCATTGTTTTAACGCTTATTCAATTTTCACGTCTGCGCAGTTTTTATTCAGTGACCATTATGCGAAAACGCCAAAACTACCAATCTTGGCAAACCCTGGAAGCACACAGTTTATTCATCATGATTGCTGTATGTCGGCGAATTCCACATTACAGTGGATGGCAAAAAGGCGTTTTACAAAGCCGCACGTATAAAGATATTTCGTGTGTCTGTTTCTGAATGCCCAAATTGTCCAATGACCATTTCTTTCATAAATGCAGTTTTTTGTGGTCCCTTTATCCATAGCAAGTAACGCCGTTTGACAGCGAGTGGAATTGAGAGTTGCATTTGTTTGTTTTATACTGGTTGGTTCAAACTCGACGGTTGTGTTTCGCGGATGAGAGGATGGTGCCACGGAAAGCAACTCCACAAAACTCCAGCTGATTGCTGGTGGTACCACCCGGGCCTTTCCAAGTGATGGGGTCGTGTAGACCCGACAGTCGTGCCACACCCAAGGCGTGGTATTGGATACCAACGTCCCGCCGCCCAAATGTGGCTGTATGTTTTTTCGCCAAACCTGGGGTGTGTCGAAATGGCTGAACAAACCTCCCCAAGGGGCTCAAAAAGCAAGTTGCCCCCTAGTTTTTGGACGGTAAATGGTTTATCGCTTTGATCGAAGATTATTGAGCCAAATTATCAACCATATGTGATAAAACAAATTACGAGACACTCAATTTCAACCATTGTGCAAATCGCCCTTGAATCGTACACAAACAACTTCGCTATTTTTTGCGTATTGTGCATAGCTATTATTGTACATGTACGTTGTTAGATTGGGAAATGATAATGTATATTGCGTTGTGCTTTTTTCAACATATGTGTTTATGCAAAAATCTAATGTTACAAAGTGATGTCAGTCTTTCAAATTGATTTTAAACGATATCGTTCCTCTAAAAGAGGGTATTTGTAGTTTTGAGTTGGGAATACCGAACATTGATTACGTGATGACGAACTACTAGTAGTAATGATATGGGTCCCCAGTGCAAAACGCTAATTCAGCACGAAAAACAGTAAATAGGTCCGTGACCCTAAATCAGCTCAGCATGGATAGTGCTGGCCACTGTAAACGTTAAATTGTAAATACTGCTTAAACCTTCGTTTTTTAATGTTCACGAAGTGTCTATTTCATCAAAAAAATGAAAATAAATAAATCAGCAACAAGCTTTTGGGTTACAATTTCGGAATAAGTTTTGGGGCTGTTTCACCAAAGTGTTAGCGATAATGTACAGTAATCTACGGTAAAGATTAATCCAACTCGTTTTTTTGTTTCCGATGTATCCCTCAGGTTCGATTTGTCGCAGGATGAACAGCAGCATTATACCTTGGCTTTAATGGCTTCATTCAGTCGGAATAAAACTGCTCTCAATTTTTATCAGCTGATTAAATTTGCTGCCTTTGGCTTAAGCTTTTGTAATGTGGTCTTTACTGTAGTTTCAGTTTCATTTTTAATTTTTGATAAATTGCGTTTTTTTTGGTTTTTGTGAATTGTACGTTTTGATAAAAAATCAATACATTTCATTGCTGATACAACTGTTTGCTTGCACTAAATTGTACACATTGGTGGAGGATGGAAGAGGCTATTTTTTTAGCCTTACAATTTGTTTGAATTTTTCAAGTTCATTGGATTTTTAGTAGCAAGTAGACCTATGAACTCATTACGTGTTTGTATACATGTCTCCTAATTGCGATGTCACAACCAGAATCGCAAACATTGTGCTCTAGCTTTTCGTTGGATTAACATTCAAACTAAAATGTGTACTGCACTCTAGCATAGGATCGTAAGTTCAAAAAAATTGTTCAAACTTAAATAATTTTATTGCTAAAGCTCTTTTTTATCCTTACTGAGCATTGAGCAATGTTTACTCAAGTGTAATTACCTAGAATATTGAAAATTTTGTGTCATCTGTTGAAAACCGTGACCATTTTTGTTATTAATGGGCACTGGGCAGTGATGCAAGCAAATCTGTTACGCTTTTGTCAAGTCGATTAAGTCTCGTTTAGTGGTTTTGAGCCCATTGCAACGATATTTGACCATTGTTTTGAAAATGCGATAATTTTCATTGTGTGAAACCGTATTTCTTTGCTAATTGAAACGTGTGCGTTCACTCCTGTTCTTGCTTTTATCATCTCAGCGAATTAACTAATCCATTTATTTCAATGCTTTTAAAATCACACGCAACCATTACGCTAAAATTTGTAGATGAAATCTGTATCATTTTAGCTGTGTTTCTTTTTTTTTTTTTGCCTTTTCCGTTGAGAAAAAAAAACGTACGAAAACGAACCAAAGTGGATACTGTGCAAATTTACCTAAATACTGCATCGGAAAGTTTTATGTCTGCAAAAATCACATTTAGCTCGTTGAAAAAGGTAGAAAAGTGGATATTCAGAACGACATAATATTGCTCATGCATCTGATTGTTTAATTATAAACAATAACGCAAAAAATTTCCAGAGTGTAAAGCATACCTGTGACGGCTGTCACCTCGCCTAGAATCGAAGCCTTGTTCTGTTCAACCGGCTTGTGATGCTAATCATGTGACTTCGCGTCGCTGTTGGTGTTTGCAAGGAGGTTGCTTAGAGCATGCGCTGATTGGTGGCGTGACATTTGCCTTTTTCTCACTGTCCGAACTCAGACGCAGAAAACCATTTTGAGTTCTCTTTTGGATTTGGAACAAGCAACAACAGCAACATATTTTTCATCAACGTCGACGTTTTCAGTTCAATTTCAAATCAAGTATTTTGTTGATCTTTATTTATAGTTAAATCGCTTACGTTTATTTTATTTTGGTTAGTTAGAGATTAGTGCAATAAAATATATTTTTATTTACAGTTTATTGTGGCGTGTGTTTTTCTATAATTTAAGGAGTTAACTACATTATTTACAATTAGAACCATACGTCACATACCTAGTGAGACGTTTTGGTTAATTCATTGAAACCATTGTCAAACTTATTCAAATAGAATTTTGAATATAAAAATTTTTTAAATTTCAAATTCAGTTTGTTTTAATAACATTGACAAAGGTTTGAAGAAATTGACTGAACGTCTCAATAAATATGCTTTAAAGCACTTTGGATGTATCGTAGTAGACAAAATTATTTAAAAATTCCAACTACTATAAATGTCGTCTTTGCTATTTCGTGACGCATAAAACAAGCGTAACCACCTTTTCAGGAAATTGCCTTTTATGTGAAGAACAATAGCGCTGAAGCGCAATGAAAAAAAAGTGCTACTTTTTATTATCTAAAAAGACGACAATGCATATTTTTTATATTCACTTGTACTTTTGAAAAAAAAAAAGCAATAATTTGAGGTACCTAATTCAAGTTACTGTTTTGTATTAGAAATAAAAAAGACCAAAAGCGAACAATTGCCACTTGGCAGCATTTGCAGGTTGCTCGGTTCCTGTAAAGTAACTAACGCACATACTTATAATGCTATCACAAAGTTTCCAGATGGCATATCACAAGGTCAATACATTATATATAAGTTTAAATTCTGTGTAATGGCGTAAACTTCTAGTTGTATATTATGAATCTATTTTAACTCTGTGTTATGTTATATAATGCGCTATTTAAATTTCGGTTCAGTAAATAACGGTATGTCGCGAATTTCTGAGTAAACGCAAAAGTTTTATGGATGTGTGTCACGAAGTCCCAATACTGGAATAATGATTTAACCAAGTATTTTTGTTAGGTTTTATAGCTCATGTCTCATAGTCTTCGAACAATTGCGGTTTCTTATGAACGCAACAAATTGCGACGTCATGTGGTTTGTGAAAAGTTTTTCTGTGCCGTCGAAGCAATTCATGCTTCGATTTGCACATGGACTTCTAAATAATAAAGTCCATGGATTTACAGTACTTAGAAGTTTGAGGGCAAGAAACTGCACGAGTTGACATCTAAACAATATCTGCAGAAGAAGGCCTTTTTAGAAGTCCGTGCAAATGTTGTGTAAAGCAAAGAGCGCATAGAGCCTGTCGTTGTCATGAAAGCACAATCTAGTATATAAATGCGTTACGTTGGCCTGATTAGCGTCAGTTAGAGTTAGCACTACTCACCGAAGTACGCAGTCTGTAAATGTAATGTTCGTGAAAGCTTCAAATTTAGTTTTGCAGTTGTTTAATTAAGTTTGAAAAGTAATTCGATTACTTGAAAAGCACCTACGAATAATATTGCAGGACGATGCAAAAAAAAATTTGCATAGGAAAAATGAAGCAAAAAACGATAGCATTGTTAGATACTACAAATATACTTAAATCGTAATTAGTTTGGCAGATACAGAAAAAGATAAACTAAGCAACAGTTTGTACGGTTTTGAAGAGAAGCAATGTCAAATATGCTCTATTTATATGTTGTCAATATCAATGGAGACAAACAACACTTAGTGATGATTGACATCAGGAAAAAAACGTACAGACATTTATGATCAAGGCAATAAATACTTTGCGTTGATCATCATTTGTTTGCTCAGTTTTTGACTTTTTGTTTTGTATTTTATCACCAATTGTTTTTATTTATTTATTTATTTTTGATTGTTTATTTTTCCTTCATTCTTAATAATTTTAGTATTGTTTGAGGCCATGTTTTGGTTGAAAATCACACACAGGAGAAGAAAGAAGAAATTTCGACGACTTCGCATTTAGGGATCAGTAAAATAATATAGCCACAAGCTTATCGGACATATACAAAATCAGTCGTAAATATACTACTACTTTATTTATTAAAATCGATTTCACCCCAGCGGGGCATCATCAGTTAGATCTAAAAACAATCAGCGTATACTTTAAAACCAAAATCATCATAAAACCTATAAATAGACTATAACATCAATCAAATTGAAAAAAACATAAAATGGACTTCAATAACAACGAAATTAAAGAAAAAATAATACTGTATATAGCAAAACCTCTTTCGCAAAGCAAATATATTGAAAACCTTGTTTTATCTACACCACCACAACATCAGAAAAAAACTATACAAAAAAAGTTGTTTAAAATAATAAACCCCTGCAAAAAAATATAAATATTTTTTCAATTATAAAAAGCGTTGCTAAGCAACCAAAAAGAAAACGTATCTCCAAACCTTAAAAAGTAGAAAACTTAAAACTTTTTTCAAAAAAAGTTTTAAGTTTTCTACTTTTTAAGGTTTGGAGATACGTTTTCTTTAAAAGTAGAAAGTCTCCAAACCTTAAAAAGTAGAAACTTTTTTCAAAAAAAGTTTTAAGTTTTCTACTTTTTAAGGTTTGAAGATACGTTTTCTTTTTGGTTGCTTAGCAACGCTTTTTATAATTGAAAAAATATTTATATTTTTTTGCAGGGGTTTATTATTTTAAACAACTTTTTTTGTATAGTTTTTTTCTGATGTTGTGGTGGTGTAGATAAAACAAGGTTTTCAATATATTTGCTTTGCGAAAGAGGTTTTGCTATGTACAGTATTATTTTTTCTTTAATTTCGTTGTTATTGAAGTCCATTTTATGTTTTTTCAATTTGATTGATGTTATAGTCTATTTATAGGTTTTATGATGATTTTGGTTTTAAAGTATACGCTGATTGTTTTTAGATCTAACTGATGATGCCCCGCTGGGGTGAAATCGATTTTAATAAATAAAGCAGTAGTATATTTACGACTGATTTTGTATATGCCCGATAAGCTTGTGGCTATGTTATTTTATTAATAATTTTAGAGGGCGATTACGGTGTGATTCATATTAGAACAACAAATGCTGACTCATATTAGACTTACGAGACGCTGCATTGTTCATATCAAATCAATCAAATCTTTCATTATACTCGCTGTAATTCGCCAAAGCGTGTAACGAGTTAGCGGGACCCGTCTCCGCGTCATTGTGCCTGTAGGCAACACAGCTTCTTTCGAAGAAATGTCGCAGCGGTGGAGACTGGTGAGCCGTTGGCAACACTGTGTCGGATTTGACTGGCCCGCGATTTAAACTTTACACCTTCCGCTCCAGAGACGAACGCGTTACCGCTCGACCAACTGGCGGGTACGCTATATTTTTGAATGTCGTTGAATGCAAAAATTTTTTGTAAAGTACGATCAGGATTTTTAGGTGCCTTTTTCTATTTCAAGTAATAGTGCCCAATCATGCTGTAAGCTTGCTTACGGAAACTTAGAAGATAGTACCGTACCGCAAGCAATACAGTGCGTAACTGTGCATGATCTTATGTTATGCTTCGGATAGGTTTGTTCCGATAAAGTGCCATTGGAAAGGTTCTTCGAAGTTTTCAATAATATTTGGACCCACGATTGGTTTGCAAATTTCAGGCAATTAATAGTGCTTTTTCAACTAATGCTTTTTAGTGGGCTTTTAGTCAAAGATGCTATGTGAATATTATATAAGTATTATACAAAGCCGAAGCTTGTTAGTAGAAAGAAACTTGAAGTGTATGAGGCTGAACCCAACGAATTTAACTCCAAAGCGTCAGAAAAAAATGATTTTTAACTATGAAGTATAGGGGTTAGTTGCAGCAACTATTTAGTTACTGGAGAGATTTATCGGAATAGTGTAAAGTTACTTTATGCATAGTAATTTTTTTACAAAGTATTGTAGTTTTGTTGGTTACGTGTTCTCGTGGTAGTGGTGGGTTGATATTCTAGTAATTTTTTTAAATTAAATTTAAGAGTTACTGTAGCTAAGTTTTCTTTGATTGGAATTAACCAAATCATGACCTAATTACCACAAAAATATGCTAATAGCCTGCAAAAACAGTAACAATAATACCTGTTTGCAGAAAGAGCAGTCCGTTGTTGTTTTCGATTTTGAAAAAAAAACAAACTGCACTTGCGTGAACATATTTTCTAAATTCTTAGTTCTTCTGGTGCTGCAGGCTTCTCAAACGAAGCCAACAAAGTACTACTCAAACTAGCTCTATCAACGCCATAGTGGTAGCAAATCGCCATCATTTATTTACTGGTAGCAAAAAATAAGAGACCACGGTCCCACTCATTTAATGTGGCAGATTACGCTCTTTATACAAACCAGTAAATTTGAGTTGAATCTAACTGTTCTTAAAGGCGGTGAATCATCCAGCCAATTACGAGCTAAAATTAAGCTATAATTTTTGATATTTTGTGTTTTAATTTTGAGGCTGCGTTGCAAAGATATTCAACAAATACAAAAAGATATCCCCCGAGAAAAGTTTTTGAAAACTCTGAGTTTTGTTCTTCCCGCCAAAACCACAGTGGGCTTAATAGTTTAAAGAACTGTGGTTTAGGCGGAAAGAACAAAACTCAGAGTTTCCAAAGACTTTTTTCGGGGGATATCTTTTTGTATTTGTTGAATATCTTAGCAACCGCAGCCTCAAAATGGAAGCAAAAAATATCAAAAATTACAGTTCAATTTTAGATATTATAAGCCACCCTAATTGGCTAGGTGATTCACCGCCTTTAATTTTTTGAAAATTTTTGGTCTTGTTTTCATGTTTGTTTAGACCATCGATAAAATTTTATGCGATTTTTATGTAGAATTGTTCCATCCCATTTTCTTTATGCAAATACGAGTTCATCAGACAATCAAATGCAAACAAATACGCTAATTTAAGGCGTTATGCGCAATAACGCGAACTTTGTGGTGTTCTTGTTTTCATGTTTGTTTAGACCATCGATAAAATTTTATGCGATTTTTATGTAGAATTGTTCCATCCCATTTTCTTTATGCAAATACGAGTCCATCAGACAATCAAATGCAAACAAATACGCTAATTTCAGGCGTTATGCGCAATAACGCGAACTTTGTGGTGTTCTATTTAGCCTATAGAAGTGTTTTGGTAGCAGATAATTTTTGTTTTGTTGCTAGTATACGACGAAGATAATTAAATTACTAATTCTTTTTACGAAACATAAAAAGCAATAGTTAGTAATGTGCAGAAGTGATGCAAAATTGCGATGTTGCTTTCAATAGCGCCAGAACTGGGTGATTTTTTACTCTTTAAAAAATGAGTGCTCTTGAAAAAGGCTGTTTTAGATTGAACGTTTGTCTTGCGCACTTTATGAATTTACGCTAGAATGAAGAAAAACTAGAATTCGATGTCTCAAGATTGACAGGCCCTTTAATCCTGCCATTTGCAAAGGAATAAATTTCTTGAAAAAAAGTCAAAAAATAAATGTAGTGGTATGAGAGGCTGATTGCATTGCATACACGATTGGTTGTTGCTATGATGATGCAATTATATTTCAATGCAATCAAACTCTGCATATAACATCATATTCATTTTTTGATTTCTTTTCAAGAAATTTAACCCTTACCAAATGACAGGGTTGAAGAGCTTGTCCATCTTAAAACATTGCATTTTAGTTTGTTTTTTTTTTTCATTTCAGCGTCGATTCGTAAGGAGAGCTGGACAAAAGGTTCAATCAAAAACAGATTTTTTCAAGGCTATCCATTTTTCAAAGAATAAAAAATGATAGCTGCGGACGCTGATCTGTGGTCAGCAGTAAGTTTGCACTCATCCAAGTTTTTTTGAAATTTTTGCGTTTTCAATCCGGCGTCTTTCTTATGTTATTTCTTTGTTGAAATGATGTCATGAGACAAAAAAAAACAATATTAAATATATAGGCACGCATGAAGTTTCCATATTTGCTATCCTCACGTTGCATCCAAATACAGTATCAGATGTTTCCTTGATCTGTTTCGTAGGGGATTTTACAAAAAAAAAATTCCGCTTATTTTTTACTAATTTTATCCACCCTGCTCATCATGTTTGTACTTCAAGCATGGTTTGTCAGGTTACGTGGTTCACACACATTTACGTTATTGCATCACAACGTATTACGTCACGAGTCATGTACAATTGCGGTACAGTGGAATGATTTGCATATACAGATAAGCAATTGCTGAAATGTCGGAGAGTGGAGTACTGTTGACCGGCCAGTTGGTGGAGACGAGATAACGCGTTTGTCTCTGGAGCGAGAGGTCTGAAGTTAAAATCTCAGGCCAATGAAATCGGACACAGTGTTGCCAACGGCTCGCCAGTCGCCACCGCTACATTTCTTCGAAAGGAGCTGTGATGCCTGCTGACGCAATGGCGCGGAGATGGGTCCTGCCAACTCGTTACACGCGTCGGCTTAATACAACGAGTACATTAAAAGATTTGATTTGATTAGAACATTATTGTAGAAAATGTTTGAAAGACAGGATTACTCAAAATGTAGATAAAATATAGGTAGTAAAAAAATAAATCAAATTTAGTTATGGGGTTCAGGACAAGAGCACTTGAGACATTGTTTCGCAAAATGAGTACTGATTTATTGACAGCTTGACAATATATGGATTTGAGCCTTCGCGACGCGTTCGACGTGCCTCCGGCGGCTGGGGGCTTCTCCCCCAGACCCCCATTGGCCTCCGGCGGCTGGGGGCTCCGCCCGGCAGCCCCCCATTGCGAATTTCTGGCTACGCGCCTGCAAACTAAACAAAGGCAAACAATATTTACAAGTTTTCGGGGCAATCGACAATGTGAATAGAAAATTTTAATTAGAATAACCTTGGGGTTTCTTATTAAAATTTTTCAATTGTGTAAAGCTCCGCACGTAATGTTTTGCAATATTTTGCATTTTTTGACAATAATAGGCAATTGTTCGATATTAATTTCTAGATTGATTTCAAATTTAAGTTTATGCAGATTGAATTGCAATGTTAGCTGTGGGTAGGCCTAGCCTGTAGACAAGCGCGTCGCCAGCGAGGGGGCATAGGGGGCATTTCCCCCTCGATTTTTATTTTTGCCCCCCCCCCCCGATTTATTTCTTGCCCTCCCACTGTATTTTTTCTTAGAAGTGAGCATCGCCCTCACAGTTAAAATAGTGGTAATTTTAACTGTTCCATCCCTTATCCTGACATCGATTCTATTTGATTGATTGTATTTGAATAAGCTAAAGATGGCCACTGGCCGAAATCGATTTTAGTGAAAGTTTTTGTTAATATACGTTAGTTAAATATATTTTTTGGCTGATTCTTTGTTTCCTTCATGCAACTAAGTATCCTGACATCTATATCACAATCTAGGGTACGGTGCGCAGCACAATCTCGTGTCTTGGGTCAGGTTCAACAACAACAACAACAAATCAATTCAGTACGGTATAATAATAATACACCTACCAGCAGTTTGTGTGTACTGTGTACTAGGCGTGGCATCGTAGATTATGATGTCATATACAGCAGCACTTATAGGCGTGGCCTTATTACAAGTCAGGTGTTGTGACTGTTAAAGGTAATGTACAGTAAGTTGGTGTAGGCTGTAAGTTGGTGATCAGTGGTATACGCATAGTACAAACCATCCGCAATGTACCGTGCAATGCAATCAATAGTTACAGAAAGGAAAATAAACTATCGCCAAATGCCTCCGGAAAATAAGATAAGAATTCGATCGGTCAGTTGCACTTCTAGGCTACGTAGCAAACGTAGGCTACGGGTAAGCAAACTTAGCAAAAGTGAGTTGAGTTCAGACCCGGCGCCAGGATAGCGTGACTGGGGGGGCATAAATAAATTTTTGGGGGGAACGAGAAGTTTATTTTGTGTGAATTCGAGAGGGGTACAGGGGCACGAGAAATTTATCCCAGTCTGGATGAAATAAACAAGGTGAGGAGCAAAAAGTGAAAGGGATTTTCCAGCCGAAATCGGAAATTCAAGCGATTTTTCCGGCCGAAAGCAGGAGATCTCAAAAAAAAAAAGGTCTTCACTGAAATTGCAAGGGATTTTCCTGCCTTAATCGGAAATTTAAGCGATTTTTCCGGCCGAATACAAGTAAAAAAAAATTTCTGTTAATTTCTTCGGGGCACAGTCTTCGCTTGGGGGGGCACAATTTTCGTTTGGGGGAGCACAAGCAGTCAGTTGGGGGGCACGGCCCCGGTATGCCCCCCCGTGGCGCTGGGTCTGGTTGAGTTAAGAAGTCCATGTGTGGAAGTGGAAGGCCTTTGCTTAGCAACTCAAACCATATTGTATTTTGATTGGGATCTTGTTCAGGATTGGGATCTTGTTCAGCAGTATGAGTAATCGATCTGCAGAAACTCTGAGCTAACCGCAGAGAAACAGACTGCGTTCCTCCCCCAAATTGGAATCCATTGACCAATTCTTTGATAGCTAATCTATGGGAATTTTCTGACTTTCATATTTGCAAAAAGTGTCCATTACCGTATAGTTTATTTAACTAGATCGATTAGTACCGGTAGCAATACAAACTAAGCAGTGTTCTCGACCCTAGTAACGCCATTGATATCTGAGATTTTGAGTAAACTTTAGTAGTCTATAGTACCGTTTTAGCTTTTGGTGCTGCTATTTGTGATGATTTTTTAGTGCAGTACTTAGTGCATTACCGATACAGTAATCAGTGGTGCCGATCCATTTTGACCATTGGGGGATGATTTAAGGAGTTTGTCTATTTTTTGATAATTTTGAACATTGGGAGGAGGGATGATACTCAAACTGGAGATTTTCGGAGCAAAGCTCAATGCTCATTTTCGCCAATACCAGCAAGGAAGTCCGCAGAAACGTTTACTAAGGTTTGGAAGGAGTGCTGGTGGCAATTAAGAATTTTCAAACACAAAAGTTATGGTGAGACAGCCTTAAAGCCAGCTAGGGAATCTGGGGGGGGGGAGCGCTATGAGCTCCCCAGCTGGGTCCGGAATCTTTAGCTTTTTCGACGTTTTTTCGAGGATAAAATGCATCGTGTAGTAACGTTGCAAGTTCTAACACCAAAGTTACACACCGTACCGATGCGAACTATTGGGAGGGATGCAGCAGAAATTCTTTTCGGGGACGCCACCTCCTGGATCGGCACTTTCCTGTCTTAATGAAGTTATAGGCAATGCAGAAACAGAATAGACATTCAAGTATAAATGCTGAACTGTTCATTTTTCTACTTTGGCTTGTGATATACAATTGTATATTATTAGCTACAGTATTCATCATAGAGGAACCGATATTAAACTTTGCTCATTTTTTTCTGGAGTTTCCTTTTGTTTGTCGTTTCTAGCCGTTATGCTAGCTGTAATCATGTTTAGTTAAATTAGAAGATTTACGTTATTTTTTCAGCAATTGTTGAGTTAGCGGCTTTCAATGTGTCAGAGACGGTCTGCTTTCTGCATTTATTCAAAAATCATTCAAGGTAGTTTTCATTGCGCAGTTTTTAACTTTTCTGATTATTTAGAGTAATTCTATATGTTTACCAACGCGATAGCCATAGAAATATGCCTAAAATTTTTGTTGCAAGTTTGCGTCTTGCTTTAAACAATGTGGTATAATAACCGATATGATCCCATGCTGCTCTTATGTAAAAGACAAAGACAATCATGCACGTCAGAAAGGCATTAAATAAATATACGGTTTAGTAATCGTTTCATTGCAACCCAAGTAATTACTTAGTAAAATAAAGCTGAAAATCGTTCTATGAACATAATCAACGCTAAATAGCTGCATTACTCAAAGGCGAAACGAAATTTACAACCCCGCCACACAAACAATCTATTTCACTCTTAAAATACTGCAATAATTTACCGTCAAAACTTTGCCCCCCCCCCCGGTTTTCAGCTTTGCCCCCCTGATCTCGCTAAGCTGGCGACGTCCCTGCCTGTAGATTTCGGTAATAGGTTGGGTAGCAGCAGGACATGGTAAGAAATGGAAGACGATTTTTCCATATTCCATACTGGCAATTTTCTTAATTCTATTTCCATTCCATACCAAAAATCTTCCATTCCATATTCCATTCCATACTTCCATACCACGGTAAGTTTAGACCGGAAGCTATGTGTAATTTGTATTGTACTTTTGCAACGTTAAGTATATACCTTTGCAAGTAGTCGCTCTCAAAGGTAAGCAGCATGGTACGATGCGTCTCATGCCATATTTGAAGCACTATCGCAATAAGCCACCAAAAAAATTCACTCAGCATGAAAATATTAACCACTTAATCAATAGACAATTGGTTGATGGGTATGAACTTGGTTTAATGATTGCAAGTTTGCAATCACACTAACTATGAAATTCGGCATAGCCAAACTGCCAAAAACATTCTATAAAAATACCGAAAAAAAGTTTAAACGCAAAAAACAACAACAAAAAATTAAGCTCATTCGAGAATAGAAAAGTAAATACAAATTTTCGTTACAGTGGAAGAAAAAGTTTTTCACTTGGCAAGCTCAATGCCATTGCTACGGGGGGACTGAGGGGGCCTTACCTTCCATCTTGGTTTACTAAAATACGTTAGGCCTATTTCGAACTTCATGTAAGGTCTAGAAAACCGACAATAAAGCAAAAAGTAATAATAACATTCACTCCTACCTACTAAATTAAAGTTACCTACAATAGCAGTATATTAAAGTTTATAAATACCAAAAGTTTAGTAATTCAAGTTTCAAACACCAAATTTAACATCCAAAGTTTACACCTTTGAACCAGATCAGTAATAGGTCATCAAGTAGCAATTACGCTAGTCATATTAGTTTCAAAACCATGAACGCTTGCATCGTATTCAATTCAAAATATTCTAAGCCCGAAGCCAGTATTTCTCAAACTATGAGTTTACGGATGCACAACGGGCCGCTAAGCGTTTACGGATTTAGTGGCGAAACTACGAGGGCAAAGCGGGCTTCAGCCCCCCCCCCCGCCAAGTCACTCAAAAATTTAACCCTGAAATGTACGCGTTTAAACGTGTTTCTGAATTGACCAGGGGCGTATTTAGGGGGGGCATTGTGCCATGACCCCCCCTTTGGTTCGTCAGGATTGTAAAATTGCATAGAAAAGTAAGCAAAATTGAGGCATGGCCCCCCCCCTTTGCAAGTTGGGCATGAGGTTTGATCACACAAAGGGCACGTGTTGTGCGTTTCTTCTAGGCTTTGGGCGAAAAATCGGACTGAATATGAGTGAAGACCGTTTTTTGTTTTTTTTTGCTCTTCACCTAATTTTGGGCAAAAACTCTTACTAAATTTGAGTGAAGACCTCTTTTTTTTGTTTTTTTTTTTTTGCTCTTCGCCTAATTTTGGGCAAAAAATCGGACTAAATTTGAGTGAAGACCTTTTAGTTTGCTCTTCACCTGATTTTGGGAGAAAAATCGGACTAAATTTGAGTGGAACAATTTCTGATTCAGATCTTTGTTCTTTCCAAATTTTCTGAAATTTCTGGCCCCCCCCCTTTTTTTTCAAAATCCTGCGTACGCTACTGGAATTGACTTGTGGGTAAAGTAAGGGCTGAAAGGGCTAAGCAATTTAACTTTTCTACTGGCTTCTAAAAACGTGCGAAATATGATTCGAATGGCGTTGAAATGATTATTTTTTCTTGAAAAATCAAAATATCGCCCAGCGACAGGGGCTTCACCCCCAGACCTTTGTTTATAGGAGATAACTGAGTTGCAGCACTTCGCTCAGCTCGCTACCTAATCCCGGCATTTTTCAAACGAAGTACTTTAACTTCCAAGTTCCGTCCTTAAGGACAATCTTGGTTGCACGTCTGTTTATGGGTGAGTCGTAGAGTAGAAATGTAGACCAACAAAATCGTTTATTTCGTTTTTTAAAAGACAATCTGCTTTTTTTTTTTAGAGCACATTCAAGGTTGTTTGGGTCGCAGTCATGGCTGCAGATAAACTTTTCAAGTGATTATGGACCGGAAACAAAACGAACTAAGAAACGGTATCGGACTTGCATGCCTCTTTTTTAGACATGATCACAGAATTTTGAAATTGCGCATAATTTGCAGGAGTACAAAATCAGTTTTAATATGCAAAAGTTAAGTCTATTTTTGTGCCCCTCACCTCGTTTGCTCTAGCAACGGCACTTGACAAGTTGTTATTCTCAAGACAAAAATTAACCCAGTCAGCATCAATGCAGCTGCAAATTGCAATGAACATATTCTATGATCTGATGATGCAACGCCTACACTGTTGCACAATGTTCATGACCGAATTACCCGATTAATATGTCGAAAGATGATTAGCTTCTAAACGCTTCCTAATATATTTAGTTATCACCATCCGTATATATTTTTTGTAAATGCCATTAGCGAAATCTAGTATAGAATTGGTATGGAAGATTGTCTTCCATTCCATTCTTGAAATCTTCCATTCCATTACATTCTGGCATCTTCCATATTCCATACCAAAATTTCCGTTCCATTTCATTCCATTTTCCATCCCACTCCATGCCACGCCCTGGGTAGCAGATGTCACATAATAAAACAGCATTAAGTATATAGGCACACATGTAGTTTTCATATTCGCTACCCTCACTTTGCATCCAAATACAGTATCAAATGTTTCCACGATCTGTTTCGTAGCACACTTTGCAAAGCAAAGATTCCGCTTATTTTTCACAAAACTGAATCAGGTTATTCGTCATGTTCGCAAATTGTGCTTGTGGCTACATCCACAATAACGTTGTTACGTCGCAACGTTCCGTTAACTACCACGTGATGGGCTTACATCGAGGCGATTTTCTCATTCAGACTAACGATAAACGTGGGAATGTTTGTAGTAGAGTATTACTGAGGAAAATGTTTGAAAGACAGACAAGAAGTAGATATAAATAGATAAGTCAAGAAGTAGATATAAATAGAATGTGACATCGCAAGCGATATTCGGGGACTTCGCGAAAGTATCTAACTTTACTAAATTAAAGAACTATACAATTGTTTATGGTTGTTTATAGTCAGATCTGAAATACATTGCTTTCGAATTTCATAATGTTCCATTAACTTGATCAGGTTTGTGGTTAACAGCTTTCAAAATTTTGCGTTAAATTCCTATAAGTACTTTCTGCAATTAAAAGCATATTTAAGTAGTAAAGTACTTTAGACTATAGCATACCAGTAAATTAACACAAAAATATTGCCGACCGTAAACAAGCTATTTTTGCCGTCAACTAGTACGTCTTATCTGCTCGAACTTTGATTGGTTATCTGTCGTTGTTCAGATAAAAGCTACAAACTATTGTCCATTTACAATCGTGTTTACAGATGAGGGTATCGAAATGACGGCGTAGAGAAAAATCTTCCAGCATAATAATGCTTACATAAGTTATACACTGAAAAATTGGAATGCGATTAGCTTGCAGGGCCCATTTGGCATGGTCTCTTTAATGTGGTCCACCAAATTTTGTTACCTTTAACCTTTGATTCATATTAACCTATCCCATGGATTTAATTTGTTTAGCTTTTGTAGTTAATGAGGGCAGGTGTCAACATAATTGGAGGACACCTATATTGCATCCCAAAATTTTTTCATGTTATCTTTTTACCTATGTTAAAAATTTCATTTTTAAGCTTTAGTGGTTAAAAAATTTGAAAGACATATTTGTGGAGGACTACCCAATTGTGACAACTGAAATATTAGTCATAACTTTATCTTTCTTTTCTATTTTGCATCTTTCTTAAGCCTAGCTTATCTTTCTTAAGCCTACCATTGTTGAAAAGTTTAAATTTTTGAGGACCCCCAAATTTTTTTTCATATTATAACTTTCTGTTACATTTACCTATCCTGAAAATTACATGCGTCTAGCTTTAGTGGATAAAAACTATTAATTTTGGCAGTACTGTTTGAGAAGGACCTCCCATTGTGGTACACCAAAGTTTTGTCAAATTTTGTCTTTTCTTTGCATTTGTCTATCCTGAAATTTTTATGTGTTTAGCTTAAACAAGTAAAAACTTTGAATTTTGGCGTCCTCGTTTTATGAGGACCCCCCATTGTGGTACCTCCAAGTATGATACATTTTTAACATATAGTTACCTATTATAAAAATTTTATCAGTCTAATTTGAGTGGTTAAAAAGTACGAATTTTGGCGGCCCCTACATTCTTGTATTCCCAAATTTTGTCTTTTGTTTATGTTTGCCTACCCTGAAAATTTCATGCGTCTAGCTTAAAAGGTTAAAAAGTTTAAATTTTGGGGGGCTTGTTTGAGGTAGACCCCCTCATTTTGGTACACTCAAAATTTGTCAAATTTCATCTTTCTCTTATATTTACTACCTTTAAAATTTTATTGGTTTAGTTTGAAAGATAAAAAAATTTTGAATTTTGGAGGGCCCGTTTGGGGGGGACCCCCCATTGTGGCACTCCCGATTTCAGGACGGCACCAGTACTTTTGGGTATCTATCATAGCTCACAGTATGATCCATGAGAGTTTTGTGGTTTAAAAGTAGACAGTGATAGAAGAAAAAAAAAGAAAAAATTAAGAAAAAATTTTATTCAGAGTGACATAAATGAATATAACCATGATAAAGGTCGTAAGTAGTATGTTCAAAAAACACAAACTTTTTTTCATTAATGTTGGTAATTACCAAGATAAACCGGTTTAAAATTGTCCAATTTTTGCCGATTTTCGGCCTCTGAAAATGCTATCACGTGACTGGTCGCCCCCAAACTTGGTGTTGCATACAGTCTTTAACTGCGCCCAAGTTGGGTTCAAATTTCAGCGTTCCACGTTTAGTAAGTTTAGATTTATTAGCGAATTAACAAATTTTGGAGACAAAAATGGCAGTTTTTTCTTAAATTTAGAGTTCCTAAATCACGATCACGTGACCTGGGTTCCTCGAAATTGGCATACATGATGCTTTTAATTATTGTCGTATTATATTTAAAATTCAGCTTTCTATGTTGAATTGTTTTTTAGTTATAAGCAAATTAATAAATTTCGCTGCTCATCTATCAAAATGGTCGAGTAAAAACAAAGATCCTACGCGCGCGCGCGCGCGCGCAAAAGCCCAATAAGGGGTTCTAAATAGTTTTCGTTTGGTTATGATGGTGTTGCAGTGTAATGTGTAGTTTTCTTCAAAAGCATTTTTTTTTCTGTATATGGCTGAAGAAACAAGAGAGTTTTGAACGCCCGTACCCATTAACGAAATGCGCAAAAATTGCAATTGTAATTACATCTTTTTGTTCACTAAGTTGGCTTGGCCGAAAGACTGCTTGAGGATGAAGAAGTCTGTAGGTTGGACGTCTTCCCGACTAACAACACGTCTTCTTAACCTTAAGAGACCTCAATTAAATAGAGTAGTGCAAGTTTTAACTGGGCACTGCAATCTACAACGGCACAAGAAAACTACAGGTCGTGCTGAGTCTTCTTTGTGTCCAAAATGTAGCCTAGAGGATGAAACACCAAATCATCATGTAGGCAATTGCAAGCTTTACCAAGATATTCGTGTTAAATATTTTGAAATCACCAAAACCACTGTTCATAATGTGGTAATGAAATGTAACATGAACAAACTGGCCACGTACTTAAAGGAAGCTCGAAGGTTTTCTGAGTTCGACCAGTGACCAAACAAAAAAATAACATGACAAAGCAGCTACAGTTGCAATGGGCCCAAATGAGGCCTACGCAATGTGTAGGTGGACTTTACCTACCGGTAACAGATTCGCTTGCACCGTTGCCCAATAATAATAATAAATAACAATAAGTTGACTTGGCCAGAAGACAATGAAGAAACCTTGCGGTTTTTGAGTCAAGCAGCCACCTGTCTATGTCTAGCACACACGGTAGAAAATGCCAATTTTTCTTGTCAAATTCTGACTTATTTTAAGTGTTCTGCATGAAATAGCCAACTTATTAAAGTTTTTTTGGACTTGCTTTTGGTTAGGAAGAAACTATTTTACAGGAAATTTTTATTTAGTCTGGTATTAATTCTAACCCAAACTCAAACTTTTTCACTAAAGCTAACCTCAAACCTAGTCCAAACCCTAACTAAAACCCTAATCTTAATCCTTCACAGGAGGATGAAAAATGTGCAGATGAATATTTCTCATTTTTGTTTTTTTTCTTTAAGTTAAAGATTTTCGATGAAATAAAGCAAAACAAAAATTTATTTTTTGTTGCTCAAAAAGCAACCACTAAATAACAAAAAAACGCATCAGTAAATACTAATTCGTCAACCGGTAATTGCGAAGGGACCGTAGTCTTCTAGTCAAGCAGTAGCCAAGTCAATGTTATATCCAACAAAATGTACTAACCAATTTTGTTATCACTCAATTGAATTAATAGCTGTATACAATGAAAAACTGAAAATTAACTCAGGATAAAAATAAGGTATAATGCACAAATATAAAAGTATAGGTCGACTGAATTTAACATTTTCAATACTTGTAGACAAACAGCAATACACAATTTAAATAATAATAAGATTAATAACATAAAATACAACCACTTAGAACCAATATTAGTTAGAATATATGAAATAAACCGTTAACAAAATATATACACAGTACAAGAATAAAATGTGTAATAAGCAAATGACCAACAAACAATATTAGCACACGTTAAATCGCGTTTATTTTGCTCCATTAGATGCTTTTTTAATAGCTCTTTAAATTGCAAAAAAAAAGATTTTTTTAATTTCCTATGGAATATCATTCCATATTTTTGATATATGTTGGGGCATATGTAATATTTAGTGACTATGATGGGACTGAACTTAAAGAACACAATTAACTCTAGTTTTTTAACATGAAGATGATTAGTGTAAAGCTATGTTGGGCTTAGCAATTTTTTTTGTAAAATAGCTTAATTGTTTATGTGCGCTCGTGGCATTGTGTTCGTGTTTTAGTTAATGCAAAAACATTTTTGTCGCAAGACCAGCTTAAATTTTGAGATTTGGCAAAGTCTTCATTGAGTGGCATTAACCTAACTTAACAGAAATATATGCGAATAACGTGCAGAAACAGATACATTAAAACCTATTCGCAGAAAGTGTAGTCCGTTAGTTGTTTTCTATTTGGAAAAAAAATGCACTATAGTATTCATGCATACGTGAATATATTTCTTAATTCAAAGTTTTAAGTTATTCTGGTGTTATAAGCTCATGTAAGAAAAAGCTAATAACAAGCAAACAACAAAGATTGGCAAAAACATTATTTTACCGACCAGCAAACTTTGCATGATTTTAATGAATCATCTAAGTTACTGTCATAGGGCATTGGTTAACATGGAAATTATAATGATTTCAGATTTTCCGAAAAAACAACTAGGATAATGAAAAGTACCAAAAATCGGTACCGAGTATCGTCTGGATAAAGAGGAAGTAGTTAATCGTTTTGTTTTTTTTTGTTTTTTTTTTTTGTTTTTGTTTTTTTTGTTTTTCTTGTGTTCAACAAAAATCAACGTATAAATTTTTGCGAAATTTTATGCAAAGCAGTCTTTGATCAGAAATATTCGAACCGAAAATATATTAAACATATTTGATTTAAAAACGTGAAACTTAATCGCTTTTTAGTGTAGCATAACGTAGTTTTCCATTTCTTGTTTTGCACGATCGCCTTTCTCAGAACGCTTTTTTTACGCTAGTTTTGTGGTTTCGTTCTGCAAAATTGTGCAAAAAAAATTGATCGTGAAATAAATTGATCAAGGAAAAAAAAACTGATCGTGAAATATTGTGCAAAAAAAAAATAATAGCGCGATGCCGGCCTCACCCTCAGCTGTAGATCTTGCGTACAAAATTGGTTCTCTCCAGACCTGAGTTCAATCATCAATGGGCTGCAGTTTCATAGGAAGGTAGGTAGTCTTTCTGCGGGGTTTTGGAAAACTTAGTAGACCTACAATTCTTCTGATTTAAATTTCAGGCGTTACATTTCATTATAGCTGTTGAGTAGTTGAGGGGCTAGAACTAAAACTCCGATGCTTCAGAAGAAAAATACCTAAATCATTTAAACGTGGAAGTAACAATTTCACCAAAAACTTTTAAGTTAGAGAGGGACGAAAATGAGAAAGATAATCCGCGCATTTTTGATTTACTTTTTAAGGGTTAAAATTAAGGTTTGAGTTAGGGTTAGGTTTGGGGTTAGTTTTAGAGCAAAAATTTGAGTTTGGGTTAAACTGGGGTCAGATTCAATAAAAAAGCAGATAATAACTTATAGTGAAATCATTTCTTCTTCATTTAAAATATGGGTCATATTTTGTTGTAGGGAAATCAAATTTACTGTAGAGATCTGTTGAACTAGCGTAAAATTATACTTTCAGTACCTTGATTGGTAGTGGTTGCTGCTGTAAATACGTTAATGTTTTAGTGGGTGCAAAAATGTTTTTGTTGCAAGAGCAAGCGCGTAACCAGAAATTCGCAATGGGGGGTTAATATCGGGGTCTGGGGCGGAGCCCCAGCCGCCGGAGGCTGGGGGTCTGGGGGCAAAGCCCCCAGCCGCCGGAGGCACGGGGGTCTGGGGGCTGAGCCCCCAGCGTTCGAAAAATTTTCATTTTTTTTGCAAAAATAGCATAATTTTAGGGCTATTTTAGTAAAAAATAATGCTTTTAAAACGTGGCATAAAAATTGGCAGTGCAACATGATTTAACTGGTTGCATTAATGGGCTATGTGGGAGGTGGCTAATGATAACTCTGTAGTTCTCTTGTATACATGCTGGTAAATCACAAATGCTTACTATTCAATAAAACTCACACAGAGTAGTCTATTTCGTTTATATTATATAAAGAAAAATAATTGGGGGGGGCTAATGAAAAGATACTTGAGAAAAGTGATTGGTAATTAACTAACACTGAATAGCCCCCCTCCCTTCTTCCTGAGTTTATAATATATTTGCTGATGAAATCTATATTTGTCATTTTTACACTAGCGATCAAATTTCATTGTTTATTTTTGGGAATTTTTAAAAGTTTTTATTGATTTGTGACTTTAATTTTTGACGATTTAGCCCCCCCCCCCCCCCCCCCCCCACTGGCTGCACTACTGCTTGTTTAGTTGCTGGTAAATTATAAAATCGAATTGTTCAATAAAACTCACGCGGAATAAATTATTTCGTATACAGTTTATAGAGAAAAATAATTGGGGGGGGCTAATGAAAATAGATTTGAGAGAAATGATTGATAATTAACTAATACTGAATAGCCTCCCTCTATTCCTTAGTTTATAGTATAGTTGTTGATTACACCTATATTTAGCATGTTTACTCTTGCGATCAAATTTGATTGTTTATTTTTGACCATTTTTCAAAGTTTTCATTATTTTATTTGTTAGTTTTATTTTTAAAAAATTAGCCCCCCCCCTGAATATATATTTCAAAAGATGTTTTAAATCACTATTTAGTCCACTCCAGTGCATAAAACAGTCTCAAAAGTGCTAAAAACGTAGTGCTTTTCTCATTCTGCATTTTGGTCGACATGCCAATGGGGGGGGGGCTATAGCCTTCCCCGCCCCCCCCCCCCCCTCTGGCTACGCTACTGTGCAAGAGCAATTGTTGAATTTGAGAATTAGCAACTGTTCTTACTCGGAGCAGAAAAACGGGACGATGTCAAAAGCTTTGACTAAAAAAGCTGATCTAAGATAAAATGAAACATTTTGTTTATTTATGAGAGGTCTCACAAAATGAATGGAATGTTTCATTTTATCTTAGCTATGTTTTTCATCTTGTTTTTTTTATCAAAGCTGTTCTTATTCAGTTTTGACATCACGCAAACAACACTAGTTACGTCTTAATTTTCAAAACAATATCAAACAAATAACTTACGGAAACATTAACAATTGAACATTTTTGTAGAAAGTGTTGTGTTTTTTGTTTTTTTTTCTTAAATTGCACAAACTTGAATATTTATTTTTCAAACTGTGCCTTATCTGTAATTACTAGAAATAACTTCAGTATACAAACCATTACAGTTGTATTGTCTTATCTAGTTAGTAATAAGGAACAATTATTTCAAGTCAGATGGAAAAGATGAATGTTGAGCTAAGCCAAACACAGGAAGAAAAAGCTGGGTATTCTGCTTTTTACACCCAAATGGTTTCTGATCTTGCCCAAGCAACTCCTTTCATGGATGTCGAACAACCAAATCAGGTCCCTGATACTTCTGTAGTTCAGATTAGATCTGCTCAGCAAGCTGTCGGTATGTAGAATGATATTTCATAGTAGGTGCTGCCGTTCTAAACAAATAAGAAGGTAGGCTCTTTCTACTCAACACTATCGACAAGAGTAATTTTGCAGCATCCAAAGTGAAACAGTCTTTTCCAAAACTTGGTTTCACTTTCGTGACAATTTTAGGTAAAACCAAAAAATTGCCAAAATTTGGTTACACTTTTCCGTCAATTTTAGGCGAAAGCCTTTTTTAAAACGGTCTTTGCCAAAATTTAGTTGCATTTCTTCGTTAATCTAAGGTGCAGTAATTGACAAAAATTAATATTAGGTAGAATACCAGCGAGGCAAAATAGGTGAGAGTCTATTTGAATCTTCCTTGGCAAAAGAGTTGGTAGGACGAGCCTACCTCCTACGGCAGCACTGTTTATACTTTGTAGTTGTTTATTCAATTTTCTTGTTTACTGTTTGAAAAGTTTTAATTTAGAACTACACGAGGCTGAACAGAGTAACCTAAAAAAACATTTGACTCAGGGGCGTTTTAGGGGGGGGCACTGTGCCATGGTAAATAAATAAAATATTTTATTCCACCTGAAAATTAGCATTGATAATGATTATGCAGTACAATGAATAGAATACGCGCGCTGATAAGCAAGCATTGTGCTCAAAACTGCATGAAACTCTTTAACTGCCTCTGACTGAGGCAAAAATGATGTCACTTCCGGTTTTCCGGCCAACCCCAAACTTTCTGAAAATGTGTGTTATTAAATTTGATTCAAAGTCAGGGTGCATCAAACCAAAGCCTTTTTTAGTTTAGAAGCTATATCAAAATAACTGAGAGAGGGGGCAAATTTGCCCCCCCACCGGTACAAATAGGGCTAAACTGATTCCCATATGACCTGCACCACAACGCTAGTGAATAACTTCTTAAAGTGTGTGACTGAATTCTTGTGCCATGTGTTACAGCTGTCTTTCCAGGCATTTGGTAATCAGTTGGTAGAGCAATCAAAGATCAAAATGATATCTTGTGCTTAACTAAATTTTATCAGGTAGTCACTCGTTTCTACTGTAAAGAGAAATTTCAGTCAGTCTTGTAGCTTGTAGTTACTGCAACTATGGAGTGCATGACAAAAAAAACAGAAAACGGCTCACATTCCATGCCAATTAACGCAATTATTAGAATAGTGGCTCTAGTGCAAGTGTGTAAACTACGCCAGCCCTATTAAAGGGCGCTTAATCCTTTTTAGTCAAGTCGCTGAGAAAATTTAACCCAAAATTGCAAGCGTTGGAACATGTTAAAAATGTTTTGGACTTAATTTATGACAAAGGGGGGAGCTTGAAGGGGTTGGCAATTTAATTCTTCAACTGGTTTTCGAATCTTAGCAATTTTCAGTTCTTTCAAATGGCTCTAAAAATGGTACGTTTTACTGGTTTTCGAATCTTAGCAATTTTCAGTTCCTTCAAATGGTTAAACAGGCTATTTTTTAGAAAAATTACAAAAATTGCTCAGCGGTTAGGGTTTTGCCCCTAGATTCCTCGTCTGTAATACGTTTGAGTTGCGCCAATCTGCTCAGCATTTTTTCATTTTTTCAGTAAAAAAAATTTCTTTTGGTCTCAAGCCCCCAAAACTCTGGTTGCATAAAACTTTAGTAGGTGCCGGTACGTTTCGTATTCAGTTCAATCCGAATTGAATTTATTTTTGATTAGAAAGATACTTTGCAAATAAAAAAATTAACCAAGACACGCAGTAAAATGAAGCAACAAAAATTACAGAACGATTTTTCTGACGAGAGGTTGTGACAGGACTATAGACCATTTCCTTGAAATAGTCCAGAATCCTTTCCAAAGAAAGGCGCGGTCTTCGAGTCTGTAACCTCTCATGATCAGTATAAAATGTTTCTAGCAAATAAACTTGATTTATTCAGTACAAATAAAAAATTGCTCATCAAATTTAGAAGAATCTTTAACAAATAAATAAAAATAATGGTATACGCTATTCAATACATACATGGACAAAAATATATACATTGATAACTTTTAACAATAATCTGCTTTAATAATGTTACTACACAGCAGATTATTCGATCTCTCTGAAAAAAGACGGCCAAGGACAATTGAGTCTGCGCAAATATAACATCGCAATTTATAGAGCCAGAAAAAACATCTACTGAAATAATATTAAAGTATGCCACAATGCTTTCTTCCGTAAAAAGCAACTCTTGTAACTCTTTTTTTTCAACACAAAAGTTTTTACTCTTTTTGAAAAGATAAAACAACTCTTTTTATGCAACCCTTTAATTTCTAATGGCAAGTTATTCCAAATTTTATATCCATTATATCGAATTGAACGTTGTGCTGTGGACCTTTTTATGCTGAAATGCAGTTCATTTGTCATCACAAGCAAGCCTTGTCGGATAATTATGGGTTTCCGATGGAGTTGCGAACAACTTTTTGAAACAGTTACAAAGAGTTTTATTTTATATTTGATCATATATACTAATATTTCGAATTGTAAACTTGACATAGATTCATTATATTTAGTTGCTGGTATATAGGCAGCAGTTTTTTTTAAAGGAACTGGACTTTTGTTGTGTCGCGTGTAATCCCTCAAGAATATTGACAGTCATTGCTACCGAGTAGATTATGCAAGTGTGTGACGCATTTGTTCATGAAGTTTTCTCAATTACTATGTTTGTATTTAAATCTTGTTTAATCTGAATATTTTATAATTTGTTTAATGTGAATATTTTCAGTGTATTGGGTAGCAGTATTTCGCCAAGATGTAACGCCATAACAAAGGTATGGGTAAACTAAACTATAATCGACACATTTGAACGCCGATTGAGGAGCATGTCGTCTTAGCTTGCTCAAGATTCCTCTAGCCATATAGAGCTGTTCAACAACTAGCTGTGTGTGATCCCCCCAGGTTAGCTTGTGATCTATCATGACACCCAAATTTCTGATAGCATTTTCGGGAAGAATTACTCGATTTTTGGTGTTAATATGAAAGTTGCTGTTTAAGTTCTTTCTTAAATTGATGAATAGTATCCAGTGAGTTTTTGAATAATTGAGAGTAATTCGGTTAGAGTTGATCTAATTGAGAGAAGTCAGAATTCTTTTTCGCATTTTTTAGACTTTGAATATTGTGATGAGAACAAAGTAATAACGAGTCATTAGCATATATTATGATTGGGTACTTTATAACATAATTGGGGGTTTTCAAGATTTGGTAAAGTCATTAATGTAAATCAAGAATAGAAACGGCCCGAGCACGCTTCCTTGCGGCTCTCCAATGGAAATCGGTGAAAGGGTAAATGAAGTTTGGTTGTCATTGCTCGCTGTACAGTGTAGCCTACACAAGAATTGGTTTGATAAATAAGACTTCAACAATTAGTAAGTATTACCTCTAATGCCGTAATGTTTTAACTAGTCCAGTAATATCTAACGATTTACGCAGTCAAAGGCTTTGGCAAAGTCCAAAAATAACCTCCAAACTGATTTTTGGTTTTCTACTTTTGGAATATCCTTTCATAGACGCAGGTTATTGCGTGATTTGTCGAGTGCTTTCTTATGAAATCAAACGGAAATTCAGGGAATAAATTGAATTTTTTCCAAAATTTTGTGAATCTTTTGTGCAAAATTGTTTCAGAGATTTTATTTATCGGGAACAATATCAACATGGGCCTGTTATCACCCAGCTCGAGTGTAGATCCGTCTTTACGAAACAGAGTCACTGTAGCAATTTTGATACGTCGGAATAGCTTGCAGTTTTAAGAGTTTCGTTAGAGGAGGTGGCCTAATAATCAGAAATTGGGAATTTTGCTTCTTTTGTGATGCGCACTCGAATATCAATATAGCTCTGAGATCTGTGATCATTTAGGAGAGATATAATTTCAATAACTTCGTAAACATCAGTTGGTTGTATAGGACAATTGATATGTTACGTTTGCCGAGAAACGTAAATGGATGACTACTCAGATGAAAACTAGAATTATTCCACTTCGTGGTAAGTTTTTCACCAATTTTACCAAAATGTTTGTTAATTTCATTACAGTTGTTTTGAGGCAAGGTATTTAATTTGGCCCCAGTTTCAATAGTTTGCGGCAACGTAGTCTTTGGTTAAGATTTCCTAAGTAACTGATTCATGCATTTCCAAGTATCTGCAGTATTATAATCATTTTTAAACAAGTTTTCGAAATATTTTTGTTTGGCTAAGTCTAGATTTTTGCTTTTTAGGTATTAATAATAAGGCTTGTTTTTGTGTTTTATAGCTGTGAGGATATCTGGGGTGATCCATAGGTGTATAGAAATGTGTATGTCCCTGTGATTGGGCTTAGAAATCGCGCTCTTGTTTGTTTCTCCAAGTATTGTTTTTAAAAATTGTGTCGCGTGTAACCCCACAAGGATATTGGCAGTCATTGCTACCGAGCAGATTATTATGCAAGTATGTGACTCATTTGTTCTTGAAGTTCTCTCAATTACTATGTTTGTATTTAAATATTGCTTGGCAACAATGAACAATACGACACAGTATCACCATTACACCTGGTCTTATCCTATCAGTTGTTTCGTTTTATTTCTGGTAAACTTAATATGTTATTAACATTTTTTAACAAAATATCAAAGGTTTTGGAAAGCACAACACTTTGAAAAAAGCTAGCTGCAAGAAATAAGCTTTTGTTTAATTTTTTATCTCATCAACTAGTTTAAAAGATAGGACTGCTTACAGTGTCGTTTTTAGATTTTTTTTTTGTTAATTTCTAAGCTGAAATCTGGTCTACACTGAGCCTAAAATCGCGAGCCTACGAGTGCATCGTCAGTTTAGTTTAACCAAATGGCAGCCTATACGCTGATAAGGCTGTTGACCTGGGGTACCGAATTTCTATTTAAAATGCAGTAACCTAAAAATAAACTCTTAGGTTAATGCTTTTACGCCGAGTAAAGACCGGGGGCCTAAATCGAATTTGAAACCCAGGATGGCTGGACTTTTGGGCCAACCGTGTAATTATTTTCCCCTTCCCATCCACAGAAATTACCAAAATAAATCAATATTCGATTAGGTTCTGCATCTTAAAAGTAAGAGCCAATACGGCAAAGCGGTCAAATAATGGAGAAGACCACGAGATTAGTTGTTGCAAAAAAATATTCTTGTTGAAAGGTTAAAGCAAAATTAGTTTGACATCTTAGGAGTACCTTAATGTTTGAAATGCGTTGCCAATTATATTAGCGCACATTTCTTAAATATTGATGACGTTGTTCTTTTTTTTTTTAACTTCTTAGACAACACACAAGCTGAACACATTAACTTTCGTGTGGAAGAAAATGTAGCATCATCTTGCAGACGTGGCTTGCCACCAGATAAAAGTAATCCCAATGTTCGCGTACCTGCCGTGGGTAAGTAATAATCTAGGAGGGTAAATTTGCTTTTGGAACGTCGCTTAGGTCGTAAGCCGGGCATACGGCTCTTGTAAAAGTTTAACCGATCGGTGGTTGAGTGGATTGAGCGTCTGCTACTGAAGCAGTAGACTCGGGTTCGATTACCGGTCGTGTCAAACCAAAGACTATAAAAATTGGTATTCACAGCTTTTCTGCTTGACGTTCAGCAATTAAGGGGACGTTGTGAAGCCTCTGCCGTGTGTGGTAGACAGGTGGGCTAGTGGCCGCTTGACCTGAAAACCAAAAGGTCCTTTCGCTGTTTCCTGACCAAGGCAACTTGGTGAATACAAATGTAATTGCAATTACTGAATTTTGCTCAAAATAAACCAAGATTCGCTTGTACGCTACCGATTTTACGCCCAGCAGAGATTGGGTCTCAGTGCTTCCAAACATTGATACTTGATTCTTTTTGGCATGATTGTTTTCATTCAAAATATTTTTTAGAAATATCAAGTTCACTTTTTACTTGTAGCTGCACCTGGACTGCAGCTCAGCTAATTTTATTTCCCGCAACATTTTGAAAAAGGTCGCTGGCCGTAGCTTGCCAACCTCCTAATCTAAAATTAACTTTGTACATAGAATAAGTCTAACACTTTTTAAGGAAAGTTTTTTGTTATTTTGTACGTCTATTATTTTAACCAACCGTTACGAAGTTGTCTAATGTCCATTTGATCTTTTTAAGTCAGGTTGTTACTAAAGTTTACAAAAAAAAATGTAAAAGTTGACTTATGAAGTTCCGTTTTTCAGCTACTTAGCGAAACCGTACGAGGATGCTTCATAATTTTAATTAACCTTGTTAAAAATAAAATAAAGGAAGATTTCATTTGAATTATAGTTTACCTGTACAGTGTACGGGTGTACCCTCCAGCCTAGCAGCCAAACAGCCTGCTGAGGGCATTAAATCGATTCAAAGATGCTTTATATATTTCAAATTTCAATCATTATATGTACAATGCTTACATAAAGTAATTAGAATCAACAAAGGCTTAAGGGATCAAACTCTCAATTAAAGGAGTTCAATTTCTAAAATAGCTACTTCCACAAGTCCAGTTTATCTAGTTTGATTGTGCGAATGTGCAATGTTAATAATTTTGGTATCATTGCTAATAACTATAAACGCATTTCATTACAATCTTTCACTAGCGTGCTCTTGCGATTGCAATACCAAATTTTTTCAGACGCCAGTGGAAGTAAAGAGCTTTTCTGCCAATGCATTTTAACAGAGGTGGAGTCGAGGACACAAGGCTCGAGGCCAAGGCCAAGGACACAAAAAAAATCCGAGGCCAAGGACAGCCTTTCCGAGGACAGAACCTCTCGAGGCCAAGGCCAAGGACCAAGGACACAAGCGCAAGTGCTCTCCAAAAAACAAAAAAAAAGGTCTTCACAAAAATTTTTCAGGCGATCTCCAAAAAAAAAAAAAAAAAAAGGTCTTCACAACAATTTTTCAAGCTATCTCCACGAAAAAACGTTTTCCAAAAAATTTTTCAAGCGCTTCACAAAATTTTAACAATTCAAAAAATACTGCTGTTCTCGAGCCGAGGACAGGCCAATTTTCGAGGACTTGAGGCCTCGAGGCCAAGGCCAAGGACTTGACCTTCGAGGCCAAGGACTTCAAAATCTGTCGTCCTCGAGGACTCCACCTCTGCATTTTAATTAAATTTTTTACATGTAAATTCATTGTTCTTAGGTTCACAGCGAATTATAAATTGCTCAGACAAGTATATTGTCATCGACAATGTGGGGTCGAAGACATGGCGGCGTCTGGCTCGATGTATGAATCTAACTGATTCACAGATTGACCGCATTGATTATGACTATGACAAAGATGGACCTAGTGAAAAGGTATATTTCATACTATCATAATTATGAAAATATAAAAACTTGAAGCTGCGGAGAAATTTTTTTGTTTTGAGTCATGCGGCTGCCTGACATAAGCCCACAAAGGCTTATTTTGTTCTACCAAAACGTCTGCAGGAAGATAACCTGCCAATTTCAAGACCTTGGTTTGACCAGACCTCAAATTGAGCCTAGCCCACAGTTCTAGCTTCAGACATCCAATCGAGTAGAATAAACTGCATTCAGAGATAGAAACCGGTCGGGTTGCCGGTCGGGTCGAGATTCTTCGACCGGCCGGTCAAGCCGGTTGAAAAACCGGTCGAATTCTCCTTTCTGGCAACTAAAAGACATCTAAGCACCAACCGAAATGTACGTATATATTTTATCATAAATAAGACTTTTTATAAAAAATCAGTATTAACAAACCACACCTTTCGAAAACACTTGTTGAATGGTTTTAAGCTGTGACTAATATGCCATGACCATTAAGACATGCACATCCAGACGTGTATAGGGTGGGAGTATTGTGCCATGCCTCCTGACTTTGGGCCACGGCACAAAGCAAAAAAATGCAAACTTTACGATAAATTGCGTAATCAAATTCTAATAAAGCATGCATATGGAAGAGGCTTGCGCTGCCTGGCATTTTAGCATCATTTTAATCAGCTTGAGAGTAAAAGTGACGCAGATTTCAGATATTTTACTACATGCTAAAATCTTGCCGCTTTAAAAAGCTTGTTTCAACTTAAATTTACCACACTTTACACTGGGCAAGAAAGACATAGCTCTCATTTTTTTTTATATCTAACTAACCATGGCTTGTTCTAAAGTAGCAGCATTTCTACAAACTAATGGGGCACATTATATTTCGAATTTTCTAGCCAATGTCATAACAGTTTAGTGTCTTCAATGAAAATAACGGACGCGTTTCGTTCATCGGGATAGTTATTTATAACGACTTCGTACTACTGATGAGTTTATTTATTGGTTTGACGTTTCGCTTCCCAAACCGGGAAGCTTCTTCAGAACAATTTTCGGCAGTGCTGCCTTTGCTGTTACAAAAAGATAAATGAGAAAAAAAAACAGCAGAAGATAGGTAACAGTAAAAACATACGAACATCACAATACTTGTACTATTATACTCAAAGACATTAAAATGATGAAGCTATAACATTACATGATATTGAACATTATGTCACTAACAGCGTGAAAAAAAAGGAATATTGAAAAAGTATGTCACTAACAGCGTGAAAAAAATTAATAATATGCGTAACAACTTGGCTGCTTCACTAACAGTTTGAGAAAGTATGAAAAGGATTTATTGCAAAACATTATGCACCGGAAAAGCTTTTTAGCTCAACAGAGATTTATATTAATTGTTCCATCCGTTTATAAATCTCTGTTGAGCTAAAAAGCTTTTCCAGTGCATAATGTTTTGCAATAAATCCTTTTCATACTTTCTCAAACTGTTAGTGAAGCAGCCAAGTTGTTACGCATATTATTAATTTTTTTCACGCTGTTAGTGACATACTTTTTCAATATTCCTTTTTTTTCACGCTGTTAGTGACATAATGTTCAATATCATGTAATGTTATAGCTTCATCATTTCAATGTTTTTGAGTACAATAGTACAAGTATTGTGATGTTCGTATGTTTTTACTGTTACCTATTTTTTGCTGTTATTTTAGTTACCTATCTTCTGCTGTTTTTTTTTTTCTCATTTATCTTTTTGTAACAGCAAAGGCAGCACAGCCGAAAAAAGTTTAGTGTTTGCTGCTCGGCAAATTCCAAATAATCTGTCACCAATAGCTAAAAAATTGTAACTTTATTTTTTTGCCTTTCGCAAATTATTATTAGAAAGAACGTCTAATAATTTAGCTTGTGCCTTCCAGTGCTTTTCATGCTTATTTTGTGCACGTTTGGCGCTGCTCAAAACAGGGCATTCAAACCGAAACTTAACCAAAAAAGGTCTTTAAATTGCGCAAAAAACTTTTGCGTTTTTTTTTCTGAGACCCCCCGTCCAAAGTCACAAATTTTAGCACCTCACCCATCCCCCCCCTTTAAAAAATTTTTCATTAGTTACATTAAACAGTGAACAAAAACCTTCTGTAAAAAAAACCGGTCGACCGGGCCGGTCAGAAACCGGTTGACCGGCCGGTCGACGTTGATTTTGAAATTTACCGGTCGGGTCGGGTCGAGAAAATCCTGACCGTTTCCATCTCTGACCGCATTCTCTAAAGTTAACACGGTATTTATATGGGAGGTTATGTTGGCCTAGAATTGGCAAAGGAACCCAAGTCGTGCTATCGTTTGTGTACCTTTATGTAAAGTTATGTAGCCTACGTCTACGATACACTGCAATCGCAAAAGCGTAATTATTAGAACTCTGTTACAGTATACTGTATGTGATTTCATATTCGTTTTGCAGATCTATCGAGTCATCCTTCAATGGGAGAACACGTTTAAAGGCCCGGTGCTTGTGGGAGAACTGGTCGAGGTTTTAAATGAGGCAAATTTACACGAAGTTGCTAGGAAATTGGATCAATGATGGAACAATCGCTTACTTTTTTTCTTTATTTTTGTTAATTCTTTCAGCAAAACATTTTACGAAATTGCCCAGAATGATAAGTTCAAAAATGATTTTATACCCCTTCTCAGCGCTTATAATTGTGACAACTTTTACGTGTATGGCACAATGCCAGTAAACTTTTTGTTTTTGTATCTTCGTTCTTCAAAGTAACGTTTGACCTGTCTTGCGATGTTTGAATTTGATCGGCTTGTCTCGGGCTGCCAGACGTTAGTTAACAACTGTAAGACTAAATAGAAGATGGATCGGTACATTTTACGAATGGCAGAACGATTTTGAATTTAACAGATGTAACAAAACAAAAAAAAGAATGAAAATTGCGATACTGAATTAATTTTTGCTAGATCTATGATAATAACGTTTTAGCACTTAGCAGTGCGTCATAAAATACTCTGACTTTTAATGGCCGGCTGATTGAGCGTTTACGCGTTCGCCTCTGGAGCGGGAGGTCTAAATCTCGAGCCAGTCAAATCGGACACAGTGTTGTCAACGACTCGCCACCGCTGCGACATTTCTTCAAAAGGAGCTGTGTTGCCCGGGCGCAATGACGCGGAAATGGGTCCCGCCAACTCGTTCCAGGCTTTGGCGTATTACAGCGAGTAAAATGAAAGATTTGATTTGGTTTATTTAAGTCTTAACGTTTTTAAAACCTCCAAGACTAGATTATTGCAATGCTATTTGATTTTACGTTTTTGATTAAATCGCAAATTTAGAGGTTTGAGAGCTGTTAAATAAGTACCTGCTTTTACTGTTCTCGATTTGAAGACAAGCAGTATATTAAGCATGATTGCTGCCTGTCGCTGTACCCTGTAATCACATTGGCAAAATTGAGCACCTTTGCATTTAAAAAGCATGTACTTGTTTCATTAATGGCCAAATTCTGCAACAACGTTCATATCCCCAGAATTATTATATCAAATCGCCTGTTATTCAGCTAAGGCCAGTGTAATATATTGCATTTGAGCATCGCTTTGTTTCATTTGCTTTGTCAAGTTGAATGTAAATCAGTGTACGCCTGAGCTGACGAATTATAACAAACAAACCAATCAACCAAGGTGACGCTTAACTGCAATCGTCGAGTAAATTTGCTACAGTGTTACTGTTTAGAAAGAGCGTAGCTATGTTTTCTGTGTATTGTGTTTTGTACATGTATGAACTGTGCATTTCGACTTTTGGATGAATTATAGTGTTGTGCTCTTGTAATACTTTTCGCGTTTATGCAAGTCTGTAATGTTTCCAAGTGACAAAGACTTTTTAATTTCGCCTTTGGTGAAATATTTTTCCTCTGAAAGCGCACCTTTAATGATTTTAGGCTGAGGATATTTTGTGATCATGCGTGGTTGTGAACTGGTTGATTGTCAATTCCCGACGTATAAACATATAGTTCATAATTTATTTCAAATACAGTGCTAGTCCGTCTCATGCCCCTAAATCACTTCAATTTATTAATGGATATCACTGTAAAAGTAAAATGCTGCTTGAATTTGTTGAAAGTTTTTGATGCGTTTATTTTACTGCAAAAAAAGAGAAATTATTATAGACATATTTTTTGTAAACGTTTTTGAAAGTTTTTAGTGCCATATAACATGATTGTAGATCAATTGCAAAATGGTTGAAAAATGGATGTAATAAAAACTTTTAAAGGGCATTCAAGTCAAGTTTTTCACTCTATCAAAATGTTGAGATATACCAATGCATTCTCACCAAAGTTGAACTTTTTGTTTTCAAGATATTGCCGTTCAAAATTAGCGTTTTTCCATTTACTTTAGTGTTGCCATTTTATCAGTATTGCGACAGAAGATTAACTTTGGAACCTGCACTGTGTTTCACAATAACTCTGTAGCAAAACATTTATGGAAAATCAAGAACATGCAATCATTTTTTGAAATTTTGTTTCTGTTTGGCAACCCTGGCAAAATTTTTAAGAGGAAAAAGTCTTTCTAATGGGAAATCTAATCAGTTATATCTCAGGAACGGAAGGTCGTAGAAAGCTCAAATTTGGTGAAGTTGGTTTTCAGATCTGTCAAAATTTTTGAGAAAAATCGAGCAAAAAAATTTTTGACCTGAATGCTCTTTGGCGCTGCCCCATTTGCGGTAATCAGTCTACGTTAAAAGTGTTAATTTAATTGAACCTAGTACTGCAAATTATTGTACATAATTGCAAGTGGAACAGCATTTTGACAGTTCTTCAGGAGGAACTTGAAGAATTCGAATTTTCACGTTTGGCTTGAACTTTGGCTTGAACTCGATCACGCTTTCGCAACAACCCAGTCTTTAGCTACGTTCGAGTGGGGAAGATTTTTGCGGAAAAATGTGTTTTAGGTGATCGTACTTTTCAATCATAATCAACATGTTTTATGTCACTGCTATAGCAGCTGTTTGCACTGTATAAGTGAATATCTTTGGTAGAGACTTCTTTCTCATTATTATGGTGTTTTAATTTTTCAGGTTCAAGGTTGGAGACGTTTACATATTTTCAAAGTACAAGTTCGACTACAATATTATGCGCTATTTTTTCCTTTTATATCTAAAAATATTCGATCCCCGAAACTCTCTTCTCTAGTTTGACTTTGTTATCAGCTGTTCAAACTAAATTTGCTGTAATAATGAAAGTTTTTTGCTAAACTCAAATCATTACTGAAGAATATTTTGACGAACTATTTCAATTGCAGAAAACACATTTTATTACTAACGGTAAAACCTGTTCGCGCTGAGATTTCACGTTTAGTGCATAAAAATCAACTCAAGTCGGCCAATGAAAATCCTACTGCTATTAGAATCGCAACTACGTACTGTAAATGTTGCTTTAAATTTGTTACAGTAGACAAGATGTATAGATTTTATTTTGTTTTTCACTTGTGATGTGTTTTTTTATGTTTGCATGATGAACTGATTTTCTATTGATTTGTAATAATTTGCGCTCGCTTACTTTTTTCTTAACTTGTTAAGAATGGAAGATTTCTTATGATGAGATGGTCATGTAGGCCCACTACAAAAAAAAAGAGTGCCTATATCCAAACAATATTATTGATAAAAACTGACCAATCCTGATCTCTGACTTGCAGTATCTTTTACATAGTTTCAGCGATCGGAAATAGCATATTTCAAAAAATAATATTATTTGACTTGAACGATGACTATGAAGGCAAAATCATTGGGGGCTTCTGCAGTTGGTCTAATCGCATAAGACTAAATTGGCGTTTACTCCATCTTTTTTGACTCAGCCGTTCCAAAGATACTCTACTTCAAACACGACGTAGGGGCCTCTATTGTTATGGTTTTTATAGACAACCCTGACGTTAAAAGCATTAGCAACGTGTTTCCAGTTCTAACCGAAAGCAACGCCGCAATTAAGCTACTGTATTGAGTCGTTTTGCTGCGCACTAATCAGTTTAATAATGTAAGCAGAACAGATTCGAGCTGGAAAAAACGAGTAGACTGTTTGGTAGCCTAATAAACGTCTAACTGTCAGTGGTGGTTTGACTCGAAAACTTTTCGTGGGTCACTTCACATTCCCCGGTCGGAAATTTTTATTTAAACTACTGAGCTACATTTGTTCATTGTTATTCAGCTTACGACTGTTAAATAACTTCTAAGCAGGTGCGGATTTTTCCAACCACGAAGTAGTCTTTTCTTGATTAAAAAATCAAAAAGTAAATGTCGTGGTTTGAAAAGTTGATTGCATTGAAATACACGATTGATTGTTGATATGACGGTATAACTATGTTTCAGTGCAATTAACCTCTCATACCACATTTATTTTGGACTTCTTTTCAAGAGATTTATCCCCTACCAAACGTCAAGTTTGAAGGGTTTGTCAATCGTTTTTATGACGCACACTGCAAATTATATTTCAATGCAATTCAATCTCAAATCGCACATTAGTTGGCCTACCCATTTGGTTTGTGCTTGTTTTTTATTGCAATAATGTCATATACTCATAGGTGGGCAGTAACCAGTAACTATAGTTACTAGTTACTTTGTTAGTAACTGTAACTTAGTTACTTTTTCAAACAAGTAACGAAAGTGGGAACTAGTTACTATTTGGAGACATTAAAAAGTTACTAGTTACAGTTACTTTTAGTGTTGGTCCTGTTAAAAAAGATTCTTTAATCGTTAGATCTTGGTTATTCAATTCAATTTAGTTGGCATTTATTTTTGTTCAGAACGATATTTTGCAGAGTAAATAAGTATACAAAGTCAAGCAGCAAAATGAAGCAAAAAAATTACAGAATAATCATTTCTGCTGAGAGGTAGCAAAAAGACCATGAATCATTTCCTAAGAATAGCTCGTGGCTCTTTCCAGGAAAGGTGAGGTGGTCCAGTCTGCAACCTCTGTTCTTCAATATAAAATCTTGATAGCACACAAACCTGATCCTCTTAGTACAAATGAAAAATAGCGCAGCTAATTTAGAAGAAATGCCAATAAATAAACAAGTATAACAATACACGCCATTCAACACACACATGGACAAAAATACAATCAAACAGCTATGACAATAATCTGTCCGAGGACAGAAAGAGTCGGCCGAAGACAACTGAGTCTGTGTAAATCCAACATCTCAAATTATTCAGCCAGGAAAACCATCTAATCAAGGTAAGTTAGGGTGCTATCGTTAGTAAGCGGAAAATATTGCTACTCTTTTTCCTTTTTTTACTCTTTTTAAGAATAAATTTTTTTACTCTTTTTAAGAATATAAAATACTTTTTCTACGCAACTCTTTAATTTCTAATTGCAATTCATTCCATACTTTACAACCATTATATTGAATCGAACGTTTTAAAGTTGACTTTTTATGTTGGAATGCAGTAGCCCAGTTGTCATCACTAGCAAACCTGGTAGGATAGTTAAGGGTTTCTGATGGAGTCATAAAGTAGTTTTTGAAACAGTTTGGGAGAGTTTTATTTTTATATTTAAACATAAATTTTAATATTTCTAATTTATAAATGAAACACTTCTTTGTAATCCCTGTTGGCGCTAGGGATTACGGATTTTTTATTGCGCAGTAACGTGCTAACAGGAGCTATTGAAAGAGGGACGGGCTCGGGCGCGCAGCCCGGAATTAGCAAAGGGGAGGAGGCTTTTTATAAGTTGGAAACAACAGTAAACGAACTTGACCCAAATTTTTTTCAGTTTTGAATCAAATTGAGGCGGTTTTCTCTGTCAAAATCAGGTGATCTCCAAAAAAAGGTCTTCACCAAGATTGAAACGATTTTTCCGGCCGAAAACAGGTAATCTTCGGAAAAAAAAAAGGTCTTCACCACAATTCAGTCAGTTTTCCTGAACAATTTTGGGTGAGATCCAGAAACCCAAAACTCCACTTTTCTGATCCAAATTACAGCAAGTCCTTCACAACTTCTGCTCCACAATCCCATTGGGGTAGCTTTTTTCAATTTTGGAGCAAAAATCGGCCTCACAAGCTCTAAAAACGTGGTACTTTGCATACTTTTCAGGCCAATGGGGGGGGCTGTAGCCCCCTCCCCCCCTGGCTACGCTACTGCATGTGCTAACAAGTGCTATCCCAATGAACAATTGCATGTGGGGCCCAATTGGGGCCTTAGTGGGCCAACATGTGGGGCCCATGTGGGCTATTCACATGGGGCCCACTTGATTTTGTCCGCGGGATAAAACTGGGCCCCATCTGGGCAGCCCATTAATTTAATGGGCAAACCCACCTACATCCCATGCTTCTACCACTGGGATTCAATTGGGCAGCCCATTAATTTAATGGGCAAACCCACCTACATCCCATGCTCTTACCACAGGGATTCAACTGGGCAGCCCATTAATTTAATGGGCAAACCCACACACATCCCATGCTCATACTCCTGGGATTCAACTGGGCAGCCCATTAATTTAATGGGCAAACCCACCTACATCCCATGGTTTTACCACTGGGATTCAACTGGGCAGCCCATTAATTTAATGGGCAAACCCACCCACATCCCATACTCTTCCCACTGGGATTTCACTGGGCAGCCCATTAATTTAATGGGCAAACCCACCTACATCCCATGGTTTTACCACTGGGATTCAACTGGGCAGCCCATTAATTTAATGGGCAAACCCACCTACATCCCATGCTCTTACCACTGGGATTCAACTGGGCAGCCCATTAATTTAATGGGCAAACCCGCCCACATCCCATACTCTTCCCACTGGGATTTCACTGGGCAGCCCATTAATTTAATGGGCAAACCCACCTACATCCCATGGTTTTACCACTGGGATTCAACTGGACAGCCCATTAATTTAATGGGCAAACCCACCTACATCCCATGCTTCTACCACTGGGATTCAACTGGGTAGCCCATTAATTTACTGGGCAAACCCACCTACACCCCATGCTTCTACCACTGGGATTTAACTGGGCAGCCCATTAATTCAGTGGGCAAACCCACCCGCATCCAATGCTGTGGTACTCGACATCCCAAGTCGTGCAAAACTGGTGCAGCGTGAAGCACATTAATACAAAAACATTATACATTCATCAAAACTTGAGGGTTTATTTTTACCAACTTACAGTGATAACCGAATTCACGCACAACAACAGTACACGTAAAGCAAACACATTACAGATCATTTTAACTTAGAGCTGGCACGGTAGCGCTTTCGAATCTCCTTCTTTTGGACCGGTTTCCGCCTCGATCTCGCGCAATGGTCAACCATTTGACCACTTCGGTTTCCAAATCGACTTCGCTGCATTTACTGGTTGCCAGATTCTTTTTTACATCATCTGAAAAAACAACAATGGGCAATGAGAAGCAACTACACAAGTCGTTAGCGTAGCCGAGAAGGAAAAAGCGTTGTTTTTACAACGACCTTGATTGCATAATCTGAGTTCAACTTACACCCTGGTCACGTTGTTGCGTCTTCGGATAAGACGGATTAGGATGATTTATCTCTGCTTGGCAGCTTTAAACAAGCAGCAAATTCAGTGGATAAGAATTCGAAGAAATCCTCAAACTTAAGCATGTAGGTTACAGTTTTCTCCAAGCAAGAAGTAGTTATGGCAAGGAAAGATTTGTGCATCATCAAACAGTTAGCTTTTGACGCTATAAGGTGACAAAAGATCAATACCGGTACATTAAACATGCCAGGCGCGTAGCCAGGTTTCGCAAAGGGGGAGCGAGCTTTTTTGAGAGGTGAAAACAGCAGTAAACGAACTTGACCCAAATTTTCATCAGTCTTGAACCAAATTGAGGCGGTTTTTGTGTCAAAATCAGGTGATCTCCAAAAAAAAAGGTCTTCACCAAACTTGAAACGGTTTTTCCAACCAAATTTTGGTGATCTCAAAAAAAAAAAAAAAAAGGTCTTAACCAAAGTTCCGTTACTTCTGACCAACTTTGGGTGCGCTCCTGAAAAAAAAATCCACTTTTCTGGTCCAAATACTAGTCCTTCACAACTTCTGCTCGCAATGACCAACTTGGCTACGAGCCAAAGACTAGCAGTCAGATACGTTTAACAACGAAATCTCAGTTGTGCCGTCAATAGTGACTTACAAAATTTATTATGTGTTAGAAACAGTACCGGTAGTTCAAAAGCATAAACATTTTGACAAAGAACGCACATTACCCCACAAATTTGAGTTAAATCACTATTTAATATTTTGATGTTTAAGTCACACTGTGCTTTGCTTAAACAAGCTTAAAATATAAAGGTCAATGGTCGTTTTTCGTAATAAAGATACCGCACAGAATTACCATTTCTAGATGAAATCGAAATAGGTTCAACATAAAATTATACTGTTTTCGTTCAAACCTTAGCAGTTTCAAAGTCATTTGATCTAATGAAAAAAAAAAACATTTGAATAGCTTATCAGCATTCTGCTTGAACAAAAGCAAATAAGAAAAAAACTTACCTTGCAACTCATATATTATCGACAACTTCTTGAATGATTCTTTCTTTGCCTTTGCGTCCCGTAAGATTGTAAAACAACCTAACTAGAACTGCATCACCCGATTAGTTTTGGATCAAGGCTTCTTAATGCAAAAAAGTACGTTAATCCTTCGGCTTTCAAATGCAGAAAACGTGTATACGTTCGTACCTTAAGGTACACTGGATTAGCACTTAATGCAGAGAAAGTACAAATCACGAGAAAAAAGAGAAAGCTCGTTTCTGATTGGCCGCTGTGATTGCTCAAGCGTGTCACTTGTTTCCAACTTTTGCAGAAAGTTCATATCAATTAAGATTACCCTGATGGACACAGGTCAGGAAGAGCTGAGGGTGTGGGTTCGATTCCTCGATAGCGACGCACTGTCGTTTGGATAATTCAGGATTAGTTATTGGTATTAATCTATAGTGCTAGTAGGCTCGAGTTTATCATTGTTTGTCAGAAATCTGTTCAGTAATGGAGGCTAGGGGTAGACTACTGAAGGGGTTGCATCGTACGTACGGCATGCCTAATGTACAGTAGGCTAGCCTAGTACTAGAGCCTCAGAAGGTGGTTGCATGTACCTGGGCCCAAGCCTGGGGGTACAGGTTCAAGGGATACTAATAGTAATCTGTGCAGTGTGGTAGCCATATGCAGTAGTTTACTGGCAGACTGGTAAACTACCAGTAGTTGTTGTAGACATAAACTAAAGAATATTCATCCACCAAACCTGCCAGCCTGCTGGACCTTTAGGGTGGCAATTTCGTCAGATGCTTCAGGTTTCAATCATGTGATGGTAGGGATTTTCTGGCATTTCTGTCTTTTCGTACCTAACAGTGTGGCAGCTGTGGATTTAATTTGGAATTGGGCTCAGAGCAATTGCTCCTGTTGTAGTACGGTAGGCCTATCTGATATTGTGGGTATCCATGCCCTAGGCCTAGAAAGAGTAAGGCTCTCGGACCAGTAGCATACGCAGGATTTAAAAAAAGGGGGGGGGGTCTGAAACTTCAGAAAATTTGAGAGGAACATAGATCAGAATTTAAAATTGTCACACTCCAATTTCGTCCCATTTTGTTGCCCGAAATCAGGTGAAGAGCAAAAAACAAAAAAAAAGGTGTTCACTTAAAATCAAATTTTGTCCCATTTTTCGCCCAATATATCAGGTGATTTCGAGCCCAAGGCCTGATGCCCAACTTGCAAAGGGGGGGCTCTGCCTCAATTTTGCTCACTTTTCTATGCAATTTTGCAATCCTGGCGATCCAAAGGGGAGCCATGGCCCATTGACTGATTAAATGCTGTATTTTTACCCTTGGCAAACATTAAAAGGGCTAAAGCTTCCATGGCTCTGCCCCAAATCGTGCAAAATAAGCTTACAGCACTACCCGGACATCTAGTTGATGCAAATGTCATCATTCCGTTGCGTTCAAATGGAGATGTACATTCGTAATATTGGTATGAATAGTGATTGATCTTGACAACAACATAGGAGTAGGTACAATAATATTTGGGCGGCTCTACATCTACTGGCCCAGCCAGAAATTAAAAAAAGGGGTGACAAAATTTTTTATGATTGTGATTGTGCAGTAGCATTGTGCTCCTGATTACCTTCAACAGGTACTTCTAAATTGCCCTGCATAAGCCAACTGCTGCTTACAGCTTATGATTTTTGTGGTAACTGCGATGTGCTTTAGTTGAAAAAAAAACAACAGTCAATTGGGACTACAACAAATCTGGATCAATTTTTTCACATGCTTTAGTTACTGTTTGGATTGATTTGCCTCTTGATATTTGGAAAAGTAGCAGCATTTCATTGTTCAAGAATAGATTGAAAATACACTTTTTCAATATGGCCTTTGCTGATGTGCCTAATATTGTTTAGTATGCTTTAGCACTGCATATTATAATACAATCTTAATAATCTTTTAACAAGTCCTATTTTTCATTTTGTAATCTGCTATTTTTGTGCTTTTTCACCTGCTTTAGCATCGAGTGCCCCTTAGTCAAATGTTAGCTTCTTGCTATCTCATCTCAACTGTCAAGGGATTGACAAATTGATTTTTATTATTATTAGTATTATTTACACGCATTTCCAAAATTTGTAAATTATGCAGATTGTGAAATCATAAAATGCAACCTCTAGGTATAGCTGGCAGCAATCCAATTCTTGTTTGTGCAGCAGACTCCTTAAAACAAAAAAACAACAATAGCAAGAGAATGCAAAAATTGTGGCTTCACGATACAGTAGCAGATGCAAAAATCGCATGTGCAAGCAGTCGATGCAAGAATCATGGATTATATACTGTTGCTGTATAGTAGGCCGACATAGTACAAGGTTTATAACAAATGAGGCAGACAATTCGCAAAACAAAATATTAAAACAACACGCCTCCACCCAAAAATTACTCGCTGCGTTATTTATGTTGCCACCATGTATGCTACTGTTTGGATTTTTCAAACAGACAAAGAAATTGCATTGTATGGTAGCTTGTCAATACTAAGTCGAGATTAGGGATGTGCCGATTAATCGGCATCGGTATCGGCATCGGCAAGTATCGGCAATTTTGGGGGGAATCGGCATCGGAATCGGCATCGGTAAAATATGGCCGATACTTGCCGATTCTTTGAACATAATAACATTGCTAATTTTTTTTCGATCAGATCGTTTTACATCGGTATTTCTTATCAGACAAAAACATTTTTCTTTTTATGAAAGCGTTTACACATGTTACGAAAAGAAAAACTACTAATCGTTGAAGAAAAAATGAAAGAAAGAAGGTTTTTAGCGAGCGCATTGCTTATTATTTCGCGCAGTTGCATATTGCGCAACACGATGGTAAAAACAGTTTATTGCATCACAGGATTGTTTGAACAAAGCTATTGATTACAATACAATTGCTGTGGTTTTGAATGCAGCGAACAGAAAGCTTGAAAATGAAACACGTGTAAGTCTGAACTCTAAAGCTGCTGTAAAAAAAGTTAACAGTATATAAACAACGATGCTGCTACGCATAGGTGGGCAAGTTAATGCAAAACGTTAGCTTCATTAACCACTAGTCCATTAACAAACTTCACACCTCCGTTAACGTTAATCCGTTATTTTCTGCTTTAATTAACGGAAGTTAATAAAGTCCGTTAATCCCTTAACATTTTGCGTGTAATTTACATTTCTGTTTATTCACTCGCTTCTAGAACACGTATTGACGCAGTCAGTAGCGCCCCCCATTGTTATGTCGACCAAAATGCAGAATGGGAAAAACACTGCATTTTTAGCTCTTTTGAGACTGTTTTATGCACTGGAGTGGACTAAATAGTGATTTAAAACATCTTTTGAAACATATGTTCTTGGGGGGGGGGGGGGCTAATTTGTCAAAAATAAAACTAACAAATAAATGAAAACTTTGAAAAATGGTAAGAAATAAGCAATTAAATTTGATCGCAAGTGTAAAAATGCTGAACATAGGTGTCATCAAAAAATATACTATAAACTAAGGAATAAGGGGGGGGGGGGGGGGGCTATTCAGTATTTGTTAATTACCAATCATTTCTCTCAAATCTCTTTTCATTAGCTCAACAATTATTTTTCTCTATAAACTGTATACGAAATAGATTACTCCGTGTGAGTTTTATTGAACTATTCGATTTTATAACTTACCAGTATCTAAACAAGAGAACTAATATTTTACCATTAACCACCTCCCAAATAGCCTATTTATGCCACCAGTTTAATCTTGTTTGCACTGCCAATTTTTAAGCCACGTTTTAAAAGCATTATTTTTTAATCAAAATAGCCCTAAAATGAAGTTATTTTTGCAAAAAAAATGCAAAATTTTCGAGCACTGGGGGCTCCACCCCCAGACCCCCGTGCCTCCGGCGGCTGGGGGCTTTGCCCCCAGGCCCCCATTGGCCTCCGGCGGCTGGGGGCTCAGCCCCCAGACCCCCAAACAGCCCCCCCCATTGCAAATTTCTGGCTACGCGCCTGGACGCAGTTGAGCTGATTGTAAGGAAATATTTATTGCTGTGGTGGTCTTTTTGTGTTTTGAAAGTTACATTTTACAGTCTAATCTAATTTCAAGATAAAAACAAGTTCAAATGCTCAACAAAGCTGCAAAATATTAGGATAAAAACCTTAACGGAAGTTAACAGAACTTAACGGAAGTTACTTTAGTTCGTTAACAGCATTTACGGAAGTTAATTTAGTCCGTTAACATGAAAAAACTTTTTAACGGATTAACGAGTTAATGAAAAAGTTAGCTTCGTTATTAACGGATTAACGATTAACGGACTTGTGCCCACCTATGCTGCAACGCTATTAACAGTATATAAACAACGTTGCTGCATTTGAATTTGCGAGTGTTTCATTTCGAATATTAAAATCGCAACGTTCTGTTGATCATTCTTCTAATCGTATGTTGTGTCTGCGAGATCGCTAGTCAGTCGCAGTGATAAGCCACGGATGTTGCAAAGCTCTAACTAAGCAGAATTGGTGTGACACTAAGCTACCATATGCCATTAAAGATTATTACCGCGTCGGTCGAATGATGTCAGCGACATACAGTTAGTCATTTTCTAGTGGTGTAGCCAATAGTTTTGCGCTTAATTTTGCGTTCAGAGTTAACACCTGCTTGTTTGTAAAGCGTTGCTTTAAACACGACTCCTCTTAAAATAACTTTGTCCAGCATACATATATACAAGTTACATAGTAATTAAAGAATCGGCATCGGAATCGGCATTTCAACAAGAATCGGCATCGGAATCGGCATTTCAACAAGAATCGGCATCGGTATCGGCATCGGCAAAAATTTCGGTATCGGTACATCCCTAGTCGAGATCCTATTATTATTAATGAATCAGGGGGCTGATGGTGCCCAAAGTAGTTGGGATCTCTCAACATGTTTTACTAAAGTAAAAGATGGCGTAGCTGATTTGTATGAATTTGCAAGTCGAATAAACTTTGTCGGCATAATTTTGTGGCATGGTTTTTATGACGACTGTGATCGCACGATCTGGGTTTAACTGGCAGTCCCGCACCCTGGTCATGTTGCTGCGTTCTAGGTTAAAAATGCGTTATGATGACTGATATCTCTGCTTGGTGGTTCCAAACAACAGCAAATTTAGTGGAAAAGTATTTGTAGAAATCCCACAGGTCCAGTTAAACATTAGAACACTGGAAACTCTTGTTTGCTTGAGGTGCAAATTCCTCCAAACACGAAGTAGTTATTGCAATGAAAACTGTGTGGATCATATAATAGTCAGCATCCGATGCAGTTCGGTAGCAGGAGATCAAATATGCACTTACAGCAACAGACAACAACAATCATAGATCAGAGTCTAATGGCAAATTAATGCGAGTCTTAGCGAAGTTCTCTGGCGCTAGTTGATCTTCACAATTTTTTACCAAAATAATGGCCGTTAATCAACATGTTTGCATTAAATTGTAAAACTATTTTGTTTTGTTTTCAAAATATCTGAAGTTATGTCGAAGATAGCACCACCAACCACCAATAGGAAAGTTTTCCAAAACCTGCATTAACATAAAGATTAGCAAATTGAGCATTAAGTAAAAAATATATACACCACATAAATGCTTAAGGCACCTTGAAACATGTTATGAAAACCTGTTGCTATTACCACGTGTAATGCAGTAGCAGTGGTAAAAATTTGCACACTTTCAAAACAAAATGAAATTAATTGCCCCTAATGCCCTCCCTTAGTATGGCCCCATACAAATTGATGACTTGAAAAGTTCATAGCTGTTGATAAAAAATACGAATCTTGAGCATTAACCAAGCAAGATTGCATCAGCAATCAATTTTTTTCTTATGTACAGCTCACTCAACTATCGAGCAACAAATGCAAATCAAAAACGACATGCTTGAAAGACATTATTAGTCCAAGAAAGTGCGTCACAGACTACAAAAACTTATTTATCGTTTAATCTGTTAATAATCAAACATTTTCATTAAATGTCAACACTGATAATGATTGCTAGCATTCCTCCCCTTTGGGTTTGTTGGTGTTCAGAGGTCGGTGCTTTTTTTTGTAATATTTATATTTTAAATAATTATTGTGAAATTGTGTGGCACTTTCAAAAGATAGGACTGGTTCCCTAATCCCCTCCCCTAGCTGTGTCGATGTCTGTATCAATCTTTGCACTCACTGAAAAGTTTTTTTCTTCCCAGCCCTGATCACAATGACATAGGGTATATACTAGGGTAGGGTTACTTTAGTCATTTAAGCTTGTGCTTTCAATATTTGTAAACATCCATGTCAATAGGCTATGAATGAATATGAATACTTGCTTAATAATATCATATGATTAATGAGGGTTGCCAAGTAATCAACTTTTGACCCAATTAGTCAGTTATTAAATTTTTTCTAAGTATAATAATAAACTATTTTAGTAGTTTAGATAAAAATGAGTTGATGGACAGAAAGACAATCTGCTGCTGAAACAGTAGACCATGGTTTGATTCTTGGTTTGGTAAAGTTAAAGACTGCAGTTTAGAAATTGATACCAAAGCTTCCCTGCTTAATGTTCTCTGGTTTTGCATTAAATTAAAAGGGAGTGATACTTCCATCGACATCATGTGTTGTAGCAGGTGGGCAAGTGGCAGATCGAAGCTTTGGCTGTGTTAGCAAGAAGTTGAGGGCATCGTTTTACAATGACCCTGATCCGGTAATCTCGGTTCAGCTCACACCCCGCTCACGTTGTTGCATCCTTGGATAAGATGCTGTACAGTATAATGGTTATCTCTACTTGGTGGCTTTGAACAAGCAGCAAATTCAGTGGACAAGAATTGAAAAAAATCCGCAGAAACATTAGATCACTGTCGATTGTCGAAACTCTTATGCAAATACGGATTCCTACAAACCTAAAGTACTTACTGCAATGAAAAATAAACAGCCAATGTAGTCTATCCCCCCATGGATGGTAGTGGTTTTGAGTTTATTGCAGTTCAAAAGTATTTTGGATTTTTTTTTAATTCTGAAACACCACATAAAGTTAATTGTGTCTGTTTATTATTAACCTTGAGTGTACATCTGATGCAAACATTCAGTTTAAAAAAATATCATCTAGTAATACGTAAGGTATTCATACATTATCAGTGTTGGACAAAATCGGGAATTGACCATTTAGACAATGTTTGGCAAAAACATTTTCAACATTTTTGCCTGGCGAATGTATTGATATACAACAGTTTTGGGAAACCTAAAGCAACATTTGCGTAACACGAAACGTCACAAGCAGTGGTGTAAAAAGTACTTGAAATTTGTAAGGAAATAAAGTGCAAAGTATTAACCAATAAAAATACTTGAGTAAAAGTAAAAAAACATAGTAAATTTAGAAATGCTCAACTGTAAGTACTTCTAAAAGTATTCAAGCAAAATAAACAAACTTTTCAATCAAGATCATGACAATTGGTCAACTCCCTTTACATCACTGCCACAAAGCACATGGTCCTCTAATACTTCACTATCTCTAGAAGTCATGAATTAATACTTGTCGCAAGTTTTTTGTTACTCCGTTCAAGACAATTAATTAAAAAGAACAACAACAACAGCTAAACTTCAAGATTTGAAAATTATGCCATGCAGAATTTATATGGAATCGGAATCGTTTAATAGAGTCTTTGCTCAAATATTCATTCAATGCCATTGTTTACATCACATGCTAAAAAGTACTAATCTACTGTATCTACAAGATGGGCCAAAAGTCACAAACCATAGCCAATTCAGTATCTTTGGTGATAAACTTTTTGGTTTAGTTAATCAAAATTGTTGTAAATTAATAAATATTGTGATATATACAAAGCTTTACATGCTAGCTATTAGCATGAAAGTATGCAAATCTTTCTGAAAATTAAGTGATATATCTTTTCTGATCTACTGCTATTTCCATGTTGTCTTATTGATGGTATGTTTTGATTGCCAAATGTTTCTCAGCATCTTCAAATGGTTTTATTTTTGAATCAAGTTAAGTGATAAAATTTTAAACAAATTTATCCTCATTGTGGTTAATGGTTAGGACATGTGAGATAGCTGTCGGTTAAGAGTTACTATGCTCTTTATCAAAACTTGAAAAATGCCTAGATTGGCTATAAGCTGAAGTTATGAAAAAGAAGTTTTCACTTAACATTGGCTGTTTGCATTCATGTTAACTACTCAGTTTTCATCTCTCAGTGCTTACTTGTTGATTTTTGTGCTGTGTGTGCATTAAGTGATATGAACTATGAAGTGCTAAATGTTTTGTGTTTTTCAGATTGTTTGTTGAACAAGGAATAATTTAGCTTTGTATTCCATGACAAATGTACTGTAATATTAACCAGTATCATTCATTTTTGCTTGAAGTATTGCTTGCCTTCCAATGCACAGTACTATTCTTAACATGATTCAAAGAAAATTTTAACTGGTTTAAGAAATGATGAAGAGCAGCAGAGCTTTTGTGAGTGGTCCAAATGCTTCTCCTAAAATGACACTGACTCAAATTCACAAGCAGCAAATTATCAATCCTTTGAAGACCAGTTTTTGGAAAATTCTATAGTAAGTAACTTTAAAAAGCTATTGAGGGGGTGAAGCATTCAGCAATTGTGGTAGCTTATAATATAGTTAAAATCAAAATATAATTTTTGAATTTTTTTGTTGTTTATTTCGCAGGCTGCAGTTGCAAAGATTATCAAGAAACACAAAGAGATATGCCCCCTAAAAATTTTTAGAAAACCCTGAGTTTGTTCTTTCAACCTGAATTGTAGGGAAAAAGAGAGACTGAATTATAGTATTTAGTATTATTATTCAGTCTCTTGTGATCTTCCAATGACATCCTATTGTGGTAAACCTTTTTTTTTCTGGAAGCTCAGGCTGAGAGAACAAACTCAAGGTTTTTAAAAACTTTTTAGGGGATATTTGTTTGTATTTGTTGAATATCTTTGCTACCGCAGCCCCAAAATGAGAACCAAAGTTTAAAATTATATTTTCATTTGAGCTTTTGTATTTGTAAACTACCGGAATTTGCTGGCTGCCCCCCTCCCCCCCCCCCCCCCTTTAATAGCTAGAGATTATTTTGCATGCATAAACTATACTGCTACGTTTGTATTGTGAGAAATATGCCTTAGTTGTCCATTTATGCTGGTATTTTTAGTAACTATCTGTTATCATTTAGTGATTAATTAAGAACTTAGCATGTTTAAAAATGGTTTTGATAACCTGAACCTACTAAGAGCATGATGAATGAATGTAATGATGTAAGTAGAAATTTTGTGTGAAGAAAAGATTTTTCAAAGAAAATTGCAGACACAAATGCTAGTGCAGAAAGTTGCATCAGAAGTCGATTACCCTTCATGCCTCTAATTTCTTTTTGTCGTATTATTCTGAACTCTTCTACCATGAATGCATTTTCAAGTTCAAGAACGTAAATCATTGTTGTGAACGAGAATATCTTGTAAACTGCAGAAATTAAAACTCTTGTGGTTTCGTAAAATATTTTTTAATGTTTTTCAGGATATGAAAAAGCGTCTAGAACAATCTTTCGGTGGCGGATGATGACAGACTTTCAATAACATGCTGTGCTATTCTACTGAAAAGATTTGTCAACTGAAAACGATACTATTTTTTGAATAAACACCGAGATTTCACTAGCAGAAGACTTCAATATCAGAAAACAGTCTCAACTATTGTTCTGCCAATCAATTGACCAACGTGTGCTAAACGTTTAACGATGCATGTGTTCATGTCAAAACTCGCACAAATATCACAGTTTTCGAGACGGTTTAGATTACGCATCAAATCTGTTGTGATAGTTTTCAAATATTATTGTTGATTATTTATTAGTGTCCCTTTTTCAACGTCGCAGCCAGCAGACGCATTGTACAAAGTGCAGGCGTTTGTATTGATGTGAAACTTTCAAAAACCTTTGTAGCTCAGTCTCGGCAAGTGCTATTGCTTGTTTTGTATAAAAAAAATCAAAAAGTTTGTCCGTATGTTAAAATAAGCGGACCGTTACGGAATATTTTGGAGTGAAAAATATATTAGCTCCACTCCAAAAAGAGGGAGTTTAATTTTCAATTGGTACCGGTACTTCGGTATCAATTTTGACAACGTACCAATACTTTGTACTCGATACTGCCCACCTCTGATAATGGGTAATGTTTTCAAATTATTGTTTTCAATGAAACGTGCAAGATCGCTGCCTCAGGCTCTTTTGTCATGGGTAAAACTCGGTAAATTGTTCTGAAGTTTTGTCAACCGTTTGCTAAGTACTTGGTATTTCGAATCAGGGCCATCCATCCCAGCTTATCTGAAAATTTTGAAGAAATTCTCTGTATTGTGTTGATTATTACCGTAAGTTTCCACTGAGTTAATTATTGCTGTAAGTTTCTACTGAGCTATTTTTCATTTCAAACTTCTTGTATTTTCACGTCAAGTAGCTGAGTTATACAAACCCGCATGGCTAAAGATGAAAAATAGATTGGATTGCAAATCTGGGCAAAGCCAAAAATGCCTGTGCGTTCTTAGCGCCTCTGACCTAGAACTTAAAAAAAAACTGGGTGGTCATCTTCAATAATCGGTTGTTGGGCGTACAGAAAACTGCATTGGTTGACAAAGCTGTTCCCAATTTGTAGCGAAAATGCTAGGGAAATTTTGTAGCGGAAATGCTTGGGAATTTGTTGCAGAATTATCGACAATTTGTAGCGGAAATGCTTGGGAAACTAGAGTTTGATTTTCCATCTTTTTCGCGATTTGCTAAGACTATATCTCTGACAAATAAAGTATATTGGGCTGGCAGGTGGAGGCTTCACAGAATATGAATGGTTTGGTGAAAACTTAAGTATATGCCGGTATGCCCGTTCTAAATCGTTATGTCTTGATTACTTTGTCATTCTAGTTTATGATGTGTTGGGAGAAAGCTCAAATTTCGAAACACCCCTGTAGTAATTGTTAGCAGTGTTTACGCTTTACAGTCTTTGTGTAGCTATTCCAAAGTAAGCGTGATTTATTTTTGACGTGTAATGAGAAGTTCAAACGGGATGTGATTCTGCAGCCCCCATGTTCATCCAGAGAAAAACTTAATTTATTAAGGTTACCTGTCATTCATTAAATCAAAAACAGGATAATGCAATCATATGAAACGTAAATTTTCAACTATAATTTGGTGAAAGATATTTCTCGTGTTTGCTTTTGAAGAGTCTTGGTAAGGGATTTTAAATGTTTGGTGGGATGTTGTTCTAGGTTTTGACTTCTTGATCTTTAATGCATTGTTGAGATTGAGTGGTCGAATCTCGGGGGCTGTATAAGTTATTACGTAGTGGGTCGGATGTTCTGGTAGCGCATAAGGAGATGTGTTTTTGTTTGTGAGAAAATTTCGATGGAAGGTTATCAGTAAATTAAGTCTGTTTTTTTTAAAGTTTGTGGGTGTGCTCCCTGAATTAAATTTAACACTGTGTACGGCTTGATTTATATTTTAAGTTTGTTGCCATAAAAGGAGAGTATGATTACTGTTGAATTATCGGTAGGCTGACTATTACATATTTATGACTTACTGCATGTAACAATGTATTTATTGTCTTTTGAACTTGTATATGGTGCTTTTTTGCAGCAGCAGTTGACTACTATGTTTATCACACGATGCCTTGTTTTTTTTGCTTGTTTTTGCTCTCGCTTTTCTTATCGCCATTTGCTTTAGAATTGAAGTATGAAGTGGGAGTGTGGATGAAGCTGACTTGATGAGCACTGCTCCTTCGCTTCATCGACAGTATGCATAGACTGTGGTTTCGCATTGTTCAGCTTTTACAGATATTATTGTGTGCCTCTTTTTGTGCAGGCTGAAAGAATAAACTACTGATACTGTGAAATTTATTTTTCCGGACAACTTTTTGTACTGCGTCATGTGTATTTGTCAGTTTATAAATCCGGCAATAAATTCTTGATACAATGATGTTGTAAATTGCTAGTTTCAGAGTTCGTGCATTTAAATCGGAGTAATTTTGCAATTAGATTTATTCAGCTCTCATATTTGTTTAACCACTCTAACTTTGGATTTCTATTCGCTGTGCAACATCACGATGGATGGACTGTTGGGCCCTGATGAAAAATGAGCGATAATTATTTTTATCAAAGAACATTCCACACGCGATACCCCGTGAGCCCCCCTTTCGTAGGCCCTGGAAATAGCGACAGCCATGGTGATAATGTAATTGACAAAGTTCGTTGAAATGCAGTTATTTAAAGCAAGCCAAGTCAATCTGATGAATATGAACAGCAGTTTTAGTCTAATTTGCAGTCTCGTACGGATTTGCATTGGCCGAGAAGGTAAAGGCGTTTGTTTTACTACGATCCTGATCGCTTAATTTGGGTTCAACTCGCACCCTGGTCACGTTGTTGCGTTCTTAAATAAGATGCTTTACGATAATTATCTCTGCTTGGTGGCTTCGAACATGCAGCAAGTTTCGTGGACAACAATTGGAAGAAATTCACAAGATCATTGGATCACTGAAAACTCCTAAGCGGATTCCTCCAAGCACGAAGTAGTCATAGCAATGAAAAGTGCGCGGATTGTCCGCTATTTAGCGTCTGACGATGTACGGTAACATGAGGATATATAGGCGCTACAAACAAAGCATAAGCATTGTATTGGTCATCAGAGTGAGACAGAGATAGTCGATTTTTTGAACAAAAACACAGCTGTAATTTATCTGAAAAAATTGAACATGAATGCCTGAATTTTTTTTTTTTTCTTTTGTACAATAATTACGCAAATTGCCTTGGTTTTTTATTGCATTTAGTTCATGAAGAAGCCACAAAAGGTCGTATGGTATGTGTCGTTCACCGGTCATTATGATAAAAACTGATTAACCAGCGTTATAACTGAGAAATTAATAATCTTTCGACATATGATAAGCTCTGCTCCGCTTCATCTCGCAGAACATGCTAAAACCTTGACATCAAGTTCAATGAGTCCACTGGTGATCCTTTTCTTTGGTAATTAAAAAATTTTTGGGTGTATTATAAGGCAGTAGAATTGAAGATTTATTACAAGTGGGTGGGTTCAAAAACTTTGAACGTATTACTATCATTTACATGTCTTTCCCTTCTCCAGCAAAGTGTTAGGTATTCGGAAACATTATTTCTTAATATTTGAGATTCAAGATTAAATACAAAAAAAAATAAAACAGCCGAAGCGTTCGTAATAGTGTACGGGTTCCTCAAATCACAAACCTGTGAACCAATATTCGTTAATGCAAAGAAGGACTCCAAAAAATTGATTTCGGTTCCAAAAAGGGCTATCATCAGGCAAAAAAAATCGATAAAGGTGTGACCTTTTTTACATTTAGAGAAGTAAAATCCCTTCATCAATTAGAGAAGTAAAATCCTTAACCACATTCAAATTGCTACTGCAAGATTTCTTAAAAAAAAATGATCAAAGTTATATAACGTTAAGCATGCCTCATGTCCTCAACACTCTATCACTATCAGTCCATTTCTATACCCTACCACAAAGTCCTTACCCTCTTCATTTCCTTGAACATGTTTTGTACTGTACATAGCTCATCGCAAATTTGCTTGTTTTTTTATTATTTTTAACTATTGTGTGATTGCTACGAAAGGTTCAGCGACCATGCATTGTCATTGCTTTTGCGTGTGATTAATGAAGCTTGAAATTGTGCATGTTTCAACGTATATCGTTTTGTCGCTGTTTTCCTTTTTCTGGTTTGGTGGTGTGCTTTCTTTGTCTTAAACGTTGCTCTGGTGAGCCAGAAATAAAAATTCACTATCACTATCACTATCATTTAGACTGATGATGTCCCATTTTGGAGCTGAAATCGATCTCCTATAACTTTACAATATTTTAAGGTAATTGGACGTCCATTAACCTGCAATATTTTTTAAAATCTGAAACAGACGCAAGCAATTGCCAAAGCAAATTACAGTACTTTACATTTAAGGAAGATTCTTCAATTCATTAAAAATGAATTTGTGTTACTCTGATTCCCAATAAAATTTGAGAACAAATCAAGAACAAAAAATTAGTCTGAAAATTTATAAGTAAAGCCAGCAGCCTCAAACTAAATTTTATGACTTTTCAAATTTTCTTGCAGAGTCAGCAACACGATGTTTAATATTCTGCAAGAAGTTCAGCGAAGTCATCCTATTCTGGCCTCACGAAAGTTTAAAATGCCGGGTTGCCTATGGTACGGAGTCAAACGGACTAAATCTATCGACCTATCGTATATATGCAGTTAAGGGGAATAGTAGAAGCTTTTTTTACCCCAAGTAGTTCTCATTTCTTCATTAAAAACGATCTCGAGCAGTAACTCTGTAATGGTTTTGCTGCTATGGGGCTGTGATCGTTGTGTTGAAACAAGAGTGTATTAATTATTATCTATAAATTATAAAAATTACTCGCAAAACCGCATGATTTACTACCCAACGTTTTGACAAACTTTCAAAATACTGTACGGGGACTTGTAGCTATAGTTCATGAACAGATTTTGGAAGAAACTGAAACTGCTTAACTTACATTGGTTTATAATATTTCATTTGAAAAATACTAGAGGGAGGCAAAAACGTTTCAGGGGCGACTTATACCATGCAATTACTATGCATGCGCATTAAGTTATATAAAAATAATATTATTGCTGTTTCTCTAGAATGCTTGAATGTTCTTTTCCTTTAAATTTGTTGTTTGTTTATTATTTTTTGGTATAATGATTTTTTTCTTCCTTTGTTTAATTTGGTTTTTTAAAATAATTATTTTAACATTTAGAATCAGAGGTGGAGTCGAGGACATAAGGCTTGAGGCCAAGGCGAAGAACACAAAAATATCCGAGGCCTAGGGCAGACCCTCTCGAGGCCAAGGACAGGAATGCTCAGGCGCGTAGCCAGGAATTTGAAATGGGAGGGGGCTGTTTTGGAGGCTGGAAGCAACATCAAACGATCTTGATCCAGATTTTAATCGGTCTTCACTTAGATTGAGCCAATTTTTCTGTCCAAACTTAGGTGATCTTCAAAAAAAAAAAAAAAAAACGGTCTTCAGCCAGGCTCAGTTTGTCTGGTCGTAATCACAGCAGGTCCTTGACCACTTCTTATCGCCAATACCATTGGGGGGGAGGCTATTCTGTTTTCTGGGCAAAAATCGGCCTTAAAAATGCTAAAAACGGTGTATTTTGCATATTCTTCAGGCCAATGGGGGGCTATAGCCCCCTCCTCGCTACGCTACTGGGAATGCTCGAGGCCAAGGACACAGGCGCAAGTGTTTCCAAAAATATATTTAAAATTATCAAGGCGATCTCGAAAAAAAAGTTCTTCAAAATTTTTTTTCAGGCGATCTCCAAAAAAAGAACACAAAAAAGGTCTTCGAGAATTTTCCGAGAGGTTTTTGGCGTTTTCCAGCATAATGTTAACGGCTCAAAAAATATTACTGCCTTTTTGAGGACTTGAGGCTTCGAGACCAAGGGTAAAGCCAAGGATTTCAAAATGTGTCCTCGAGGACTCCACCTCTGTTTAAAATACAAATCAAATCTTTTATTATACTCGCTGTAATACGCCGGAGCGTGTAACGGGTTGGCGGGGCTCATCCCTCCTCATTGCGCCCGGACAACCCAGCTCCTTTCGAAGAAATGTCGCAGCGGTGGCTATAGCCGTTGGCAGCACTGTGTCCGATTGGACCGGCCCGAGATTTGAACTTCTGACCTCCTGATCCAGAGACGAACGCGTTACCGCTCGACCAATATAATTAGTCGTTAATTTGGAATCTAAACAAAGAGTAAGCTACTTATTCCATTAATACAAAATCTATGCTAAGTAAACCCATTGCTCTTTAGTTTACAATATTAGATATGAGTAATTACCGGCCATAAGTTGGTCGAGCGGTAACACGTATGTGGCTGAAGAGGGAGGTTTGAGGCTCAAATCTTAGCCAGCGGCTCGCTACTGCTGCGATATTTCTTCGAAAAGAGCTTTGTAGCCCTAAGGCGCATTGACGCAGAGATGGACCCCGCAAACCCGTTACATACCTTGGCATAATACTGCACAGGGAGAATATTGAAAGTTTGGTTTATTAGTAATGATGAACTGAGACGCATGTTCCTAATCTTTACTTTAGCATGAATTTTATTCATTGCATACGATAGTTTATTGGCTGGGTAACAATATAATAAGACAGATATAATGTCGTCAATTGTGCATGAAAAACAGCTAATCATGAATTTTATTCTGTGAAATAGGATTAAAAAGTAACGGCGTAAGTTTATGTTGAAACGACTCGTATTAAATAGAATGTTTTGTTATATCTTGGCTTTGTTTTTTTTCAAGCTTTTCGCGTTCTGTTTTTAAATTTCATGCTTTGATTTTGGCTAAAAAGAGCTGATTAGTCGAAAAAAAACTACGACAAAAAGGGATGCCATTTAAGTTACTATAAAATTTCCAAATTAAAAAAATTGTTCCTTTTCCTTCAAGTTCTCTTTTTTATTGACAGTTGTTTTTTTTTATTAAAATTTCGTTTTTTCTGGTTTACATTTTGTAGTGATTTAAAAATTTAGCTTTCAAAAAAAAGTACTCAAAAGCTACATCATACTATTATGGCTACAACTGTCTATGCTCATACCGAATTATCATATCGAGAAGTAACAGGAGAGAGGTTGATTAATACATGCACTTAACGGAATATCTCACAAGTTACCAGCAGGGCTACTTGATATTCGCATTTTTATAAGAAATTGAAATCAATAGACCAAAAAACTACAGTACCATAAAAACCAAGCTGCTAAAAGTTGCACGTATCTAATTTGGCAAATCATCTTGGGCAACGAAACAAAAAGATAAAGGTTCGATATTCGACTCAAGTCGCTATTCGTGGTGCACCTACCCGTTTAGACTCGAAGGCAGGTAGTTTAAAATATCAACTTTGGATGTTTGATCAAACCGAGCTGGATTCGAACCCGAGTCTACCTTAATTTAACATCAACATTCATGCGTGCAGTGTTTTTTGATAAAAAATAATTAACGCTCATTTCCCATTAGGGGCCCAACAGTCCATCCATCGTGATGTTGCACATAGCGAATAGAAATCCAAAGTTAGTGTGGTTAAACAAATATGAGAGCTGAATAAATCTAATTGCAAAATTACTCCGATTTGAATGCACGAACTCTGAAACTAGCAATTTACAAAATCATTGTATCAAGAATTTATTGCCGGATTTGTAAACTGACATATACACATGACGCAGAACAAAAAGTTGTCCGGTAAAAATAAATTTCACATCCCGTTTAAACTTCTCATTACACGTCAAGAATAAATTACGCTCACTTTAGAATAGCTAGACAGATATTGTAAAGTGTAAACACTCTTAAAGGCGGTGAATCACCGGCCAATTCCGGTGGTTTACGATAGCTAAAATTGAACTATAATTTTTGATATTTTTTGTTTGGAGTTTGGGTTTACGGTTGCAAAGATATTCAACAAATACAAAAAGATATCCCCCCGAAAAAAGTTTTTGGAAACTCTGAGTTTTGTTCTTCCCGCCAAAACCACAGTATGCCTAATAGTTTAGAGAACAAACAAAACTCAGAGTTTCCAAAAACTTTTTTGTGGGGATATCTTTTTGCATCAGTTGAATATTTTTGCAACTGCAGTCCCAAAATAAAAACAAAAAATTCCAAAAACTATAGTTCAATTTTAGCTATTGTAAACCACCGGAATTGGCTAGATGATTCACCGCCTTTAACAATCATTACAGGGTGTTTCGAAATTTGAGCTTTCTCCCAACACATCATAAACTAGAATGACAAAGTAATCAAGACATAACGATTTAGAACGGGCATACCGGCATATACTTAAGTTTTCACCAAACCATTCATATTCTGTGAAGCCTCCACCTGCCAGCCCAATATACTTTATTTGTCAGAGATATAGTCTTAGCAAATCGCGAAAAAGATGGAAAATCAAACTCTAGTTTCCCAAGCATTTCCGCTACAAATTGTCGATAATTCTGCAACAAATTCCCAAGCATTTCCGCTACAAAATTTCCCAAGCATTTTCGCTACAAATTGGGAACAGCTTTGTCAACCAATGCAGTTTTCTGTACGCCCAACAACCGATTATTGAAGATGACCACCCAGTTTTTTTTTAAGTTCTAGGTCAGAGGCGCTAAGAACGCACAGGCATTTTTGGCTTTGCCCAGATTTGCAATCCAATCTATTTTTCATCTTTAGCCATGCGGGTTTGTATAACTCAGCTACTTGACGTGAAAACACAAGAAGTTTGAAATGAAAAATAGCTCAGTAGAAACTTACAGCAATAATTAACTCAGTGGAAACTTACGGTAATAATCAACACAATACAGAGAATTTCTTCAAAATTTTCAGATAAGCTGGGATGGATGGCCCTGATTCGAAATACCAAGTACTTAGCAAACGGTTGACAAAACTTCAGAACAATTTACCGAGTTTTACCCATGACAAAAGAGCCTGAGGCAGCGATCTTGCACGTTTCATTGAAAACAATAATTTGAAAACATTACCCATTATCAGAGGTGGGCAGTATCGAGTACAAAGTATTGGTACGTTGTCAAAATTGATACCGAAGTACCGGTACCAATTGAAAATTAAACTCCCTCTTTTTGGAGTGGAGCTAATATATTTTTCACTCCAAAATATTCCGTAACGGTCCGCTTATTTTAACATACGGACAAACTTTTTGATTTTTTTTATACAAAACAAGCAATAGCACTTGCCGAGACTGAGCTACAAAGGTTTTTGAAAGTTTCACATCAATACAAACGCCTGCACTTTGTACAATGCGTCTGCTGGCTACGACGTTGAAAAAGGGACACTAATAAATAATCAACAATAATATTTGAAAACTATCACAACAGATTTGATGCGTAATCTAAACCGTCTCGAAAACTGTGATATTTGTGCGAGTTTTGACATGAACACATGCATCGTTAAACGTTTAGCACACGTTGGTCAATTGATTGGCAGAACAATAGTTGAGACTGTTTTCTGATATTGAAGTCTTCTGCTAGTGAAATCTCGGTGTTTATTCAAAAAATAGTATCGTTTTCAGTTGACAAATCTTTTCAGTAGAATAGCACAGCATGTTATTGAAAGTCTGTCATCATCCGCCACCGAAAGATTGTTCTAGACGCTTTTTCATATCCTGAAAAACATTAAAAAATATTTTACGAAACCACAAGAGTTTTAATTTCTGCAGTTTACAAGATATTCTCGTTCACAACAATGATTTACGTTCTTGAACTTGAAAATGCATTCATGGTAGAAGAGTTCAGAATAATACGACAAAAAGAAATTAGAGGCATGAAGGGTAATCGACTTCTGATGCAACTTTCTGCACTAGCATTTGTGTCTGCAATTTTCTTTGAAAAATCTTTTCTTCACACAAAATTTCTACTTACATCATTACATTCATTCATCATGCTCTTAGTAGGTTCAGGTTATCAAAACCATTTTTAAACATGCTAAGTTCTTAATTAATCACTAAATGATAACAGATAGTTACTAAAAATACCAGCATAAATGGACAACTAAGGCATATTTCTCACAATACAAACGTAGCAGTATAGTTTATGCATGCAAAATAATCTCTAGCTATTAAAGGGGGGGGGGGGGGGGAGGGGGGCAGCCAGCAAATTCCGGTAGTTTACAAATACAAAAGCTCAAATGAAAATATAATTTTAAACTTTGGTTCTCATTTTGGGGCTGCGGTAGCAAAGATATTCAACAAATACAAACAAATATCCCCTAAAAAGTTTTTAAAAACCTTGAGTTTGTTCTCTCAGCCTGAGCTTCCAGAAAAAAAAAGGTTTACCACAATAGGATGTCATTGGAAGATCACAAGAGACTGAATAATAATACTAAATACTATAATTCAGTCTCTCTTTTTCCCTACAATTCAGGTTGAAAGAACAAACTCAGGGTTTTCTAAAAATTTTTAGGGGGCATATCTCTTTGTGTTTCTTGATAATCTTTGCAACTGCAGCCTGCGAAATAAACAACAAAAAAATTCAAAAATTATATTTTGATTTTAACTATATTATAAGCTACCACAATTGCTGAATGCTTCACCCCCTCAATAGCTTTTTAAAGTTACTTACTATAGAATTTTCCAAAAACTGGTCTTCAAAGGATTGATAATTTGCTGCTTGTGAATTTGAGTCAGTGTCATTTTAGGAGAAGCATTTGGACCACTCACAAAAGCTCTGCTGCTCTTCATCATTTCTTAAACCAGTTAAAATTTTCTTTGAATCATGTTAAGAATAGTACTGTGCATTGGAAGGCAAGCAATACTTCAAGCAAAAATGAATGATACTGGTTAATATTACAGTACATTTGTCATGGAATACAAAGCTAAATTATTCCTTGTTCAACAAACAATCTGAAAAACACAAAACATTTAGCACTTCATAGTTCATATCACTTAATGCACACACAGCACAAAAATCAACAAGTAAGCACTGAGAGATGAAAACTGAGTAGTTAACATGAATGCAAACAGCCAATGTTAAGTGAAAACTTCTTTTTCATAACTTCAGCTTATAGCCAATCTAGGCATTTTTCAAGTTTTGATAAAGAGCATAGTAACTCTTAACCGACAGCTATCTCACATGTCCTAACCATTAACCACAATGAGGATAAATTTGTTTAAAATTTTATCACTTAACTTGATTCAAAAATAAAACCATTTGAAGATGCTGAGAAACATTTGGCAATCAAAACATACCATCAATAAGACAACATGGAAATAGCAGTAGATCAGAAAAGATATATCACTTAATTTTCAGAAAGATTTGCATACTTTCATGCTAATAGCTAGCATGTAAAGCTTTGTATATATCACAATATTTATTAATTTACAACAATTTTGATTAACTAAACCAAAAAGTTTATCACCAAAGATACTGAATTGGCTATGGTTTGTGACTTTTGGCCCATCTTGTAGATACAGTAGATTAGTACTTTTTAGCATGTGATGTAAACAATGGCATTGAATGAATATTTGAGCAAAGACTCTATTAAACGATTCCGATTCCATATAAATTCTGCATGGCATAATTTTCAAATCTTGAAGTTTAGCTGTTGTTGTTGTTCTTTTTAATTAATTGTCTTGAACGGAGTAACAAAAAACTTGCGACAAGTATTAATTCATGACTTCTAGAGATAGTGAAGTATTAGAGGACCATGTGCTTTGTGGCAGTGATGTAAAGGGAGTTGACCAATTGTCATGATCTTGATTGAAAAGTTTGTTTATTTTGCTTGAATACTTTTAGAAGTACTTACAGTTGAGCATTTCTAAATTTACTATGTTTTTTTACTTTTACTCAAGTATTTTTATTGGTTAATACTTTGCACTTTATTTCCTTACAAATTTCAAGTACTTTTTACACCACTGCTTGTGACGTTTCGTGTTACGCAAATGTTGCTTTAGGTTTCCCAAAACTGTTGTATATCAATACATTCGCCAGGCAAAAATGTTGAAAATGTTTTTGCCAAACATTGTCTAAATGGTCAATTCCCGATTTTGTCCAACACTGATAATGTATGAATACCTTACGTATTACTAGATGATATTTTTTTAAACTGAATGTTTGCATCAGATGTACACTCAAGGTTAATAATAAACAGACACAATTAACTTTATGTGGTGTTTCAGAATTAAAAAAAAATCCAAAATACTTTTGAACTGCAATAAACTCAAAACCACTACCATCCATGGGGGGATAGACTACATTGGCTGTTTATTTTTCATTGCAGTAAGTACTTTAGGTTTGTAGGAATCCGTATTTGCATAAGAGTTTCGACAATCAACAGTGATCTAATGTTTCTGCGGATTTTTTTCAATTCTTGTCCACTGAATTTGCTGCTTGTTCAAAGCCACCAAGTAGAGATAACCATTATACTGTACAGCATCTTATCCAAGGATGCAACAACGTGAGCGGGGTGTGAGCTGAACCGAGATTACCGGATCAGGGTCATTGTAAAACGATGCCCTCAACTTCTTGCTAACACAGCCAAAGCTTCGATCTGCCACTTGCCCACCTGCTACAACACATGATGTCGATGGAAGTATCACTCCCTTTTAATTTAATGCAAAACCAGAGAACATTAAGCAGGGAAGCTTTGGTATCAATTTCTAAACTGCAGTCTTTAACTTTACCAAACCAAGAATCAAACCATGGTCTACTGTTTCAGCAGCAGATTGTCTTTCTGTCCATCAACTCATTTTTATCTAAACTACTAAAATAGTTTATTATTATACATAGAAAAAATTTAATAACTGACTAATTGGGTCAAAAGTTGATTACTTGGCAACCCTCATTAATCATATGATATTATTAAGCAAGTATTCATATTCATTCATAGCCTATTGACATGGATGTTTACAAATATTGAAAGCACAAGCTTAAATGACTACAGTAACCCTACCCTAGTATATACCCTATGTCATTGTGATCAGGGCTGGGAAGAAAAAAACTTTTCAGTGAGTGCAAAGATTGATACAGACATCGACACAGCTAGGGGAGGGGATTAGGGAACCAGTCCTATCTTTTGAAAGTGCCACACAATTTCACAATAATTATTTAAAATATAAATATTACAAAAAAAAAGCACCGACCTCTGAACACCAACAAACCCAAAGGGGAGGAATGCTAGCAATCATTATCAGTGTTGACATTTAATGAAAATGTTTGATTATTAACAGATTAAACGATAAATAAGTTTTTGTAGTCTGTGACGCACTTTCTTGGACTAATAATGTCTTTCAAGCATGTTGTTTTTGGTTTGCATTTGTTGCTCGATAGTTGAGTGAGCTGTACATAAGAAAAAAATTGATTGCTGATGCAATCTTGCTTGGTTAATGCTCAGATTCGTATTTTTTATCAACAGCTATGAACTTTTCAAGTCATCAATTTGTATGGGGCCATACTAAGGGAGGGCATTAGGGGCAATTAATTTCATTTTGTTTTGAAAGTGTGCAAATTTTTACCACTGCTACTGCATTACACGTGGTAATAGCAACAGGTTTTCATAACATGTTTCAAGGTGCCTTAAGCATTTATGTGGTGTATATATTTTTTACTTAATGCTCAATTTGCTAATCTTTATGTTAATGCAGGTTTTGGAAAACTTTCCTATTGGTGGTTGGTGGTGCTATCTTCGACATAACTTCAGATATTTTGAAAACAAAACAAAATAGTTTTACAATTTAATGCAAACATGTTGATTAACGGCCATTATTTTGGTAAAAAATTGTGAAGATCAACTAGCGCCAGAGAACTTCGCTAAGACTCCCATTAATTTGCCATTAGACTCTGATCTATGATTGTTGTTGTCTGTTGCTGTAAGTGCATATTTGATCTCCTGCTACCGAACTGCATCGGATGCTGACTATTATATGATCCACACAGTTTTCATTGCAATAACTACTTTGTGTTTGGAGGAATTTGCACCTCAAGCAAACAAGAGTTTCCAGTGTTCCAATGTTTAACTGGACCTGTGGGATTTCTACAAATACTTTTCCACTAAATTTGCTGTTGTTTGGAACCACCAAGCAGAGATATCAGTCATCATAACGCATTTTTAACCTAGAACGCAGCAACATGACCAGGGTGCGGGACTGCCAGTTAAACCCAGATCGTGCGATCACAGTCGTCATAAAAACCATGCCACAAAATTATGCCGACAAAGTTTATTCGACTTGCAAATTCATACAAATCAGCTACGCCATCTTTTACTTTAGTAAAACATGTTGAGAGATCCCAACTACTTTGGGCACCATCAGCCCCCTGATTCATTAATAATAATAGGATCTCGACTTAGTATTGACAAGCTACCATACAATGCAATTTCTTTGTCTGTTTGAAAAATCCAAACAGTAGCATACATGGTGGCAACATAAATAACGCAGCGAGTAATTTTTGGTTGGAGGCGTGTTGTTTTAATATTTTGTTTTGCGAATTGTCTGCCTCATTTGTTATAAACCTTGTACTATGTCGGCCTACTATACAGCAACAGTATATAATCCATGATTCTTGCATCGACTGCTTGCACATGCGATTTTTGCATCTGCTACTGTATCGTGAAGCCACAATTTTTGCATTCTCTTGCTATTGTTGTTTTTTTGCTTTAAGGAGTCTGCTGCACAAACAAGAATTGGATTGCTGCCAGCTATACCTAGAGGTTGCATTTCATGATTTCACAATCTGCATAATTTACAAATTTTGGAAATGCGTGTAAATAATACTAATAATAATAAAAATCAATTTGTCAATCCCTTGACAGTTGAGATGAGATAGCAAGAAGCTAACATTTGACTAAGGGGCACTCGATGCTAAAGCAGGTGAAAAAGCACAAAAATAGCAGATTACAAAATGAAAAATAGGACTTGTTAAAAGATTATTAAGATTGTATTATAATATGCAGTGCTAAAGCATACTAAACAATATTAGGCACATCAGCAAAGGCCATATTGAAAAAGTGTATTTTCAATCTATTCTTGAACAATGAAATGCTGCTACTTTTCCAAATATCAAGAGGCAAATCAATCCAAACAGTAACTAAAGCATGTGAAAAAATTGATCCAGATTTGTTGTAGTCCCAATTGACTGTTGTTTTTTTTTCAACTAAAGCACATCGCAGTTACCACAAAAATCATAAGCTGTAAGCAGCAGTTGGCTTATGCAGGGCAATTTAGAAGTACCTGTTGAAGGTAATCAGGAGCACAATGCTACTGCACAATCACAATCATAAAAAATTTTGTCACCCCTTTTTTTAATTTCTGGCTGGGCCAGTAGATGTAGAGCCGCCCAAATATTATTGTACCTACTCCTATGTTGTTGTCAAGATCAATCACTATTCATACCAATATTACGAATGTACATCTCCATTTGAACGCAACGGAATGATGACATTTGCATCAACTAGATGTCCGGGTAGTGCTGTAAGCTTATTTTGCACGATTTGGGGCAGAGCCATGGAAGCTTTAGCCCTTTTAATGTTTGCCAAGGGTAAAAATACAGCATTTAATCAGTCAATGGGCCATGGCTCCCCTTTGGATCGCCAGGATTGCAAAATTGCATAGAAAAGTGAGCAAAATTGAGGCAGAGCCCCCCCTTTGCAAGTTGGGCATCAGGCCTTGGGCTCGAAATCACCTGATATATTGGGCGAAAAATGGGACAAAATTTGATTTTAAGTGAACACCTTTTTTTTTGTTTTTTGCTCTTCACCTGATTTCGGGCAACAAAATGGGACGAAATTGGAGTGTGACAATTTTAAATTCTGATCTATGTTCCTCTCAAATTTTCTGAAGTTTCAGACCCCCCCCCCTTTTTTTAAATCCTGCGTATGCTACTGGTCCGAGAGCCTTACTCTTTCTAGGCCTAGGGCATGGATACCCACAATATCAGATAGGCCTACCGTACTACAACAGGAGCAATTGCTCTGAGCCCAATTCCAAATTAAATCCACAGCTGCCACACTGTTAGGTACGAAAAGACAGAAATGCCAGAAAATCCCTACCATCACATGATTGAAACCTGAAGCATCTGACGAAATTGCCACCCTAAAGGTCCAGCAGGCTGGCAGGTTTGGTGGATGAATATTCTTTAGTTTATGTCTACAACAACTACTGGTAGTTTACCAGTCTGCCAGTAAACTACTGCATATGGCTACCACACTGCACAGATTACTATTAGTATCCCTTGAACCTGTACCCCCAGGCTTGGGCCCAGGTACATGCAACCACCTTCTGAGGCTCTAGTACTAGGCTAGCCTACTGTACATTAGGCATGCCGTACGTACGATGCAACCCCTTCAGTAGTCTACCCCTAGCCTCCATTACTGAACAGATTTCTGACAAACAATGATAAACTCGAGCCTACTAGCACTATAGATTAATACCAATAACTAATCCTGAATTATCCAAACGACAGTGCGTCGCTATCGAGGAATCGAACCCACACCCTCAGCTCTTCCTGACCTGTGTCCATCAGGGTAATCTTAATTGATATGAACTTTCTGCAAAAGTTGGAAACAAGTGACACGCTTGAGCAATCACAGCGGCCAATCAGAAACGAGCTTTCTCTTTTTTCTCGTGATTTGTACTTTCTCTGCATTAAATGCTAATCCAGTGTACCTTAAGGTACGAACGTGTACACGTTTTCTGCATTTGAAAGCCGAAGGATTAACGTACTTTTTTGCATTAAGAAGCCTTGATCCAAAACTAATCGGGTGACTGCATAATGCAACAAAAACTTCCATTTACCAAAACGAAATTGCAAAATTTCGCATCATTAATCTGGTATTTGTTGCCAGTCTGAGTTTTTGAGACTTTTGCCGCTCCTTTTCGTAAGAAAACTTGAAACTAATTTCCTTAACCCTGCTTGCGATCTAGAACACTTATTTTAGTCACCATTAATTTAGGTTAATGAAAAACACTACCAACCGCGATGACTTAATTGTTCATGATACTTTACAGCAATAAAAGAGTTTTGTGCTCTAACGCAAACTCGCCACGTGAAATGTTCTAAATTCACGCTTTTGCGCATGCGCAGAACCTGTCTCGCAACGCTTTTTTCTCGTGTAGTGTTTCAATAAAAAGAATGAAGTGTTACGAAAATATAAAGAAACTTCCAACATGTATTTGCCATCTAAAACCTTTTAACATCGCAAAATAGTTTTTCTATACTCAACAAATTTACATGAATAAATTTTCTAATACATTGACATAATTTTTCAATAAAAATGTTAAATAAGAGGTTAAATTTGAAATATTTAAAACAATTTTTTAGTCCCAAAATTTAAACTGTTATTGACATTTTTTATGTTCCGTAACAACTAAAATTCAATTCACAAAAATTAATACACGTTTACGAATCAAAATTTTACACGATACAACTACCACGATGACAGATAACATAAAGTTTTGACTGGGCTGATAGTGTGAATAGCGCGGGCACCCATTATTTAAAACGTTTCAACTTTCTTCGTTTTGTGTTGTTACGTCTAAAACTAAATGATTATTTTTCGGCTTACTACAATTAATGGTTTTTATAGTAAACGCTAAAAAAGATTTTGAAGGAGCCCATTTAGGCCCATGCGAAGCCCATTGGGGCCCCATCAAAATGGCCCACGACTGGGCTAAGAGTGGGAATAGCGTGGGCACCCCAAAATCATAAACATTCAGTTTTTTTTTGTTTTATTTTGTTGCAACAAAAATTAGAAAATTATTTTTAGGTTTTATAACATCCAACGGAGCATATACTAAACGCTAAAAAAGATTTTGAAAGAGTCCATTTAGGCCCAAGCTAAGCCCATTCGGGCCCCATCAAAATGGCCCACGACTGGGCAAATAGTGGGAATAGCGTGGGCACCCCAAATTCAAAAAAGTTTCGATTTTCTTCGTTTATTTTGTTGCGACGTTAACTGAATAGTTACGGTATTTTTAGGCTTTAAACTACCTACGGAGCATATACTAAACGCTAAAAAAGATTTTGAAGGAGCCCAATTAGGCCCAAGCTAAGCCCATTTGGGTCCCATCAAAATGGCCCACTACTGGGCAAAGAGTGGGAATAGCGTGGGCACCCCAAATTCAAAAAAGCTTCAATTTTTTTTGTTTATTTTGTTGCGACAAAAATTAATTAGTTATTTTTAGGCTTTAAACTACCTACGGAGCATATACTAAACGCTAAAAAAGATTTTGAAGGAGCCCATTTAGGCCCAAGCTAAGCCCACTTGGGCCCCAGTAAAATAGCCCACGACTGGGCAAAGAGTGGGTATGGCGTGGGCACCCCAAATTCAAAAAGTTTGTTTTTCATCGTTTGTTTCGTTGCAACAATAACTCTAAATAAAGTTATTTTTAGACTTTTAACAACCGAAGATGTTTATACTAAACGCTAAACAAATTTTAACGGAGCCCATTTAGGCCCAAGCTAAGCCCACTTGGGCCCCATCAAAATGGCCCACGACTGGGCAAAGAGTGGGAATAACGTGGGCACCCCAAATCCTAAAAGATTCAATTTTCATCGTTTTATTTTGTTGCGACAAAAAAATAAATAGTTAATTTTGGGCTTTTATCAACCAACAGTGTTTATACTACGGCTAAAACAAATTTTAACGGAGCCCATTTAGGCCCAAGCTAAGCCCACTTGGGCCCCAGTAAAATGGCCCAAGATTGGGCTAAGAATGGAAATACCGTGGGCACCCCACAATCATAAAGATTCAATTTTTTTGTTTTATTTTGCTTCAACAAAAATGAGAAAATTATTTTTGGGCTTTTAACAACCAACGGAGTACGTACTAAAGGCTTAAAATGATTTTGAAAAAGCCCACTTAGGCCCAAGCTAAGCCCACTTGGGCCCCAGTAAAATGGCCCAAGATTGGGCTAAGAATGGAAATACCGTGGGCACCCCACAATTATAAAGATTCAATTTTTTTGTTTTATTTTGCTTCAACAAAAATGAGAAAATCATTTTTGGGCTTTTAACAACCAACGGAGTACGTACTAAAGGCTTAAAATGATTTTGAAAAAGCCCACTTAGGCCCAAGCTAAGCCCACTTGGGCCCCAGTAAAATGGCCCAAGATTGGGTTAAGAATGGAAATAGCGTGGGCACCCCACAATCATAAACATTCAATTTTTTTGTTTTATTTTGCTTCAACAAAAATGAGAAAATTATTTTTGGGCTTTTAACAATCAATGGTGTTTATACTAAACATATAAAATGATTTTAAAGGAGTTCATTTAGGCCCAAGCTAAGCCCACTTGGGCCCCAGTAAATAGGCCCACATAAAGCCCAGTAGCCCAGTTGCTCACCAAAAACCCATGTGGTCCCCATATGTGCATGTTCACTGGGATAATGCACTACCTGGGCTAACAGGCTTAATGCTACCAATGATAAAAATGTGGCAAAAAAGCCTATCGTCTCTTCAGTTTCAGTTTCTTTTAGTAGTTTTCGCGTATAACATACATGGGTACAACAGTAATAAACAATAATATTGACAACCAGGGGACCTTGGCCCTCCTGAATTCAATTTTTACCCACCAATTTATATGTGTAACCTGGGTGAAATTAAGGGTTTTTGTCTTAAATGCTGCTATCTTAGGCCCTCATCTAACCTTGTTATGAACGTAATGCAATAACCAGAGTCGGATTCACCGTGTGGCACAGTGCCATGGGCCCCGCTCTCAGATGATAGGACTTTTTTTGTTCTTTACCTATACTTGGCAAAAACATTTTGCAAAAATTTGCAAAGTAACAGGGGCCCCACGCAATGTAAATTCGCCCCGATCAATAACGTATAGTTAGTAAGTGCAACTATCTATCGTACCATTTTTCAATAACGATTCACCTCCACCTTGCCTGTTTTTACGCGACAATATTATACTTTTGAAGAAAAAAAAATCAGCTAGGGGAAATGCTCATTAAACAAATTATTGCCTTGGAATTAAAGGGACCTAGGCCCTCTGGCCGTATATGTACTCCTACAACTGGTTAATTTTATGACAAAGCAAAAATCTCCAAGAGATATCTTCGAGTGAATTATTTTATTATTTACAGCTAAAATATTGCAGTAGGCAATGTACCTTATTTAACCCTACCTGGGCCAAATCACTTGCAGTTTAATTCCAAAATGCAAATTTTTGTATGAGTTTTGGACTTAAACTGTCAGTAAAAGGAGGATTAAACAATTTAATTTTTTCAATTGGCTTTCAAATGTTAAAAATCTTATTTTTTCAAATGGCCCTGAACACGCGCGGAATGTGATCCAATGGCATTTAAAATAGCTTGTTTTTCATAAAATCCGCTCATCTTCTGAGGGCTTCGCCTCCAGTCCCCCAAAGCCTCCGGCGGCCAAGGACCTTGCCCCCAGACCTCCGTCTATTATGCGTTTGGGTTACACTAGTTTACTCGCACACGTCTCCGAATTTGGAAATTTTCACTTTTTAACTTTGGTAAACAACACGTCTACACCACCGCTTCTGATCTTCCATTCTACGATATCTTTGTCCGACAAAAACTTCCTTTTTTTAAAAATTTCTGATAACGTCATTGCATGCAATTTTCGATTTGGGCCCTCCCCAATCAAAAATCCTGGCAACGCCTATGCCTCGAGCGCTACAGGTGAAAGACGTTTCTGCGTGGGCAAAGATATTTTGAAACCCAAACATTCTGGTCTCAGTGATAAACATTTTGAGATGCTTGCTTTCTGGAAAAGCAATTAAATAATAAAGAGCATCAATGTGTTACGTTGTGTATTTTTGTTATAACAACAGCAACAGCAGCCAAAAGCAGCTTGTGCAGAGGCACCACATGAAAATTAGAAAATGAATAGAGAAAAAAATCAGTTAATACCGTAGCCAAAGCACAAAATCAACATTTTCGATACTTAATTCATACCGATAGTTCGGTTTATTAAAAGTAACTGTAACTGTAAGTCTAACTAGTTACTTTTTCAAAACGGTAACTGTCACTGTAACTTAGTTACTTTTTTGCCATGTAACTGTAACTGTAACTCAGTTATTTCCACAAAGTAACTTGCCCACGACTGCATATACTGTAGTACTCCAGAACAAATTTTAAAGTCTTCGAATTTTATCGCCTTTTTTGCTGAACTTGCCCTTTGCAGGATTTCTAATCATTTTCTGTAATATTTGCAAATAATGATGATTAAGAAGAAACGCCCATTAAATAAAATGTTTTACAAAAACTTCAGCTATTTTGTACTTGGCAAAAGTATTCCGGAAGTTTAATTTTTATACTCTAAAGTTGGATATGTTTAAGTTTATGCTTGCAACAAAATCTATATTAAAGCAGCAGCAGTGTCAAATGCTATTAAAATTGCATGTTTTAGTAAAATTGACTTTCAATCCAATCTGTTGAACGAAAATTGTGCCAATTTGCTGAGCATATATCCTCGTCAACCACAAAAATAATAAAGACATGAACAAAAATAATATTGATACATACTGATAAAGCTACCGTAATTCGAAGGTTATTTATCACTTTACTGCTTTTGTGATTTTGAGATTAAGTTACGACAATAAACGCTGAAAAAAGGGAAAACATTTGACTGTTTGATATTTAGCTCAAAACTTTGCTTTGAAAATTTTTGAAAGCTTTTATAGAATTTTCATGAGCGTAGAAGTTGAAATTTACCTATGAATTACATTACCAATTCAAAACATTTATTACTTTTTACATCGGTTTAAATTAAATTTTTACATTAGTTGAACCGGTAGCGCTTTTAAATGGCAAAGTACCGCGGTAATGAACCAACGACCTAAAGAAAAATCAAACTAAACGTAGGTAGCAGTCTCAGGTTTTGTGTTTGCGGATGAATATATGAGAGTCGTTAGGTTGATTTGTAATAGTGTAATTATAAAACTCATTACTATCAGTTACCATATTGCAACACGACTTAAAAACACCACTCCGTTTACCTTATTCCAAGACTACTACAAGTTAAATTTAGCTAATACTAAAACGTTTGGACTTTTCATTAAAGTTACAGTGGTTGAGAATATACCGGATATATAACTGTAGAATTTAGTAATCCTTGGCTGTCTGTCGGATCTCAAAAACCTTTTCACGCGTCTTTAAGCAATTCAAACTTGTATTGATATCCAGAAACAATCAGTTACGAAGACGTAGATGTATGCTAAAACGTAGACGTATGCTCAGACGTAAACGTAGGCTCAGACGGTTTTCAGTTTATGATCGGTCCGCAGCCAAGAATTTCGGGACGTTACAGACAAAAGGTCGCGGGTAGAGCACGGTCAAGTTTGATTACAAATTTTTCCATAAACGACCTTGCAAATTTAGGATATTCCATAGCAAATTTCAAATTCAGTTTACAATCATAAAATAAAGCAGCCGACTCAAACACTCCTTTCGGTACCACATTGTTCACTAAAACAGTAGAAAGTGATTTTACAAGGTTTATCTGAGTCCAAACGAGAGAAAAAGGCGTCTATGGTAGAGATGGCAACAGCGCAGCGTACGCGGCCGCGCGCTGTTGTTGGTGCACCGCGCCGCGCAGCGTGGCAACTAAAATTTGCATTACGTCACAGCATCAGCGCAGCGCCGCGTACAAAAATTTTTTTACATTTTTTTACAATTATTGTTGGTGATTTTCTCTTTATGAACAATAATGGTTAGTCTGGATGTAACTATTATATGAATTGAAGATAATGCATGCTACTAAAACAGGAAAAGGTGCCTTCAGTTCAAGTTTATTTTTTCAGAATTCGGAGCGTCCTAGAATCGGTTATTTTGGCTGCAAGAAACTTAATTTTGATCGGCTGAACGTGTTTTTTTTTTGACACCAACAAAAAGATTTTGGTTTTGGTAGGCTAGACTAGGAAAGGTTTAGAATGTTGGGTGAGCAGGGGTGCCGATCTTCGTTGAGCATTGGGGGGGATAACTTGCAATTTTACCCCAATTTTGCCCTATTTTCAACTTTGAGGGGATGAACCTTGACCACGATTTTTTTCAGGTGAGCAAATTAAGTGAAGACCCAAAAAAAGGTCTTCACCTAAAGAAAGAAAACTTTGTTCCCCAAATTCTAGTGGACACCTGCGCTCAAATGCATACCAAAGTCAAATTATTGGGGGGATGCAGGTGCAGACTATACCGGTACTCAAATTATTGGGGAAGATACAGTCAAATTGGGGGGATTTATTTCCCCACCCCCCCCCCTGGGTTTCGGCACCCCTGTCGATGAGAAGATGAAACAAAGGCAGACAAAAGTAGAAGAAACATTTGTTGGAAACAATCATCAGAGTAGAGGCACAAAACAAAGCCTAGTGACACACCCTCCCTTTACACAGTAGGCTTATGCCTATGGTATTGGTACAAGCCCAAGGCTAGACAACAGTTTCTACTACACATGGGCTTGCATTTCAGAGTGAAAGAGTTAGTTCAGTGTAGCCTATTCGTCAACAGGTCATGGCATCAAGAATTAGGCTTTCGGTCCTATGTCTGGAGCCTATCTCATATACCGTACGTAGTAGCAAAATTTATTCCACAATTCAACACACATGTAAACGGCAAAGGTATTAATACATAGGGTAGTTTCATACAAGTGTAGTAGCTTGTGACAGCATGCAGAGCACGTGATGCCTTATATTTCATTCTTTGAGCTACTGGTTCAGGATTAGTACAGTAGTTGCATGAAATCATCAGGTAGACTGGTACTGGGTAGATTGTTTTTGATTGCCAAAACATGGTGCAGAAAAACTGATAGCAAGCACACACAAGGCAAATTAAACCTGAAAGCCTATAATTGAAACGCTGATCTCACGTCGCATGTTTTTTAGTTTTTACTCGGCCATTTTCAAAGTTAACGAGTGCAAAGTGTCAGACTTTTACTTATAACTCGAGAATGGTTTGGTCTAGCTGCATGAAATTTTGACAGCAGTTTGAGATTCATAAGTTATTTGTGCGTGCCAAATTTCAAGGCAAAGAGTCCTGTAACTTCAGGTTTAGAACCTGAAAACTACTTCAAAAGTTTGGTATAAAAAGAGGTCTTATTCAAAAACGGCTTAAGTACGGCAAACAATATTTCACATGGTTATATGTCGTAAGATACTCTGTCATTTCTACCTACACTTTTAGCCGCATTGAGTTTTTTTTCTTTTTTGATTTTTTGCTTTCTAAATTTTGTGCACTCTTCTTCTCCTAAACCACACAACATCTATATCTAATTTTTGTGTAAATTTGTTGGGCTGCAAATGCTATTTTGTCTCCTGAATTTTTTTGAAGCTTCTCCCCAGAACCCCCCCAAAATGGGGCCCTAAAAAACTAATTTTTTAATTGCTCAAGCTAGGGTGATAGTTTTTTGTTTGTATTGGTAGATATTTAAGCAACAAATAGTTTGACATAGTATGGAGGTACCAACACCCCCCAGGGGCCCCCAAATGGACTCCCCAGAAATTAGCTTTTTGAACAACTCAAGCTAGGGCATTACTTTTTTTTATACCGGCAGATGTTTAAAAAACAAATATTTTGATATGGTTTGAGAGAGCAACTCTTTTGAAAACTCTCAAAAATAATACCCCAAAAATCAATTTTTTTTTTTATGTCATAAGCTAGAGAGCTAATTTTTTTCTGATGTTAGTGAAAATTTAAAAGATATTTAACTTGCGGTGCGGCGCGGTGCAGCGTGAACTTAGTTGTGTTTGAATGCGGTGCGGTGCAGCATGCGGACAAAGTTTGCGGATGCAGCGCAGCATGCGGATGAATTTTTTGTTATCCGCGCCATCTCTAGTCTATGGGACAAGAGCAACCAAACTTATAAAAGAAACTCGCGTTAGAGAACAGCTGTAGTTTGAATGATGGATGATGCTGTTTTCGAGAAAAAGCGAAAACTGATATCTTAAATGAGTTTCCATACGCATCATAGAACGCTCGACTGTACAAATTAAGCTAAACACAAAACGGCAGAAAAACAAACACAGTTTGGGAGGCATGAAAATTCTACAATAACGACTGTGATGTAAGCGTGCCGTTTGACGTTCCGCTGCGTCATCTAAAACAAACTGCTATTTCGAAATATCAAAAGAAAAAAGGGAAGTGTGCCTATATCTATATAAAAGAAGAACGCTTTGTTTAACATCGGTGAATTTAATTCAGTGTTTCCAGCGTTGATGTATTTGTATCAGATCAGCTGTGTTTGACTTGCAGTCGATGTGTGTTTTTTGGACGAAAATCTGATGTAAATTGTTTGAAGCAAATTTGATGTTTTAGATGAAAATTTGATGTAAATTACGCAAATAGAGGGGCAAGTCTCAAACAAACAGTTTGGAAAAGAAGCCACTTCTACAAAAAAGGTAAGCACCAAAATTTAGTCCGAAAAAGAGCAAGAGGTGACTTTCAATGTTCGACTTGTGCGCTGGTACGTGTTTCCCGTCATCTGTTATATGTTTGTTCGCTAATTTGACTTCTCATTTTCTAAAATGGGTCTATTTTAAGTCAAGTTTTTTTCTCGGAGGTTTTGCAATTCTTTCAAAAATAACTTAATTTTAGTCCTATTTAAGCAAAACTCTAATGCTTTTAAAACGTGGTACAGAAATTAGCAATGCAAAATCATGACTAAACTGGCTGCGTAAATGGGCTATTAAGGGCGGTGGCTAATGGTAAAATTTCAGCTTTTGATTTCTAGCCGGTAAATCATAAAATAAAAATCACAAGGTTTAATCTAATTCATCTGCATTTCAAAAAACGATAAGTTTGGAGATGTTTATTTCCATTAATATCGGGCCCCTCCAACTCCTCAACCTGCAAACCCAATAAAAGAGCCCCCAAACCCAAGTCCCGAACAACAATTCAATTCAATTCAATTTATTTGTTCACTTGAGTTCAATTTCTAGAAACTTAACAACCAATAAAAATAATAATAAATATCCACACGCACAAATAGAATAAACATTAATGCCAATCAAGGAAATAAATGTGGGCTAATTTACTATAACACTTAACAAGAAGTAATTATTGACGAATTCGTGGAAATTAATAAACTATTCCAGAAATATGAGTACTGTACATTAAGTTACTTAACAGGAGAACCTGAGAGTGATGTTTCCATGCCTCCATGCTGTCAATCCTCATGTGCGGTAAGAGCCCATACGACTTTAAACTTTCAACAATCGTCGGCAATCTAAACGATTCTGTGCCATTGCCCAGCAGATTGCCGTAGCAGAATTTTATTTTCTTGGCGAAAGGGACCGGGTAAAATGCTGCTTTTGCAATGGTGGACTACAGAATTGGATAAAACACGCTAAGTGGTTTCCCAAGTGTGAGTTTCTCCTTCAGCGAAAAGGAGCTGATATTGTGTGTTTATGTCTCCAAGCCGTTAATCCTCCTATGCGGTAGGAGCCCATACGAATTTAAACCTTCGACGATCGTTGGCAATCCAATCGAGTCTGAGCCATTGCCCAGCAGATTGCCGTAGCAGGATTATATTTTCTTGGCGAAAGGGACCGGGTGAAATGCTGCTTTTGCAATGGTGGACTACAGAATTGGATAAAACACGCCAAGTGGTTTCCCACGTGTGAGTTTCTCCTTCAATGAAAAGGAGCTGATATTGAGTGTTTGTATCTCCATTCTGTCAATCCCCAGATGCAGTAGTGCGGTAGGAGCCCTTACAACTTTAAACCTTCGACGATCGTTGGCAATCCAATTGAGTTTATGCCATGCCCAGCAGATTGTCATAGCAGGGTTTTTTTTGGCGAAAGGTAAAATGCTGGTATGACGATGGTGGACTACAGAATCGAATAGAGCGCGCCAAGTCGTTTCTCAAGAATGAATTTTTCTTTCAACGAAAAGGAGCTGATGTTGTGTGTTTATGTCTCCATTCTGTCAATCCTCATTTGCGGTGGATCCCAAACCACTTAATTTAAACCTTCGACGAACGTTGGCAATCCAATCGAGTCCGTGCCACTGCCCAGTTAATTACCACAGCAGGATTTTATTTTCTTGGCGAAAGGGACAGGGTGAAATGCTGCTATTGCAATGGTGGACTACAGAATTGGATAGAACGCGCCAAGTGGTTTCCCACGTGTGAGTTTCTCCTTCAACGAAAAGGACCTGATTTTATGCACAGTATTGTGGCTTCAAATCCTAATGTATACTGCCCCATCTTGAGAGAACCTTTTGACGTTCGTCTTTCAACGGACTTGGGCTTATTTATCGTCGACCTGCATCACATAGGCGTAGCCACGATTTTTGATTGGGGGGTTCCAAGCCACAAATTACATTCAATGACGTCATCATAATTTTTTGAAAAAAGATTGTACTGTGGGGCAAAGATATCGCAGAATGGATGGTCAGAAGCCGTGGCCTAGTTTGGCACTTAATCAGGATTTTGCCATTTGGGGTTTATACCAAAAGTTAAAAAGCTGCAAACGTTTAAAATTGGAGACGTGTTGGGTAAACTAGTGTTGGTCAATCGTATCACAGACGGGGGTCTGAGGGCGGAGCCCCCAGCCGCCGGAGACAAATTTAATACTCTGTTCAATCAGCATTTCTCCAAACTAATCTTTTTTCAAACGTATATTTTGTCGCTTAAAAACTGGCTAGGTGGAAGTGAATTGTGATTGAAAAATGATTCAATACATGGTTACGTTTAATAACCATGATTATTCCGGCGCCGGATTTACATTGCGCGGGACCTTTGGCACTTAGGGGATTTTTGCAACTTACACCTTTCTGCCAAATACAGGTGAAGACGAAATAAATGTCTTACCATCTGAGTGCAGGGCCCCTGGCACTGTGCCATATGGTAAGTCCGGCCCTGGTTATTGCATTATGTTTATAAAAAGATCAGATGAAAGCCTGAGGTAGCAATGTTTCGGGTAAAAGCCTTTAACTTCACCCGGGTTATAGACTTAAATTGGATGGCAAAAATTGCATTGAGGGAGCACAGGCCTTCTGGTCGTTAATGTTATTGTTTATTACTATTGTACGCGTGTACTGTTATACTCGAAGATGCTAAAAGAAACTGAAGAATTAATTGGCTTTTTTGTCAAATTTTTATCATTGGCGGCATTTCGATTGGGGGGGGGGGCGGCCCCTTGGGCTCCTGCCCCCTGCTACGGCTATGCTGCATCACAACCACCGCCCATTAAAGATCAGCAAGCTTAACGCAGAGGAGCTAAAGAAAGGGATACCCAAAGCTATGGAATCAGAAATTGTAAAAGAACGACAAAAAATGAGTTTCGAAACGGAAAAAATTCGTCATTGTGTGAAACGGAAATTGAAACGAAGTGGAAAAGCTTAAAATACGACAGCTGAACTTGTTGAAGACCTTGCTAGGGATATTTGCTGATCAAAGTACTACACTTTGATTACGATATTTGTTTTTTTTCTCTAAAACAGCTTCATAAATTAACCGGCCAGTTGGTCGGGCGATAACGTGTTTGTTTCTGGAGCGGGAGGTCTGAGGTTCAGGATGTAGTTTCGGGTATACCACATCCCCAAATAACCACTTAAAAAATCAGTTTCTTGAATAGCTTGAGCCAGGGGTGGGGAACCGCGGCCCGCTTTCTATTTTAATGTGGCCCGCGTCAGAAATTTGTTACAGCATACAACACAGTATTCAAACATTAGATGTTTACGTAAGTTTTGTAAAAGTATGCTCTTGGAATAACTTCGTCATTATTACGATTGATTACCACGCATTCAACCATTTGCTATGGGCTACTTGTGACGTAACAGTCGTTTAGTGTAGGCTACTTGTGACGAAACTAGACTGAATATCACAAAAAGTCGACTTCGCTCCAGGTTAACTAATGGAAACGTTCAAACGGAATTGCGAGTAGCAATAAACATTTTCGACTTCAGCACACATCGCACGTCTTGCCAAAGAGATGAACTTTCAGCCATTTTACTACGAGTTTTTTCTGCTCATTAAATAGAAAACGTTTTGTGTACTTTGGGTATTTTATGTGGAATTTGAGATTTTTTGCGGCCCGCCCGCAAAGTTGTGCAATTCATGAGGCCCGCAGTAATAAGAAGGTTTCCCACCCCTGGGCTAGAGGATAAAGGCGCCAGTGCCCAAAACCTACGTGAGTGACTAGACCTGGGTTCAATTATCTAGTCGCCATCGCTTTTTTTATAATTAAACCGAGATAATTAAACCGAGATCATATTGAATCGCGTATTTAATTTTTTTGATTCGAACAAACTCACTTTCAATATTTTTGTTTTGGTACTACATACAATCAGAGGGTATCATAGGCTTAGCCAGGGTGGGGCCCGCCCCCATCCCAATTGAAATACATTTTGCCCCCCTGCGGGCGCCCCTGGGATAGAGTAAAAATAAACTTGGAAATAGTAAGTCCGATTTAGAAGAGAAGCAAAAATATGACTTACACGCCGGTACGGTAAAAGAAAAAAAAATTAAGTTGTCAATATCATTGGAGATCGCATTTTAGTGATGATTGACATCAAGAGCAAAACCAAGCACGGTGCTTCGGCGAAATCCAGTTGCAAAAGTTCATTTTTAGTATTTTGATTGAAGTAAGATCAAATAACGAATTCAAACAGTTAAGTAATGGTCGTACTGAATATTCTGGAATATTTTGTTTTTTTACGAGTTATTAGGTAATTAAATGATGGTAGCAAGAGATTATGCACCTGGGAGTTTTGGATTGGGCCGTACTGGGCCGTAGAGTTCAACAACAGGTTTATAAGCCTATTTGTTACCCAAGCTCAAAGCATTTATAGCAGTGATTCTTAAACTTATTGGAGGTACCGAACCCCGCAAGTTTTATGCGGGCATTCACCGAACCCTTTGTTGCTATTATTTGTTAACAAACTTGAGCCTAAATCAGGGGTGCCCAAAGTTTTTGAGAGGCGGGCCGCACTACACTTCTTTGAGCTTTAGCGGCCGCTCAATTTTCATAAAATGTTTGGATGATTTTTATCCCTAATACTGCTCTTATTAGTTTTGCATTGTTCTACCAAATTAAATACTTCTTAAACCGGAGTTAATCTTTAGTAAAATTAAACTTCGTTTTGTGCGCACCAAAAATTAAAGTTTATTGAATTACAGTATGTGAAAGAAAGAACTTTTCATTGCACTACAAAAAGCAACCTTATGTATTATTACACCATATCCAGGATTTTACTAAAGGAGAGGCTTGAGCCAAAAGCTAAGATTTGTCTATGCCGAAGTTTGTACAGTATCCAGCATCCGATGTGTTGAATAACTGCTGCACGTTTAAAATGCATCATGGACGACATCTGGGAGCGAAGCCCTCTGCCGCTGGGCGATTTTTGCAATTTATGGAAAAAATGGTCATTTTAGCGCTATTTGGAAAGAAATTTTGTTCTTTTTTAGAGCGACTTGAAAGAATCGTCAATTTATTCCCCCTTATTTGTAAGATCTAAAACAGGTTTAAAAATAATAGCATAGTTGGAATTTTTGAATTTTGAAAGTTTTTGAATTACGTAGCGAAAGAGGAAAGCTTCTAATCAGCCCCGCGGCGCCTGTTTCCCAATGGGTGCACTACTGAACACATCTTGAGCAAAATTAGAAATGCAAACTGCGCGGTGATGAAAATGCAAGTAATGAAACAAAAATAGTTACACCCCAGCTTATACAGAGGGCAATGTAACGCAAATTTGCAACTTTCTAACTTGTAGTGGCGTTATTAACGTAATAAGATTTACAAAATATTCTTTGAAAATAATGTTTGAAAGAACCAGCGTCAACAAATTTGACAAAAATATTTTTTTGGTAAAAAACCTGCAAGAATCGAAAGAAAATAAATCTCGAGATCAGTCGAGGACTGCAAAACTTTGCGCGGGCCTGGTCTAAAGTGAACTATGCATCTGTTGCACATCAGCAGTGTGCTTCAATTGGTGCGTTTGGTCGTTTTAGTGTTTAGCAGAAGACTGTGATTACTATATACGTACATATACGTAGCGTGTGTAATGTGCATACTTTTCCTAATCTCCGCTGAACCCCTGATCCCGACTCATCGAACCCCTGGGGTTTGATCGAACCCAGTTTAAGAACCACTGATTCAGTAGCGTAACTGTGGGGGGCGGGGGGCTATAGCCCCCCCCCCCCCCATTGGCATGTCGACCAAAACGCAGAATGACAAAAACACTACGTTTACAGCACTTTTGAGAATACTTTATGCACTAGAGTGGACTAAATAGTGATTTAAAACATCTTTTGAAACATATATTTAAAGGGGAGGGGGCTAATTTGTTGGAAATAAAACTAACAAATAAATGAAAATATTTGAAAATATGCAATCAAATTTGATCGCAAGTGTAAAAATGCTAAACATAGGTGTCATTAACAAATATACTATAAACTAAGGAATAGGGGGGGCTATTCAGGATTAGTTAGTTACCAATTTCTCACAAATTTCTTTTCTTTAGCCCCCCCTTCCCCCAATTATTTTTCTCTATAAAATGTATACGAAATAGATTACTCCGTGCGAGTTTTATTGAACTATCCGATTTTATAATTTACCAGCATCTAAATAAGAGAATTAAAAATTTACCATTAGCCACCTCCTAAATAGCACATTTATGCAACCAGTTTAATCATGTTTGCACTGCCAATTACTACGCCACGTTTTAAAAGCATTATTTTTTTATCAAAATAGCCCTAAAATTAAGTTATTTTTGCAAAAAAATGCAAAATGCAAAAATGCAAAAAAAATGCAAAACAGCCCCCCCATTGCGAATTTCTGGCTACGCGCCAGCACTGATTTATAGGGTTCCAACAAAGCGTCACAAAATTGCTGCGACGCTTCGATACATACAAAGTTGCAGTGATTTAGTACGTTACAGGAAGACAAAAAGGGTTGCCGCTTTACTGTAAGCTGAACCAATCATCTATTACCACCAAATACTTTTCTGCTTCGTAAAATGATTGAAATTGTTTGTTATCACCTAGTTTTCCTGCAGCATCAAAATCAGTGAGTTCGTATGCGGACGTTCTATTATTCGTAGGAATGAATTTGCTTCTCGATTCTAGAATTCCAAACGCGCCGCGTGCGGTGTCATGTTTAAATTTCACGCACTCTTTGCCACGCTTTGCGGTTCACGCACTATGACGTTGTTACGTCAAAGCGTGGTCAGAGTGAGGTGAAAATGACCATTATTAACCTTTTCCAGCAACGTCAAGTAAACAAGCCAATGCTTTGGAGCATAACGGTCGGAATTTGTGCTTAATCTAAGAACAAAAACGATTGCCAGAATTGATATCCTTAGTTCTATTCTGGCAACCTTTTTTGTTCTCAGATGAAGCCAATGTTATTTCAGTGAAACAATGGCGCTAAGTGCTCAACTATCGTGCTGCATTAGTCTTAGATGATTAGATTAGGTTGAATACGCAGCAGCTTCATGCAGAAAAGGTAATCTTGTTTTCGAGGTTCGGGAAAACTTAGTGGACCTACAATTTTCGTGTTAAAATTTTAGCCGTTCCTCTTTTAGGTTACATTCATCGAGATTTCGTGGGTCGTTACAAAGAGGCTGAGTATTGAAGAATGAAAGTTACACGTTGGTTAATATGAAAAAAACTGAAGCTGCGGCCAAAATTACTAACCCTCTATGCTCCAGAAGAATTGTGAATTATTTCAATTATAATATGAAGTTCCGTTTTGTCGCAGCAAAATTAAATTCACTGAAGAGATTTGCCTTACCATATATATTACATAAAGAGGCTATTTCTCCCTAAATTTTTGTTTAGTTTATAGTTAATTCTGATTAGAATACTTAACTCAAACTAAAATCCTTGCTTTAAAACTACCAGTTACCCATCTATATGGTCCGTCCAAGCAATGAATGAAAAGCTATTTTTTCAAGGGTCTTTTTCATTTTGTAGCAATAAAAACGCAGTTTAACATTGATTGGTGCCTTTTTCATTTTGTAAAAATAAGATAGCTTTTTTTTGCGCCTGTTTTGGTTTCGTGTAGTACTGCAACACCGCTGCGTGCTCAATGCTCAGTCATGTCTGGCTCTCAGCTGTAGAACTTGCGTATAAAATTAATTCTCGCGAGACCTTGGTTTAATCATCAACACGCTGCAGTTTCATAAAAATGTAGGTAATTTTTCTTGGGGTTCCGGAAAACTCAACGGAGCTCCTATTCTTATGTTTTTAATTTCAGGCGTTTACGATCATTATGGGTTATTTCAAAGACGCTGAATATTATGCAGAATAGAAAATAGTTATCAAAAACTGTTGTTGAGGGGCTAAAACTACAACGCTTCAGAATAAAAATATTTAAACTATTTAAAGGTACAGTAAAAGCGATTTTACCGAAAACTTTCAAATTAAAGAGAAGGAAACGGAAATGAAAAATATTCATCCGCACATAATTCATTTACTTTTTAAAAATTAAGATTAAAGTTTGAGTTAGCTTTAGATTTGGGGTTGGTTTTACAGTAAGAATTTCAGTTTCGGTTATATTGGGATTAGATTCAATAAAAAATTAGGTAAAAACTTCGGGTTAAATTATTTCTTTTTCATTTAAAATATGGGTCATATTTGGTTGTAGAGATCTGGTAAATCTGTGTAAACAACACTTTTTTTATTCAGTACTTTTATTGGTTGTGTTTGCTACCGTAAATGTGTTGATGTTTTAGTTGTTTTTGGCGCAAGACCGATTCTTAAATTTGAAACTTAGCAACTGTTCTTATTCGGAGCAAAAGAACGGGGCGATGGGAAAAGCATTGACAAAAAAAACAAAAAAACTATATTTAATAATTTTGTGAGACCGTCTCACTGAGACGTGTCAACCTACATATCATTAGAGTTGGATAGTTTATGTAGTTAATAAGTAATAAAGAACCATCACTTCAGGTAAGATGGGAAATTCGTATGCAATGTGTATTTTTAAAACAAATGCAAAGGAAAAGATGGATTTCGGACCAAGCGAAACTCAAAAAGAAGAAGCTGGCTGTTCTGCTTCTTACACCGAAGGGGTTTCTGATCAATACAAAGCAACTCCTTTCATGGATGTTGAACTGCCAAACCAGGTCCCTGATACTTCTGTGGTTCAGAATGGATCAGCCCAGCAAGATGTCGGTAAGCTGAATGATATTTCCGTCCTAAACAAATAAGTGAGTGTAGGCAGTACTTAAATTACATCGCGAGTCAGCGTCCCTCATGGAGATTTAGGGTCCCCCAACGAAGTTTCAGCGTCCCCTCTGACGAGATTACAGCGCTCTTCATTAAGAATAAGTGTCAGGACGATTAGACAAAAAAGTGGCTGTCAGCACCAATAAATCCAAAATTCCGGCCGAATATAGTACCAAATTGCGGTGAAGACCTTTTTTTTTCGGTCTTCAATCGAATTCGGGGACTACCTACATTTGAACTTGAGGCCAAATTTCCACTAAATTTCAGTCGCATTCCGAATGTGTTTGGTCAAGGTTGCGTAAGTGTTCACCGATGCAAAAATTTTACAGTTTAGATACTGGGTATAGACTCTATTTACCCAACAATATCGACAAGATCGGTTTTGCAGCGTCCAAAGTAAAACGTTTTTTTCCAAAACTTAGTTTCATTCTCCTGGCAATTTTAGGTAAAATCAAAAAAAAACAAACTTGGTTTGATTTTCCGGGCAATTTCAGGTAAAAGCTAAAAAACGCCAAAATTTGGTTACATTATTTTGTTAATTTTAGTCAGAAACCTTTTTTTTTCAAACCGGTTTTCGCCAAAACTTCGTTGCAGTTCTTCGTTAATCTAAGATGGTAACCGACGAGCATTAATAATAGGTTAGAATATCAGCGAGGCAAAATAGTTGAGAGTCTACTAAACCTAACCCTGGCAAAAAAGTAAGTAGGCCGAGCCAACCTTCGACGGCAGCACAGTTTATACTTTGTAGTTATTCTTTCAATTTATTGGTTACTGTTTAAAAATCTTGATTTGGTATACGTCACATGGCTTCACAGAGAAATTATTTTGACATAAAAAACTCATTGAACTTGAGCCGCTGTGGCGTTGTTGATTTCTGAATTTTCATTGAAAAATAATCTTTGGAATTTGCAATTTGCGCGAGTTGCGTCGCTTTCATTCAACAGCATCGATACTGAAGACTAACCGATAAAATTCAATTAAGCACAAGATATCATTTTGATCTCTGATGGATTTACCAACTGATTTCAATTTCCAAATGACCTCATCGCAATGGTAGTGCATAACCGCATAAAGTGCATAGCCTCCAAAGTGAAGACTGGCTGAATGCTTGTGTCATATGCTGCACTTGACTTTCAGGCATTTGGTGATCAGTTGGTAAAGCAATCAAGGATCAAAATGACATTTTGTGCTTAATTGAATTTCATCGGTTAGTCACTCGTTTCTACTCTAGATTGAAATTTCAGTCAGTCTTGTGATTAATACAACTATGCGATGCATGACAAAAAAATCTAGAAGACGGCACTCATTCCATGCCAATTAACGCAATTACAATACAATATACAAATAAATTACATGCCAAATAACGCTCTTACAATATATACGTATATTGACCATAGTGCAAGTGTCTAAACTGCGCCAGCCCTATAAAAGGGCGATTTACTCCTCTTAGCCAAGTCACTTAGAAAATTAAACCGAAATTGCAAGCGTTTGAACATATTAAAAATGTTTTACACTAAACCTTTGAGTAAGGGGGGGGAGCATAAAGGGGCTGGGCGTTTTAATTCTTCAACTGGTTTTTAAATCTTAGCAATTTAGTTCTTTCATCTGGCTCTAAAAATTTTGAAATTTGATTGGAATAGCGCTAAAATGGCTATTTTTTTTGTGGAAAAATCACAAAAATCGCTCAATGGCTAGAACCTCGTTTCCAGATCCTCGTATGTAATATGGTTGCGTTGCACCAATTTGCTCAACACACTGTCCAATTGAGATATATTTCGAGCAAAAATTAACAAAATCTTGGTTGCTTGCCTTAACTGGGCGTAAAAATTTGATAGGTGGTGGTGGTACGTTTCAAACAGTATGCCCGAGTGATTGAGCTTAGAAATTGCGATATTGTTTGTTTTTCCAAATATTGCTTTTGAAAATTGCGGCGCGCGTAACCCCCCAAGGTAGTTATTGCTACTAAGTAGATTATACGAATGTGTGACGCAATTTTGTTTATAAAGCTTACTCAAGTCCCAGTTTTATTTCTAAGGTTGTTTTAAAGAAGCTTGGTAAAAATAAACATCATAACGCAGTATCACGACAACACTCGGCCTAATTCTATTAGTTGTGTTGTTGTATTTCCGGTAAAGTTAATATGTTGTTAACATTTTTAAAATATCGGGAGTTTTAAAAAGCACAAAACTTTGAAAAAACTATAGCTGCAAGAAACAAGCTTTTGTCTAATTTTATATCTCATTCAATAATTCAAAAAATAAAACTGCTTACAGCGTCGTTTTTGGATTTTTTTGGTTAACCTCTTAGCTGAGATCTGATGTACACTCAGCATAAAATCATTGGCGTACGTCAGCTCATTTTAACCAACTGGCAGCTTGTGCGCTGATAAGGTTGTTGGCCGGGCGTACCGAATTTCTATTCAAAATGCAATAACCTAAAAATAAACTCGTACTTTCACGATTTTATGCCCAGTATTGACCGGGGGGCCTAAATTGAATTTGATACCCAGAATATCTGAACTTTTGGGCCTCCTGTGTAATTAGTTTCCCCTTTTCTTACGTATCGAAATAACAAAAACAAGCCAATACTCGATTAGGTTCTGCATCTTCTATGAGTCAAACTATGAGTCAATATCGCAAAGCTATCGATTAGTTGAGAAGACTCCTAGAATAGTTGTCATGGGCGTTGCAAAGGGGAGCAGGGGAGGACCATGCCCCCCTTGGATTTTTACACACTCTCTCTTAAACCTTCCAAATTACAAAAATTCTTCCATTTTTAGTAGTTAATACTGGCTCTATTCTTATTGCCCCCCCCTGAAAAAATTTCTGCCGACGCCCTTGTTGGTTGTTGGTAAAAATACTTTTGTTGAAAAGTTTAAGCAAAACTACACTGAAATCTTGGGAATACCTTATAATGTATTTTGAAATACGTTATTAATGTTGTTTTTTAAACTTTTTAGACAGCATTCAAGCTGAACTCATTAACTTACATGTGGAAGAGGATGTAGCACCAACTAGCTGGAGTAATTTGCCACAAGATAGAAATCATCCCAATGTTTGCATACTTGAACCTGCTTCGGGTAAGTACAATAATCTAGGGGGTATATTTTAAAGGAGGTGAAGCATCCAGCCAAATCTACTAGTTTGCAATGGCTAAAATCGAAATACTATTTTTGAAATGTTTTGTTCTCATTTTGGAGCTGCGGTAGCAAAAATATTCAACAAATCCAAAAAGAAAATATCTCCGGTAAAAAGTTTTTGGAAACCTTAAAATCTCTTTTCTTAGCCTAAACTTCCAGGGAAAAGGAGTGACAAAAAAAATTTTCCTTTCCAGTAACATCTCAAAACCGATCCAATTTAATTAAACTTTTTCTTCGTTGTGGAATTTCGCTGGCTGGGAAAGCTAACTCAGGGTTTCCAAAAACTTTTTACGAAAGATATCTTATTGTAAAATTTCGGTAAAGAGGTTTAAATTCTTTCAAACCACAAAGCGCATATCAGCAGAAACTTTATTCCAGAGAGCATTTTTATTTTGATTGAAACGTTTTTGGCCGATTTTCTAAATGGCCCTCTTCTTCAGCAAATTAAAAAGTAGTTTACTGTAACTTTAAAATTTAGAAATGAAAGTTTATCAAAGTATTATCTGCAAAACACAAATGTTACAACATAACAACCGCTATAACTTCATACATTTGATATTGAGACGTATACGTTATACGTTTTTCACAGTAAAATCAAGTAAAAAAAATCGAAAAAAATCAAGCAACACTGTGAAATAACAATACTGTACATGGTACATTTAAAAGCACACACACACGAAAGAAATCTTTAAAACACATTCAAAAGAAAAGAGCAACCGTTAGCGTATAATTGTGAATTCAATCGTGGTGTAAGCTTTTTTATCAATAATGCCTCCTGTATTTTGGTTTCATATTCATTGTGACAGTTTCTAATTACTTTAAACGAACTAACATCCAAATTAGAATTTGGACTAGTTTGGCAGGAAGACATGTGTTGGCTTATGGCACTTTTGGCGAAGTTGGAGTTAAGTTCTTTGGCCCTATAGTACCCAGTGGCGCGTTGACATACCAATATATGTTGTGTTCACATCATGTGAACATGTAATTTATATACCATGGAGTTTAAAGCAGCAGGAGTTTTGGATTTCAGATTAAAATATGACCCAGTTTTTAGCGAAGTGTAATAAGCAAAAATTCGAACGTTAAATCTTTGCTTTAGTAAGGTAGACAATTTGGATGCAAATTTACGAGATGGTTTTCTGAAATACGGCAAGCCAAGTATGTACGCACAATCATCAAATTCTTTAACTTGTTAGTCTGATTTGGTACTATTTTCAAATTTTTTCAAGCATTTATTAAAAACCCAATTTGGATGACAATTTTTTGCAAACATGCATCTTAGTTTAGTGATTTTATCTTAAAACAATATTCATAATCAGAGCATATGATTTTGGCACGTTTTAATAAATAAGTTATTTGAACAATTTTGAGGTGGTGCAGAATTTGAAAATGACTTTCAATAAAGTCGATTTCATTTAGCTTTCGCAATAAGCTTTTCGGACAGAACACTTCAGTTGCGATTTCTGTCTGGTTTGGTATGTGGTGAGCAGGATCTTTAAAAGACCAAATGCAGTAAGGAGAAATACATTCTGCAGTAAGGAGAAATGCATTCTGCAGTAAGGAAAAATGCACTCTGCAGTGAGGAGAAAGCACTCCTTAAAATCCATTTCTCCTTACTGCAGAGTGCATTTTTCCTTACTGCAGAATGCATTTCTCCTTACTGCAAAGTGCATTTCTCCTTACTGCATTTGGTCTTTAAAAGATCCTGCTCACCACATACCAAACCAGACAGAGATTGCAACTGAAGAGCTCTGTCCGAAAAGCTTATTGCGAAAGCAAAATGAAATCGACTTTATTGAAAGTCATTTTCAAATAAGGTATTAGGCCAGATTTCCAAGCATTTGGACAAGTTGACTGAAAATTTAACAACAGTCTCGTATATGTAGGTTTGCGCCAAACACTAGTTTTAAAACCGAATTCGTCAAATTTTATTTCCACGTCAAGAAAAAGCAGTGAATCTGTGACTTTTTCAACTGTAAATTTCATGCTTTGATGCTATGCTGTACGTTCAAAATTGGCCATGAAAAAATTAGCCATTGTTGGTCTAAGCGGATTGCCCATAATAATTCCTTCTACTTGTTCATAAAACCGTTTGTTGAGCATAAAAATTCCTTGTGTGACGAGAAGCATTAATTTCTTAAAGATATCTTTGGGAATCGGAATAGAAGTATTGTTGTGCTCATCATATAATCGATTAATAATTATATCAATTGTTTCGACCAAAGGGGCATTTGTGAAGAGCGAAACCACATCAAAGCTTACCATGGTATTTTGATTGTTCGGAATAAATGCTATTAGTTCCTCTATAACACATCAAAGCTTACCATGATATTTTGATTGTTTGGAATAAATGCTATTAGTTCCTCTATAACACGTGATTCTTAAAGTATGGGTCGCGAAGACTTAAAAATAGGTCGCATCAAGGTAATTAAAATCCGTCAAAACGATTTTTTGCAATATCAGAATTTTTAAAATCTGCAGAATTTTTTGCTTTCCGTTTATTAAGTCTTTCAAAATTATTACATCATACACATTTAGTTGGCTTCATCTCAATAAAATCAGATCATTGCATCATAAGTAGTTTTCTAAAAGTTTTAGTGGCTGACGAGCTGCGGTAGAACTAGCCGAAATTAGTTTTTATAATAGTGGAGTAGTTTCAAACAATTTCCTAAAGTAGCATTTTAAATTGCAGGTATTATTGTTTAAAATTGTGTCAGAATACTGTGTATATACTATAACTGGTTGTTTGTGTCTCATCTGAATAAATAGCAGAGTGCTAACATTAAAAAAACATTTTTTCTACGTTTAAGGTTTGGGTGGCAAGATAATTATCAAACTCAGATTTGGGTAGCGCTCAATAAAGTTTAAGAATCACTGCTCTAAGTGATCAGTTGTTTTTAGCACAGTAGCGTAGCCAGGGGGGTCGGAGGAGGCTATAGCCCCCCCTCCATTGGCATGTCGACCAAAATGCAGAATGGGAAAAACACTACGTTTTTAGCACTTTTGAGACTGTTTTATGCACTGGAGTAGACTAAATAGTAATTTAAAACATCTTTTGAAACATATATTTAAGGGGGGGGCTAATTTGTTGGAAATAAAACTAACAAATAAATGAAAACTTTGAAAAATGGTCAAAAATAAGGAATCAAATTTGATCGCAAGTGTAAAAATGCTAAACATAGGTGTCATGAACAAATATACTATAAACTAAGGAATAGGGGGGGGCTATTCAATATTAGTTAATTACCAATCATTTCTTGCAAATCTCTTTTCATTAGCCCCCTCCCCCCAATTATTTTTTTCTATAAACTGTATACGAAATAGATTACTCTGTGTGAGTTTTATTGAACAATTCGATTTTATAATTTACCAGCATCTAAACAAGAGAACTAAAATTTTACCATTATCCACCTCCCAAATAGCCCATTTATGCCACCAGTTTAATCTTGTTTGCACTGCCAATTTCAAAGCCATGTTTTAAAAGCATTATTTTTCAATCAAAATAGCCCTAAAATGAAGTTATTTTTGCAAAAAAATGCAAAATTTTCGAGCGCTGGGGGCTCCGCCCCTTAGATCCCCAAAACAGCCCCCCATTGCGAATTTCTGGCTACGCGCCTGTTTTAGCATGCGAGTCTGGGGTAAATATGGCTTAATCATGTTATCCAAAAATTTGGCTGAGGCATATTCCGGCGTGTTAACCATTGATACAACTGGTCTCAATGGAAAATTAGGTATGTGAACTTTAACTGTACCATACAGTTTTCCTGGTGAGCTACCTGATGGTATGAGATTCGCTATCATTCTGTTGTCGTAGAGCTTTTTTAAATATTTCCTCACATAGTACGCAATAAAATCTTCTTATCGGATGTTTATTGGAATTACAAAGAACTTCTTTGAATTTAGATTTGTCTGCGATTATGGCGTCCAGTTTAGCATGGTAGTCATTTATATCCAGAATTGCTACACCATTTCCTTTATCAAACTTGCAAATTTTAATTGTGGTGTCTTTGGCTAGATTTTCAAGTGTTTGATGGAGTGCTTTGTTTGTTCGTGTGGAACATACCCTACTGCTATCTGTTATAAACTTCCGAAAAATAAACTTTACATCATCTCTGACTTGATCGTTTGTTGTTACTTTTGGGTCTCTTTTTAGCAAATAAACGAGCTTTTCGATGATAACCTTTATCTTTTCCTTTTGGACACGTCTTTCTAAAATGGGGTTGTTCAAACCAAATTAAAGTGCATTAGTTTCTTGTATGGTCAGAATCTTTTTGCTGGCATTGAATACTGGATGAACATGTTACAGACTGTTTTTTTTACAAGTTAAGCAGTTTTTTGTTGTGGGTTAGAATAACTGGTCAAACAGAGCCCTTAAATTTTTCCGTTAATAACGAGATTAAGCAGCTGTTTTCCAAACAACTTAATTTTGCCCAAGTGTCCGTTTTTAGTCTTTCAAATTTCCGTTTTGCTAGTTTACATCTTCGAACCACTTCACCTAGCTTTTTTCAACCACAATTCGGTGAATTTCTTTTCTTCCAGGTTGGTATGCTTTATTTGGTGCTTTAAATTTTAAGAACTCTGAGCATAAATCAAGATCCAAACAGTTTTCAAAATATTTTGATTCAATTCGTTGTTTCTCAGAAATGCAAAATTGACTAACTACTTTTTAATTTGCTGAAGAGGGCCATTTAGAAAATGCGCCGAAAACGTTTCAATTAAAATAAAAATGCTATTTGGAATAAAGTTTCTGATGATATCTTATTGTATTTGTTAAATATTTTTGTAACCCCAGCCCCAAAATAAAATAAAAAATTTCAAAAATTGCATTTTGATTTTAACTATTGTAAACTACCGGAATCAGCTGGATGCTTCACCCTCAGTGGTGAACGTAAAAAGATTTGCTACCGTAACGCCGCTAAGATCGTACGCCGGGCGTACAGAATTTTGCTCAAAATAAAATAAGATACGCCCACAATTTTACGCCCGGTATAGATCGGGTCTACTTGCTGTCAAACATTGATATCTTATTCTTTTTGGGATCATTGCTTTAAATTGCGGCAATACATGAAAAACCCGTTCCACATACCACTCGTACATTAACCCATTTGCAGGAGAAATATCAAGTTCGATTTTAACTCGTAGCTACATCTGGACTGCAGCTCAACTAATTTTATTTGCCGCAAAACTTTTAAAGAGATCGCGGGCCATAGGTTGCCGACCCCTGGTCTAAATTTTGCTTTTGTACGTAGAATAAGTTTTACACTTTTAACGAAAAATTTTTGTTGTTTTTGTACGTCCATAATTTTAATCAACTGCTACTAAGTTGTCTAATGTCCATTCGGTCTTTTCAAGTGAGACTAACGTTTAAAAAAAACAAACTTTAAAGTTTACTTTTGCGGTTCTGTTTTTCTACTACTTCGTGAAACAGAACGAGGGTGCTTCATAATTTGAGTTAATTTTGTTTAAAATAGAATAAAATTCCATGTAAATATGATTTAGTCTATAGTGTACACTGTACAGGTGTATCGTCCAGTTTAGCGGCAAAACAGCTTCTTGAGAGCATTAAATCGATTGAAAGATGCTTCATAGATTTCAAGTTTTAATCATTATATGTACAGTAGGGTGTTGCAGTTGCCCCGACCTCTTCCGATTTTTTTCTACCTTCTTCAAATAGAGGTTGCCAAAAAAATCAGGAGTACAAAGTTTGAGAAAAAAAATTGAGGTTTAGGGGTCGCACAGAGACCTTATTTACCAAGGATTTGGTATTTGTTTTAGTTTGTGCCGCTAGATGGTGCTATGTGAAATCTTTGTTACTAACGAGTCGTTGCAAAAATGAACAGTCACTTTTAGTCTTATACATGCAAAAAAACTTCAGTACAACTTCTAAAACTGTTTGCATTAACGCTTTTTGTTTTTTGTTTTTTTCAGAATCAATTGTAGTCAAAATTGATCACGTTTATGTGCAGGGAAATTACAACAGAAACTCTATTTGAGTTAGACCTACAGTATCTATTTTGGCTGGCTGTGTAAAACAGAGTGAAACATAGCCTACAATGTTACTTCTTTAAAGAATGACGGTGCAGACTATGCTTTAGGTCTAGTCTTGAAATCTATTAAACAGCTGTTCTAACTTATATACCAGGGTGGGCCAAAAAAATGTTACCACTTTTTATATTCTAACCATTTTCAAAATTATTAAGACTTTTGTTTCATATTCCTGCTCTTAGGAGAAAGCAGAGAGTCAATATGAATAACGTCATTTACCAGCAAGATGGTGCTCCTCCACATTGCTCAAATGTCTCACTGGATTTCCTCAACGAGTACTTTCCTGGAGATAGACTCATCTCACGGCGTACGAACAACCCATGGCCTGCCTACTCTCCTGATCTTTCTCCCGCAGACTACTTCCTATGGGGTACCTGAAGGAGAGGGTGTACTACAACAACCCACAGACCATTGAAGCCCTGAAGACCAACATCTGTCAGGAAATTCGAAGAATCCCTCTTGAGAAGTGCATCAATGTCATCACAAACTTCAATGTGCATGTTGCAGCTGTACTCCACAGAAGAGGAGCTTGGATTGAACATGTTATCAATTATTGAACTGTGTAAGAAACAAGAGACAAAGTGAAAAGACTTTGTTATCAAATTTTAATTGGATGTTTTTGTTAAACATCTGTGAAAAAAAAATTCGAATAAATGTTCATTTTTAAAATTGTGTATGGATTAAAAGTGGTAACATTTTTTTGGCCCACCCTGTATAGTTACAGTAGCAACTTACTAAAATCGTATTTGTTATGTTTTGCAGTGTAAGATACGGAGTTTAGTGCAATGTACTTGGTATAAGCTCTACAAAACATAGACATTAGTAAATCAACTAGCAATATACTATTACTAGATCTGTAAATTCTTGCGGTTGGCTGCCAGGGACTATTTCTAGGCCTAACGACAAAACTATTAAAAGCACGTTCCCCCCCCCCCCCCCCCCCCCCCGAAGCTGGAATTCTTACAAATCGTCAATTAAAAATAATTGAGAAAGTAAAGAAGCTGGTAGATGAAATGAAAAATTTGAACAAATGCAACTTTAACAGTACAAACAGTAGAAAAGCAAACAAAACCGTTGAAAACTTCAAGGAAAATTTTCTCCAAATAGCCCTATTTCCTGTGAGGGTTGCTTCGAGATTAAGCTACCATACTTCACGGTTTTCCAACACCCCCATCATTTCGCTTGAGTGAAGTCCCATACAATTCCACCCAAGATTCTCAATGTAATATTGATTCATCTGCAGTAGTTCTGGGTTGTCCCACTGTTTTGTTTTTTTTTCCATTTGCTTTGGCAAGTAAAGCTTGTTTGGAAGTTTTCCTGATTCATTCTGCTTACATGGCCAAACCATCTCAGCTGAGATCTTTTAACTTGAAGAAGTAGCGGCTCTAGAGATTTTCAAATCTTAAGAAATGTATCTCTTTTGATTTTTTTGAGAAACCTCTTTTTGGACGCTTGCACTTGCAATCACACTCTTTCAATCATTACCGAATTTTCATGACCATAGAGAAATAGAGGATGTAAGAAGGGACAAAGACTGTTTCGAAAATTGAGAGCTTTGCTTCATTTTTGACAATTTTTGTTTCACAACTACTGAATCGTCTCATAACTACAGAATAGTGTAAAGCTTTCATTATTTCATTTGCTTTGCCGATTGGGATACCCAGTTCTTTGTTTTGCCGTTCGTCACTCGTGAATGCAACCCCAAGATATTTAAACTTATATCCTTGTTTCTGCGTCGCTCCATTCAGTTGCACCTAGCACTGATTAGTGTTTCTTGAAACATGAAGCTTATCAGTTTTGACCGTGCTTAATTTTATTCCTGCAGTGTCATAAACAGCTGTAAACCTGTTTGATGTTCACCGAAAGCCAGATTCTGTAGAAGCAGAATCAAATCATCAGCACAAAGCAGGCAACTGATTTTTCAATTTCTTATTGTGGCAAACTCATCAGCTTGATTGCATTTGTCGATCCAATTCATGTAAACAATGAAGAGAACAAATCGCATTCTTGCTGGAGTTCAATGCCTATATGGAAAGCTTTGATTGCCTGCCATTTATTCAACCACGAAACTCCACTCGGCTTCACAAAATGCCTTAATGGCATGTAACTTCTGACCATCAACGCCATTCTTCTCTAGAATCCTCCAAAGATAGAAAGGCAATCATATTATACTTTTTCGAGATCGACAAAGCATGCAAAAAGATCTTTGCCATATTTCCAAGATTTCTCAAACATTGAAAAAAAATTAAACACAACAATGAAATCTTGGTCACCAAACCAACGCCTTAACATGATTGAATAATGAAAAACATTTTTGCATAGCACGATGTATGATTAAAAAACCACTATCGAGAATATGGAAAAAACTTTGGCTGTTATAGAAAAGAAACGGAAATTACAATAGCTTATTAATAAGATGCTTTTTGTTAACACAGCTGTCTAGAATAAAAAAAGACTGACATTGGGTAGGTAACAATATTAAGCACTTTTCAGATTAAAATCAGGGCCAGATGTGAAATTAGTTAATAAATTAGAAAAATAAGCAATAATTTGGTATTAATTATGCTTGTGACAGTAGGTCTACAATGCAACTTTTGATTTAAGAAGTTCTCTTGTTGGCTATGTACTAAATAACAACTGCCAAAAACAGTAGAAATGATCACAAGGGATCATAGGTTCGACTTATAGTCCAAAAGCATTTGAAATGAAAAAAACACATTTTTTTGAAATTGCTAAAATTTTGATGTCACTGTGCATCCCCTAAACATTGACAAATTTTTACGAAACTTGAGCTAAAGGGTTTTTGTGCGAAGCCTCCAACTTGAGCTAAGGTAGAAGTTGCCACGATAAAATTTTCAAATTTTTAGGGCGGCTGCAACACCCTAATGTACAGTACTAGCTAGAAGTAATTGTAGAATCAACAAAGGCTGAGAAAATCAAACTTTCAACCTAGGGAGTTAAATTTCTGGCATCCACAAATCCTGTTTATTTAGTTTGATAGTGCAATGTCAATGATTTGTGCTATCATTGCTTATAAACTTTCAACGCATTTCGTTATAATGTCTTACAAGCGTACTCTTGCGGTTGCAATACCAAATTTTTCTAAACGCGAGTGGAAGCAAAGAGCTTTTTTGCTTATGCATATAAATTAATTTTTTTACATGTAAATTCATTGTATTTAGGTTTACAGCGAATTATAAATTGCTCAGACAGGTATGTTGTCGTCAACAATGTGGAGTCGAAGACATGGCGGCGTCTGGCTCGACATATGAATCTAACTGATATGCAGATTGACCGCATTGATTATGACTATGACAAAGACGGACTTAGTGAAAAGGTAAATTTCATTGCATCATAATTGTAAAAATTTCGTGCGTTGGTCAGGAAGCTGCGGAGAATTTTTTCTGTTTTGAGTCAAGCAGCCGCCTGACCTGTAACCTCGTCCAGTATTTTACTCTCGGTAGAGGCTTCATAAGTCCACAAAGGCTTCTTTGGCTGATCCAAACCGTTTACAGGGAAGCTAAGCTGCTAATTTTAAGGTCTTTGCTTGACCAGACCTCGAATCGAGCCTAGCCCATAGTTTTAGCATCAGACATTCAATCAAGTAGAATAAACCGCGTTCTCTAAAGTTAACAGGGTATTTATTTGAGAGGTTATGTTGGCCTGGAATCGGCGAAGGGACCCAAGTCGTGCTATCGTTTGTGTACCATTATGTAAAGTTATGTAGCCCAGGTCTACGACACTCTGCAACCGCAAAAGCGTAATTATTAGAACTCTGTTACAGTACACTGTATGTGATTTCATATTCGTTTTGCAGATCTATCGAGTCATTCTTCAGTGGGAGAACAGATTTAGAGGCCCGGTGCTGGTAGGAGAACTAGTAAATGTTTTAAAGGAGGCAAATTTACACGAAGTTGCTAGGAAATTGGATCAATGATTAAACAATTATTGCTTTTCTTTTTTCTTTATTTTTGTAATTTCTTATCGCGAAACATTTTGCGAAATTGCCAAAAATGATGAGTTTAAATGATTTTATACCCCTCCTCAGTGCTCATAATTATGTAAACTTTTGCGTGCGTGGTACATGTCGGTAAACTTTTTATGTTTTCGGTTTGCAAATTAGCTTTTAACCTTGTCTTGCAATGTTCGAATTTGATCTGCTCGTCTCGGGCTGCCAGACTTTAATCAATAATTGTTGAACGAAAAAAAGAAAGCTCTGTACATTTTACTAATGACAAAACGATTGTTAATTTAACAGACGTTATAAACATAAAAACAAAACAAAAAAACAAAAATTGCAATTTTGAACCAATTTTTGCTCGATCTATTTATAATAATAACGTTTTAGTTGTACTTAGCAGAGCGTAATGAAATATTCCGAGTTTTTACGTTTTTAAAACTTCCAAGACTAGATTAATTTATTCCCATGCTTTTTGATTTTACTTTTTTGATTAAATCGTATTTTTAGAGATTTGAGAGCTGTTAAATAAGCACCAGCTTTCACTGCTGAGTTAGCTGGTCGTTTCGCTTGTACTGTAAGAGGCCTTGTAAAGGTTGTATTGCATTGTAAAGGTTGTTCTTCTCGGTTTGCAGACAAGCAGTATACAGAGCATGGTTGCTGCCTCTCGCCATGTAATCACATTGGCAAAAAAGGAGTACCCGTTGTATTTGAAAAACATGTACCTGTTTCATTAATGTCCAGGTTGCCAAACGTCCATATCCCTCAGCATTACTAGTTCATATCGCCTGTTATTCAGCTAAGGCCAGTGTAATAAAATGCAGTTGAGCATAGCTTTGTTTGTTTCATATACTTTGTCGAGTTGAATGCAAAAAGGTGTACGCCTGAGTTGACGAATTATAATAAACAAACCAAGGTGACGCCAACTGCAATCGTCGTGTAAATTAGCTACAGTATTACTTTTTTGGAAAGAGCGAAGCTATGCTTTGTGTGTATTGTATTTTGTACATTTATGAACTGTGCATTTCGACTTGTGATTGAATTATAGTGTTGTGCTCTTTTTACGTTTTCGCGTTTATGCAAATCTGTAATGCTTCTATGTGGCAAAGACTTCTTAATTTTGCCTTTGATGAGATATTCTTCCTCTGAAAGAGAACATTTAATGATGTAGGGCTGAGGATATTTTGTGATCATGTGGTTGTGAACTGAATGATTGTCATGATTTATTTTAAATACAGTGCTAGTCTGTCTCACGGCCCTAAATCACTTCAACTTGATGGTGGATACCACTGTAAAAGGAAAAAACTACTTGCATTTGTTGAAAGTTCTTGCTGCGTTTGGTAAAAAAAAGAGAAATAATCATCGACATATTTTTCGTTTACGTTTGTGAAAGTTTTTAGTGCCATAATATATGATCGTAGTTTAACTGACAAATGATTGAAAAATGGATGTAACAAAAACCTTTTCAGGCGCTACCCCATTTGCGGTAATCAACCTACATTAAAAGTTTTAATTTAATTGAACCTAGTGTTACCGAATATTGTACATAACCGCAAGTGGTTCAGTATTTTGAAAGTTCTTCAGAAGATACTTGAACACTCAAATTTTTTACTGAAGTTTCGTTTGAACTCAATTACGCTCTCATAACAACGTAGTCTTTTGGAGTTGGGAATTTTTTGGAAAAATGTGTTTTTGGTGGTAGTACTAATCAATTATGATCAATATTTATTATGTCACTGCTATAACAACTGTTTGTAAAGTGAATATTATCGGTAGAGAGTTTTTTCTCATTACTAATAGTGTTTTAATTTTTATGGTTCAAGCTGGTTTTGTATTTTTGATGCGAGTAGATCTTCACATTTTTTCAAAACACACGTTCAAAAACAATATTATGCGCTATTTTTTTTTAATTTAAAAAAATTCAATCCCCAAAGCTCTTTTTTATGGTTTTACTTTGTTATTGGCTGTTCAAATTAAATTCGCTGTAATGATGAAAATTTAATATTACACTCAAATCATTGTAGAAGAATATTTTTGACGAACTGTTTTAATTGCAGAAAACACGTATCATCACTAACAGCAAAACTTGTTGAGGTTTCACGCATAGTGCATATTAATGATATAAGCATACCAACTGAAGTCGGCCAATGAAAATTATACTGTTATTAGAATCGCAACCACTGTAAGTCTTGATTTAAATTTGTTATAGTAGACAAGAAGTGTAAATTTTGTTTTTCACATGTGATGTGTTTTTTTTTTTGCTTTTGAACGATAAACTGATCTTCTATTGTTTTTTAATAATTTGCGGTCGCGTTTTTCTTTCTTATCGTGTTAAAAATGAAAGATTCCTTATGGTGAGATTATCATGTATAGGCCTAATACAACAAAAGTTCACCCTCGTCCAAAAAATATTGCTGACAAAAACTGACCAATCCTGACGTCTGATCTACAGTATCTTTTACAAAGTTTTAGTGATCGGAAGTAGTTCACACTATTTCCAAAAAAGTTGTGATTATTGTATGGTACGAGTCTTCCGTTTATTGCCGCTGTTTAATGCTAAACATGTCAAATGTCAAGTGGATACAGTAAAGCGTTTGAAATTGAAAGGGTAATCTCGTGTTTACTCCCGGTTGTATCAACTTAAAACACAGACTATAAAAACTGGTATTCACAGCCATAGGCGTAGCCAGGACTTTTGATTGGGGGGCCTCAAACCACAAATGACATGCAATGACGTCATCAAAAACTTCGAAAGAGGATTTTTTGTGGGGGCAAAAATATCGTAGAGTGGAAGATCAGAAGCCGTGGCCTGGTATTGGCACGTAACTAGGAACTCGTTCAAGGAAAGAGCTTAAAGCAATACTTAAAATGCGCAAATGTCTAAAGTGGAAGACGCGTTTGGGTAAAGAAGTGTACTTTAATTGAACATCATAAACGGGGGTATGGGGGTGAAGCTCCCAGCTTCTGGGCAATTTTTTGTAATTTTTTGGAAAAAAAAGCTATTTTAATACCATTGGATTACATTTCGCACGTATTCAGAGCCATTTGAGAGTACCAGATTTTTAACATTTAAAACCCAATTGAATAAATTAAGTTGTTCAGTTTTTCTTTTGCTTGCAATTTAAGTCCAAAACACGTGTAGAATCTTGCATCTTGGGGTTAAATTTTGTAAGTGATTTGGCCCAGGTAGGGGAAGTAAAGTGCATTGCCTCCTGCAATATTTTAGCAGTAAACAACAATCCAGTCGAATATTTTCTTTAGAGATTATTGCTTTGTCATGAAATTAACCAGTTATAGGAGTGCACATACGCCCAGGCCCTCTCGATTTAAAACTTTGTTTAATGAGCATTCCCCTTACTGTAGCTAATTCTTTAAGCATTTTGTTACATAAAAATCGGCCAGGTGGAGGTGAACTGTTACTGACAAATGTACGATAGATAGTAACGCCTACAAACCAGGTTATTGCCTGGGCCGGATTTACATTGAGTTGAGCCCCTGGCACTTTGGGATTTTTGCAATATTTTCCTGCTAAATACTAGGTAAAGACCAAAAAAAGTCTTATCTAAGTGCGACGCCTCTGGCGCTGAGCCATATGTTAAATCCGTCTCTGGTTAACGGTTATTGCATTACGTTCATAAAAAGGTTAGATCAGGGCCTCAGTTAGCAACTTTTAGGATGAAAACCCTTAATTTCACTCGAGTTATACGTTTAAATTGGTTGGCAGACATTAAACTGAAGAGACCGGGGCCCTCTTTACAATATTATTGTTGGGAGGCCCATTTAAATTGGGGGCCATTTAAATATTATTGTAGGGGGCATTTTAAAATTGGTTGGCAAAAATTAAATTGAGGGGGCCTGGGCCCCCTGGATCAATATTATTGTTGGGGGCCCATTTAAATTTCGGGCCATTGAAATGTTATTGCGAGCAGGGTTGCCACAGAAACTGCAGAATCAAATTTAAGAACTTTCCCGGACTTTTTTTGATCATTTTCCAGGACTGTTTAAGGTTTTTTTGCTGGCATAAATTTTAGTTTTTATTATTACTCTTTCATGCAGCTACTTTTTTGCACTTGTAGTTGACAAAATATTTTGATGTAACGCATTTGCATTCCTAGTACTGACTACTAGCTAGGTGCAAAGCCATAAATTTGTAACGAGAGGTATGGGGCCGGAGCTTCTACTCACCACAAGCCATTGGAGGTCTATGGGCAAAGCCCCCAACGCTCAAAAATTTTGCAATTTTTTGCAAAAATAACTTAATTTTAGGCCTAATTTTGGTGAAGATTATTGCTTTTAAAACGTGGTATAGAAACTAGCACTGCAAAAGCATGATTACAATGATTGCATAAATGGGCTGCAGTATAAAATAAACAGTTTAAGGCAATTGCGCTAAGCCGAAATTTTATCGGCGATAGATAGCCAATGGGATATATCGGCTTGGCCCTGATTTAGACCGATATATATCGCCTGACCAATATATATCGGCTGACCAATACATCGGTCGAACTTTAGCGACGGCTAATGGTAAAACTTCAGTCCTAGCTTTACTTCCAGGAGTAAATCATAAAATCCCATCATTTGTAAAAGACTGAGCTTATTTGCACGCCAGCGTGCAAACAAAAAAACGCTATCCTACCCCTAACCCAGTAGCGTAGCCAGGGGGGGCGGGGGGGCTCGAGCCCCTCCATTGGCTTGTAAAGTATGCAAAATTGCACCATTTTGATAGTTTTGAGGCCGATTTTTCGTGAAAAATTGAAAATATCCCCCCCCCATTGGAAAACAGCCCCCCTCAAACGTTTGGATTTCCGATTTGGGCCGAAAAATCAGCCTGAATTTCGGCGAAGACCTTTTTTTTTTGGAGACCACCTGATTTTGGGCGGAAAAAACCTTTGAATTTCGGATCTCGGCCAAAAAATCAGCCTCAATTTCGGTGAAGACCTTTTTTTTTTTTGTTTGGAGACCACCTGAATTTGGGCGGAAAAAACCTTCGAATTTCCGAGCTTTCGGAGAAATTTCGTCTCAATTTTCAGAAAAACCGTGTGAAACTCATTCAAGAGCAAAGAAAATTCGGGTCAAGGTCGTTTGCACACTTCTCACTCTTTCAAAATAGCCCCCTCTTTTCCAAATCCTGGCTACGCGCCTGCCCAAACCCCAACCTTAACCCAAACTGTAACCCTAGCTCTACACCTAACGTTAATCCTAACCTAAACTAAAAATCTAAACCCTAACGCTACCGTAATGATAATAACTTAAAAAATAAAAGAGTAAATGAGCAAATGCACCCACTCTTGTTCTCTTATTCTCTAGAAGCAGAGCTCATCTGCATGCTAGAGTGCAAATAAGCACTTCCTTTGAAAAAACCCAAAAGGATCAATCCAAATCATCTGTATTTTCTAATGCTAAAGGTAATTAGAGAAGAGGAGCCTATGAAACGACATTCGGGAGAAGTGAATGGTAATTTACAGAATTAAATACTGAATAGACCCCTTGGATTTTTTTTTTTTTTTTGCAAAGCCTACGTTAAGTTAATCAAAAACAATACAGCCGAAATACTCTAAAACATACATTTATTGAGACGTTTCGGTTAATTTCTTTAAACCATTGTCAATCTGGAAAATAAAAATCACAGCTGACTCTTAAGGAAAAATCGCAGACTCAACGAGTAAAATTGCATTTTGTGATTACAAGACATGTACTATACATGATGTCTGGATAGGTACGCGGAAAACACGTATGTTTATTAAAGCGTGAAGTTTTTGTACTACCCCCCCATCCTATTCCCATTAGCCCTAACCCTGCTCAAATTTAAACGGTACAAGTGAGTAAAAATTTAAAATTCTTTGTTTTGATTAATACAGCCTTTTTTTTATTACAAAACTTATCGTAAGCAAAAAAGAATTGAAGTTTTCCGCATAACTTATCTAACTAAACTGCACTAAACAATGGCGGACCTGACAAACAAGGCAAAACATGAAATTGGACAGCAGAACAAAAATATTTTGCTGCATCTCTTTGCCTGGCTATTTGCATTTAAACATTAATTTATACTTTTACAGGTCTACGCTAATCACATCACACATATTATCTTATGACATATCAGAACCAGAGTTGTAAGTCGGGCCGGGCTTTTCGGGTCTAAAGTTGACTAAAATTTCAGGCTTAATTCGGGCCTGAGACGTACTTTTTGTCTTAGGTGCACAGAAATATAATCAAAATAACTCGGCAACATTGCTAAATTTTTCAGACCTAACTGAACTTATGGGTATTTTCGGGCATGACTTGGGCTTCAAAATAGTTTTCTGGTTCGGGCTTATATTTTCAGGTTCGGGCCGGGTTCGGGCCTAAACTGGTCAGCCCGTTTACAACTCGGATCAAAACAACAACAAAAAAAATAAAGAAGAAAGAAAAAAGGAAAAAAGAGTGAATAACGTCGTACATTTCAATACCAAATATTAAAATATTATGAAAAGAAAGAAAAAGACATGCATATATGAAATCAATTATTGAAAAAAACAGTGGTGTGGATGATTCGTCAACATTGATTGAGGGTAGTTGCTGTTGAATAAGTAGAGTTTCTTTCATTAACAGTTTCCTGGGATGATTTGCTGTTGTAAGAATTTCTGGTTCATTAAAATTAATTACGTGTGATGGATTTTCCACTAGATGCTTGGTTACGTCTGTTTGTGTTCCAGTTTTGTTGCCAGGATGGTGTTCTTTTAATCTTGATGTTAAATTCCGTTTTGTTTGGCCAATGTAGCTTCCACCGCATGAACAATGTAACTTATAAACAACGTTACTCCGGCGTAGAGTGGCTTATTTATCTTTGAGAGAAAAAACATTTCCAAGTTTCCAAGTATTATGAATAAAACTTGGAAACTTGGACATCTTTTTTCTCACAAAGATAAGCAAGCCACTCTACGCCGGAGTAACGTTGTTTATATACTGAATAGACCTATAAACAACGTTACTCCGGCGTAGAGTAACGTTGTTTATAGGTCTGTTCAGTATATAAACTGAATATACTGAATAGACCGTATATTCAGTTTATATACTGAATAGGCCTATAAGTTACATTGTTCATGCGGTGGAAGCTACATTGGCCAAACAAAACGGAATTTAACATCAAGATTAAAAGAACACTATCCTGGCAACAAAACTTGAACACAAACAGACGTAACCAAGCATCTAGTGGAAAATCCATCACACGTAATTAATTTTAATGAACCAGAAATTCTTACAACAGCAAACCATCCCAGGAAACTGTTAATGAAAGAAACTCTACTTATTCAACAGCAACTACCCTCAATCAATGTTGACGAATCATCCACACCACTGTTTTTTTCAATAATTGATTTCATATATGCATGTCTTTTTCTTTCTTTTCATAATATTTTAATATTTGGTATTGAAATGTACGACGTTATTCACTCTTTTTTCCTTTTTTCTTTTTTTTTTTTTTTTTGTTGTTCTGATATGTCACAAAGTAATGTGTGTGATGTGATTAGCGTAGACCTGTAAAAGTATAAATTAATGTTTAAATGCAAATAGCCAGGCAAAGAGATGCAGCAAAATATTTTTGTTCTGCTGTCCAATTTCATGTTTTGCCTTGTTTGTCAGGTCCGCCATTGTTTAGTGCAGTTTAGTTAGATAAGTTATGCGGAAAACTTCAATTCTTTTTTGCTTACGATAAGTTTTGTAATAAAAAAAAGGCTGTATTAATCAAAACAAAGAATTTTAAATTTTTACTCACTTGTACCGTTTAAATTTGAGCAGGGTTAGGGCTAATGGGAATAGGATGGGGGGGTAGTACAAAAACTTCACGCTTTAATAAACATACGTGTTTTCCGCGTACCTATCCAGACATCATGTATAGTACATGTCTTGTAATCACAAAATGCAATTTTACTCGTTGAGTCTGCGATTTTTCCTTAAGAGTCAGCTGTGATTTTTATTTTCCAGATTGACAATGGTTTAAAGAAATTAACCGAAACGTCTCAATAAATGTATGTTTTAGAGTATTTCGGCTGTATTGTTTTTGATTAAATTATTCAAGAAGTCCATTTACCATGCTCCTACGTTAAGTATTTTGAATCAGGCGATCAAATTGATTATTTATTTTTAGCCATTTTTAGTTAGTTGTAAGTGATTTGATTTTTTTGCCAATATTGGCCCCTCCCTTAAATAATGCTTCAAAAGTGGCTTTAAATTACTTTAGAGTTCGTGTTACTGCAAACTGCTTCAGAAATATAGTGCGAAAAACGTCGTATTTTTCTTATTGTGCATATTGGTCAACGTCCAATGGGGCGGGGCTCATAGCCCGCTACGCTAATGCTACTAGCACTGATATTGCAACTAAAGTATCGCATTGCAATAAATTACGGTCAATGAATTCACATTAATATTCAATAGTTTATGCATACCGTACTGCAAAGTACAAATTTTGGCACGTTAACAAGTAAGTGCTTATTTGCTCTTTAGCGTACAAGTACGAACTGCTGAAAAAGAACAAGACAGCAAAGAGCACAAGAATGGGCGCTCATCTACTCTCTGTAGCGGTAAAGCAAAGAGAAAAGATCTAGTATCTAGAAAGCGCTTACTGTACAACTGACAATGACAAATCTCATAAGTAACCTTTAATGAAAAAAAAAACACTTTTCAAAAACGCAAGCAAATTTGCAACACAAACAAACAATAAAACTCCCACGGCCAACAAGTAGGAGGGGGACAAAAGAGCCAAACGCTACCAAAAGGAATTTGGAGAAAAAAACAAATCTAGCCCGAGCGATGCTCCCAAACAAAAGAAAATACAGTATAAATCTATAATTCTACAAGTGCAAAAAATCTACTAATAAACCCAAAAATATGTAGGGGAACTAGAGCGTGAGCACAATGCGGGTACAGCAAGATGCGGGAAACAAGTGTGTGCAATCGTGTAAGCGATTCAAAGAAAAATACTTCAGGATCTCTGTAACCAAAAAAATAAATACAAAGTGTGGAATAAACTAAAGTAGAAATTATCTACTACAAACCAATGAATAGATATACATACTCTTTAATAGATTACTAAAACACGAGTGAATAAACAGCAAACTAGGAGACTTACCTTCGCTGTCTTTCGCAAAATACAAAGTGATCAAGCACATTGCGCAACAGAGAGAAGCCAAGTCAAAACTACCGCAAGGGGTCGCCAGCAATTATACTAACGGTGCATGAAAACAAAGAATGGCGCTTACACTCTCTTTTATTTTTTATATTATCGTTGAAATGGGTTAAGATTTTAAGTTTGGGTTAGGATTGACGTTACGGTTATGAGCTAGGGTTACAGTTCGGGTTACATTTAGGGTGAAGTTAGGGCTGGAGTAGTGATTTTTGTTATTTGTGTGCCAGTATACAAATAAGCTCTGTCGTTCAACAATACAATAAAGCTTTTTGAAAAACCTTCACAATGCAAATAATTTCAACAATGGCTTTGTACAATTACAAGATACCTGTTATTACATGAAAAAAAATGACAAAAATTCACATTCTCTCCTGATAAATCACGGGAAAACTTTGCAAATATTTTCCAGGACTTATAAACAAAATTCAAGGACTTTCCAGGACAGCCAAAAAATTAAAGGACTTTCCAGGACTTTTCCAGGATGTGGCAACCCTGTGTAGATGGCCCATTTAAATTGGTTAGAAAAATTAAGTTGAGGGGGCCCAGGCCCCCTCGATCAATATTATTGTTGGGGGCCCATTTAAATTGGGGGCATTTAAATATTATTGTTGGGGGCTCATTTAAATTGAGGGCATTTAAATATTACTGTTGAGGGCCCATTTAAATTGGTTGTTAAAAATTAAGTTGAGGGAGCTCGGGCCCCCTCGATCAATATTGTTGATAATTACTGTTGCACGCGTGTACTGTCGTACGCGAAGATGCTAAAAGAAACTGAAACTGAAAAAACAATAGTCTTTTTTGTGACATTTTTATCATTGGTTGCATTTCAATTGGGCCCCCCCCCCCTAGCTACGCCTATGTTCACAGCTTCCCTGCTTGATGTCGAGCAATAAAAGGAACGGTGTGAAGCCTCCACCGTTGGCAAGGCTGTCGAAGAACGAAGACCAAAAGGTCCCTTCGCTGTCCCCTGACCAAGGCAACTTGGTAAATATAGATGCACTGCACCTAATTATAATTGCAAGAAAGCTGTGAATACGAATTTCCACTGGCAGTTTTCGTCTGACTTGGAATCAAACAGCAGTGAATTAGCAAAAGCGATCGTCTCGTAAAATACATCCAACGAGCTCTTTTAATTCTTTCAACTGGCTTCAAATCTACGTAATTCACAGTATTTTGTTCAAATGGCTCTACAAACTCTACAAATGGCGTCAAAATGGCAAGTTTTTTTTTTCGAAAAATCACAGAATACGCTCGGCGGCTGGGGTGTTCCTCAGTTTCCCAAATATGATACGCTTTATTTCGGCAGGTTGTTCAACACGCTGCCGATAAAGACATTTTTCAAGCAGAAAATTTTTAATTTTTTGTTTAAGCCCCTCCTCCCTCAGCAAAACCCTGGTTGCGCGTCTGATTCATTAAAGATCCCTGATAAAATATTCAACTTTTTTTCAAAAAAGGAACCAACGACCAGTAAGTAGACTGAAAAAGAAAAACTGCAACTGCTGGAAAACGAAATACATTTTAAAGGAGGCGAAGCATCCAGCTAATTCCGGTACTTTACAATAATTAAAATTGAAATAAAATTTTTGAAATTTTGTGTTCTCATTTGGTAGGCAGCGTGACCGAAAGGGTAAAGGTGTCGTTTTTACGACGACCTTGATCGCTTAATTTGATGTGATTAGTCTATAACCCGCACCCTGGTCACGTTGTTGCATCCTTTGATAAGGCACTTTACGATGATTATCTCTACTTGGTGGCTTCGAACAAGCAGCGAATTCGAAGAACAAGAATTCAGTGGGAAAAAAACTCCTTCCTTCTTTAGTTGACATTCTTTCTCAACCCGTACAGTTGGCTCTTATCAATTGCATATCCTTTTATTTAAAACTATCTAATTGCGAAACCTTCCTTTACCAAAAAGATTTTAAAAATTGGAATTCTACACCTTCCAACTAAAACTATTATCTTTTCCTAAGTTTAAATCATTGTATAAACAACTGTTATTCGATGATTAATTATGACCTGTCACTTTCTTCCTCTTTCATCCTGACTGGTGTATAACCAGCTCTTAAATTTATACGTTTATCTATTCTGACCTTTTTTAATAATAATAACAGAAATTTTGCGTGGTGCCCTTTCCTAAAGTGAATCAGATCAAACACGCTTTACACAGCGCCGCAACCAGAGCGTTGTTCTAGGGGGGGGGGCAAAATTTCTTTCTGCGGGGGCCATAAAATTGCTGCCTTTTTCAACAATACGAGCATGCTGGGCCATAGGTGTTGCCAGGATTTTTGATTGGGTGGAACAAACCTCATGAATGACGTCATCACAAATTGTTAAAAGAAAAAATTTTTGTGAGACAAAGATATTGCAGATTGGAAGATCAGAAGCCGTGGTTTGTGTGTTGTCACATAATCAGGATTCTGCTGAAGAGAGAGAGCTTAACCTCCCCCCCAAAGCGTAAATGTGTAAAATGGGAGACGTGTTGAGCAAACTAATGTAACTAAAATGTATCTCACTGACGGGGGTCTGGAGGCAAAGCCCCCAGCAGATGGGCGATTTTTGCAATTTTTTTTTGAAAACTATAGCTATTTTAATGCCATTGGATCACAATTCGCACGTGTTTAAAAGCATCTGAAAGAATTAGATTTTTAACATTCGAAAGTCAATTAAAAAAATTAAATTGTTTATTTCTACTTTAACTTACAAGTTAAATTCAAAACACGTTTAAAATCTTGCATTTTGAGGTTAAATTTTGTAAGTGATTTGGCCCAGGCAGGGGAAAGCAAGGTACATTGCCTCCTGCAATATTTTAGGAGTAAATAATAATCCAATCGAAAATTTTCCATAGAAATTTTTGTTTTGTCTTAAAAATAACCGGTTGCAGAAGTACATATACGACCAGGGGGCCAAGGCCCCCTCAAAATCCAATTTTAATCATTTATTCAGTGAGAATTTCCCCTGGCTCATTTTTTTTCAAACGTATTTTGTCGGGTAAAAACTGGTGAGGTGGAGGTGGATTGTTATTTTAAAATGGTATATGGTTGCGCCTGCTAACCATGTTATTGCTAGAGCCTGATCTACATTGCGCGGGCCCCTTGGCACTTCAAAGATTTTCGCAACATCTTTCTGCCAAATATAGCTGAAGATTAACAAAAAAGTCTCACAATCTGAGCTTGGGGTTCCAAGCTGGTAGTGTGGCATCTTATGGTAAATCCGGTCCTAGTTATTGCATTACGTTTATAAAAAGGTTAGATGAGAACCTGAGATAAAAACTTTTAGAACAAAAACTCTCTACCTTTTTTCTGGATTTATATACATTCAAATTGGTTGGCAAAAACTGAATTGAGGGGGGCTGGTCTTCAATATTGTTGTTAAATTCTGTCGTAAGCGAAAATTTTTAGAAGAAACTGAAACTGAAGAAACATTAGGCTTTTTTGTCGCAATTTTGTCACTGCTGACATTTCAATTGGGGAGAGGCCTGCCCCCCACCCCTACACCCCCCAGGCTACGCCTCTGAACAGTTTTTTTTTAGACGTGAGAAAGCTTTTGGCGACCTCTGAAGCTGAATTCTATTCATTGCCTGGTGTGGGTATGGGTTCGAAACCATCCGGGACGAAAGCAGCGGTTATTTTTGCCTTTCGGGAATAAATCCAAGTTTGCACGTGAAGAAACCAGAAGGTTAAGATAAACAGGGGCACCAGAAGCATTTGAGGATATTGAAGTAGAAGGTGTATCGATAGCTTCAGAGCATGAGCGTAGCCAGGATTTTTGATTAGGGGGGCCCAAACCACAAATCAATTGCAATGACGTCATTAGAAATTTCGAAAGAGGAATTTTTTGTTTGGCAAAGATATCACAAAATGGAAGATCAGAAGCCATGGTCTGGTGTTGGCATGTAATTAGGAACTTGTACAAGGAGAGAGCTTCATTCAACAGTTAAAATGCAAAAAAGTTTAAATTGGGAGACGTGTTTGAGTAAAGAAGTGTACTGTAATTCAAACGTGTCACAGACGGGGGTGTAGGGGCGGAGCCACCGGAGGCTATGGGCAGTACTTAAATTTTAGGGAGGACGCGGGGAACACGTCCCCCCATCGAGAGCTAGCGTCCCCCCATCGAGATTTAGCTTCCCCCATCGAGATTTAGACGTCCACCCATCGAGATTTGAGTGCTGGTTCATGAAACGATCAAGAGCCAACGACCACGAATAAATGCTACAAATTTTGGCCGAATATAGTCCCAAATTGCGGTGAACACCTTTTTTTTGGTCTTCACTTGATTTTAGGGAAAAACACTTCAATTGCGTGGACGGAATTACATAATTTGTGCTGAAGTTTGGTCAAGGCTGCAAAAGCGTTCCCCCATGCAAAATTTTACAATTTAAGTACTGGCAATGGAAGTGTGTGGGCGAAGCCCCCAGCCGCTGGGTAATTTTTTGTACTTTTTTAGAAAAAAAAGCTATTTTAATATCATTGGATCACATTTCAAATGTATTCAAAGCCACTTGAAAGTACTAGATTTTTAACATTTGAAAGCCAATTGAAAAAATTAAGTTGTTTAGTCCTCTTTTTACTTGCAATTTAAGTCCAAAACACGTTTAAAATCTTGCATTTTGGGGTTAAATTTTGTAAGTGATTTGGCCTAGGTAGGGGAAAGTGAGGTACATTGCCTCCTGCAATATTTTAGCAGTAAATAACAATCCACTCGAATATTTTCCTTGGAGATTATTGCTTTGTCATGAAAACCACCAGTTATAGGAGCACATATGCGACCAGGGGGCCCAGGCCCTCTCGATTCAAAAATTTGTTCAATGAGCATTTACCTTACAGTAGCTAATTTTTTTCAAAAGTTTTTTGTTGCATAAAAACTGGCGAGGTGGAGATGAATTATATTGAAAAATGTACAATAGATAGTTACGCCTCCCAATCATGCTATTGCCCGGGCCTCATTTAGATTGCGTTGGGCTCCTGGCTCTTTAGGATTTTTGCAATATTTTTCTGCCAAATACAGGTGAACACCAAAAAATGTCTTATCTGAGCGTGGGGCCCCTGGCACTGTGCCACATTTTGAATCCGTCCCTGGTTATTGCATTTCGTTCTAAAAAAGGTTAGTTGAGGATCTCAGTTAGCCACTTTTAGGATAAAAACCCTTAATTTCACTTTGGTTATACCTTTAAATTGGTTGGCAAACATTAAATTGAAGGGGCCTTAAATTGATCAATATTATTGTAGGGGGCCAATTTAAACTGGGGGCCATTTAACTATTATTATATAGGGTCCTTTTAAATTGGTTAGCAAAAAGTGAATCGATAGAGCCCGGGCCCCCTGGATCAATATTATTGTCAGAGGCCCATTTAGATTGGGGGCCATTTAAATATTATTGTAAGGGGCCCATTTGAATTGGGGGCCATTTAAATATTATTGTAGGCCCATTTAAATTGGTTGGCAAACATTCAATTGAGGGGGCCCGGGCCTCCTGAAACAACATTATTGTAGTGGGCCCATTTAAATTGGTTAGCAAACATTAAATTGAAAAAGCCCGGCCCCCCTGGATCAATATTATTGCTTGGGGGGGCATTTAAATTGGTAACCATTTTAATATGATTGTAGGGGGCAGATTTAAATTGATTGGCAAAAATTAAATTAAAAGGGCCCGGGTCCCCTGAATCAATACTATTGTAGGGAGCCCATTTAAATATTATTGTAGGGGGCCCATTTAAATTGGTTGGCAAAAAGTAAATTGAAGGGGCCCGGGCCCCCTGGATCAATATTATTGTTGGGGGCCTATTTAAATTGGGGGCCATTAACATATTATTGTACGTGGCCCATTTAAATTGGGGAATATTTAAATATTATTGTAGCGGGCCCATTTAAATTGGGGGCCATTAAAATATTATTGTAAGTGGCTCATTTAAATTGGGGGCCATTTAAATATTATTGTAGGGGGCCCATTTAAATTGGTGGGCAAAAATTAAATTGAGGGGGCCTGGGCCCCCTGTATCAATATTGTTGTTAATTGCTGCTGTACGCATGTACTGTTGTACGCGAAGATGCTCAAAGAAACTGAAACTAAAGAAACATTAGTCTTTTTTGTGACATTTTTATCATTGGTAGCATTTCAATTGGGGGGGGGCCGGGCCCCCTGGCCCCCCTCTGGCTACGCCTATGCTTCAGAGGAAGCAGGATTCGGACCGGGGTGAGGGTCTCTGCTACTTCTCATGACAAGCTTATCCATTACTGCCAATCAAGATCCAACAAAACGCAGTGTGCAACAGTTACTAAGCATCTTTTAGGCCGAGGTGAAAGCAACCACGTGCACTCATTCAGGGGCGGATTAAGAGATCGCGGGGCCGGGAGCAGACAAAAGCGAGGGCCCTAAATTATGAAAGGCGAAATCAAAGAATATCCTTTTGGATGTTAAATGTTATTGACATCACAATATCAACCGGAAATTTTATAAAATTTATCAAACTCAGGTTTGGGTCGCGCTTAAGCAGATGTTAATGTTGACAACAAATTTTTGTTTTGATTATTATTAATTTAGATGATAGAGGTTGAGTCTAATTTGCTATTTTGATTTATTGAAAATAGTAAAATATACTAATTTTAATTTAAAATTTACTGTAAAATAATTTTAAAATGTCAAACATAGAATAAAATTTTCGCACTGTTTTATTACAGGGGCAAGTAGGCCTATAAACAACACAGAAAATACAATTAAGCACACAGAGAGTGCAACACAAACAAAGCTAAGGCAAACATTGTATTTTACAACGGGTGTTTTCGGCATTTCGCTACAACAAATTTATCAATAATATCCTCGAAGCACTTAGATTTCGTGAAACTCTTTTCGATGGCCATAATACAGAAATCACAGACGTGATCCTGCGTCAGAGATGAGCGCACGTTTGATAGTTTCTCCATTTGTTAAAACTCTGTAGAAATGTTCTTTTTTAAGTTAACGGTTAATGCCATCATCATACGTTCTTTCGGAATTAGTAAAACTGATATTTGTTTTTTGGTGTAGTCCGTTTTCAAGGATGTGTCGGCGGAAATCATCATCAATATTTTCCCACAAAGCTGGATCATTGCTATTGTTTTCAGTTACATTGGTAGATGTTTGCATTTTTTCATTGCATCCTTCAGCCCTTTATTTTTAGATTCAGTATGTAAAGCAGTGTCAAAAGTTTCCTCTGCTGTACTTTCAGGATTCATAGCTTCTTCGGCTTGACTATCAGAGCTCAAAAATTAAAGGGATGTAGGATCAGCTGACTGTTCGTTTACATTAGGAAAGAACTGACTTATTTACTAACAATTGCTTTCAACTTCTCTTGATTTTGTCTCTCTTTCCTTTTTTGTTTTACGTTTTTGACTTCCATTCTCATGTTTTCGGCCCAAGTCACGAATTCTTCCAGCCAGTAGCGTAGACAGGGGGGGCGGAGGGGCTCGAGCCCCCAATTGGCTTGTGAAGTATGCAAAATTGCATGTTTTAGGTGCTTTTGAGGCCGATTTTTTGTGAAAAATTGAAAATAGCCCCCCCCCATAGGAAATTTGAATTTGCGAAATTGGACCAAAAATCACTCTCAATTTTGGTGAAGACCTTTTCTTCTTTTTTTTTTTTTTGGAGACCACCCTATTTTGGGCGGAAAAAACCTGGTTTTCGGCCGAAAAATCACTCTCAATTTCGGTAAAGACCTTTTTTTTTTTATGGAGACCACCTGATTTTGGGCGGAAAAAACCTTTGAATTTCCGAGCTTTTCGAGAAATTTCCTCTCAATTTTCGGACAAACCGTGTGAAACTGATTCAAGAACAATGAAACTTCGGGTCAAGGTCGTTTGCACACTTCACACTCTTTCAAAATAGCCCCCCCCCCCTTTTCCAAATCCTGGCTACGCGCCTGCTTCCAGTCATGAGCACTTTTAAATTCGAAACACTCTGCAGTGGTCACGGAAATTGAACTATCTTAATCTCTTCAAATTAACTTTAAGTATTGTTATAAGTACAAATACTGACAAGTTTCTGTAATTCTGAAAATTTGGCTAATTTTGTCTAAGTGCGAAGATCCGACATCCCGAATCTCTCAAAGCAATCAGTCAAATTTTCTAATATCTACTATAGTTATACTTTATCACTTATGGCTTATTAAGTTTCCAGCGACTCTAGATATTGCTTGTAATGAAATAAATTATAAAATTATTACATATTTTTAAAATGAAATAGCTTGTAAACTTCCTCAAACTCAGATTTATCTGCAGTCTGCAGCCTGCAAGATATAGGCCAGAAGGCCTAAGATTTTTTAAACATTTGGCTGTCGTTTGCAGCCATCAATAATGCCATTATTACACCAGTCTGTACTGCGACGTTACAGTGACGATGTCATTGAAAGTCTGTTCTTGTTTTTTGTAAAGGTTATTACTGTACCGGCAGACCCAGCGCCACGGGGGGCATACCGGGGCCGTGCCCCCCAAATGACTGCTTGTGCCCCCCCAAACAAAAGTTGTGCCCCCCCAAGCGAGGACTGTGCCCCGAAGAAATTAACAGGCTCGGGGCCACTGGAGTGCAAATCGAGGCCCAATATGGTGTTTTTTTGTGAACTGACACCGGATTTCATGACGTTTTTGGGATGAAGACCCTTTTTTTTTGGAGATCACCTGTTTTCGGCCGCAAAAACCGCTTGAAATTCCGATTTCGGCCGGAAAATCCCTTTGAATCTTTGCTCCTCACCTATTTGACTTAATACAGACTGGGATAAATTTCTCATGCCCCCAAGCCCATCTCGAATCCACACAAAATAAACTTCTCGTGCCCCCCAAAATATATTTCTGCCCCCCCAGTCACGCTATCTTGGCGCCGGGCCAGTGTACCGGTACATAAATACTTTGATTTCTCAGTTCAAGTTTGCTACTAAATTGCCAAGTTGGTCGAGCGGTAATGCGTTCGTCTCTGGAGCGAGAGGTCTGAGGGTCTCAGGCCGGTCAAATTGACACAGTGTTGCCCAAGACTCGCCGCCATTGCAACATTTCTCTGAAAGGAGCTGTGTTGCTCATAGGCGTAATGACGCGGTGATGGGCCCCGCCAACTCGTCACACGCTTCGGCGTAATACAGTGAGTGTAATGAAAAATTTGACTTGAAGTTTGCTAGTAATGTAGGTTATGAATCTGTAAATTTATTTCGATTCAATTCAATAGTTAAGCGCGAAAAATTAGTAAAAGCGCGGGTTCCCATAAAGTGTGGGGCCCGGGGCAATTGCCTAGTCTGCTCATTGCTTAATCCGGCTCTGCCTTCATTGCTACCGCAACCGCACCTAACGTCAAATTTTTGATTGTAAAACAGTTGCTATTGCATCAAAATAAAATTTTGCGATATTTTTCGGAGATTTTACTTACTAAACAATTTGTGGCTTGTCAGCTAAAATAAGCAAGGATTGCAATTATGCAATATCCATACCGGGTGCAATCAAAGTACCGATTATAAAAGTTTTGCAAAACGCAATATTTCGCATCAGTTCAAATCATTAATCAACAGTCTTACACTAGGCTACTTACCAATGTCTACTCCTGTTGTCACTATGAGGTTTGGGGGGGCGAAATTTTTGTTTGGGCGGCGCCGCCACCCCTGCACCCCCCTTAGTTGCGGCCCTAGCTTTACAGAAAGGCGAAAAAGCATTTTATTAAAATCAAAGCAGTTTACACGAAAAGCACTACAAAAATCAATATATTCAGAGTGTCTTATTTTCTCATTCCATCTCCCTAAATAATATCGAAGAGCTATTCACCCTCATCCTGGAAACCAAAAAATGAAAAAAGACTTCAGAAAACACCAACAAGAAAACAAGAACGGGGGTATAGATGGAGAAAATAAAACAAGTTCAAAAAAGATTGACTGTAAGGCAAATCCTTGGAACGCGAATAGAAAACGTAAGAAAAGCTGAAACATTTTGCTGCGGTCAGCTGGCCTACTTAATACTAGGCCATGGTTCATTACGGGATAACAGTGCTAGTAGCGATAACAGGTAGTGTAGTCAGTCGTTGGGGTTATAGTAAATTGAGTATAGCCTACAGTCTGAAAGGATAATGGTACACCATGAAATGAGCATCAAAATACAAATTGATACTAAGCATCGCAAAATATTTGAGTACACCTAAGCTTCAACAAACACTTGAGTAAAAAAATAAGTTTTCAGCAAAGTTTTGAACTGAATTAAGGATTTAGCTTTTTTAATGTGGGTGCGTAAATTATTCCGTTATTGAGAGCTACTTGCGCTAAAGCTACAATCACCGAATTTGGAATGGGAGCCAGGTGCAGCCAAAACATCTGTATACATGAGAACATAAGGCGCAAAAGGGTACATGTCGAGATATTAAATCAACTAGATATGAAGGTGATTGGCAGTTTAGAATTTTAATCACTTGTTTAAACGCGATGTTGGCCAGGCAGCTGATGCAGTTTCATTAAAACAAGAGTTATGCGAGCAGATTTACGGATAAACGAAACTAATCTAGCAGCAGTATTATGCACTCTTTGCAATTGACAAGGATGGCAGTACGGTACGGTACGTTCAGAATTTGCGTACTACAGACCTCGCACCTTGAACCGTACCGTACCAGCGTACCGTACTTCAGTTCAATTTTTGAAGCGTACCGTACCAGCGTACCGTACTTTAGTTCAATTTTTGAAGCGTACCGTACCAACCTACCGTACCAGTACTATTACAAAAACAGCGTACCGTACCAGCGTACCATACTTCTTAGTAAAAATTGAGGCGTACCGTACCGTACTGCCATCCTTGGCAATTGATTCAATAAACAATCAGATAAATTGTAATTGTAATTTTTTTTGTAATTGTTACTGTAATTACATTTTATTCACCAAGTTGCCTTGGCCAGGAGACAGCGAAGTGACCTTTCTGTCTTCGAGTCAAGCTGCCACCTGCCCACCTGTCTACCACACACGGCGGAGGCTTCACACTATCCCTTTGATTGCTGAACGTCAAGCACGAAAGCTGTGAATACCAATTTCTATAGTCTTTGGTTTGACCCGACCGGGAATCGAACCCGAGTCTACCGCTTCAGTAGCAGACGCTCTATCCACTCGACCACTGATCGGTACAAACTATGATAAAGAGCATTACAATCGTCCTAATGAGAAATAATCAGGTTATTAACCAACATTTTGCAACTATCATCATCGAGATATTTTCTGATCTTGCCAATATTACGGATATTGAAAAAACAACATTGAAAAAAATTTTGTTCATTTTTTAGTTTTAATCTTTAGTCTGTGGTTGTGTGATTCGAAGACTCCTCGTGGGTCCAGTGGCGGATTTAGGGGGGGGATGGGGGGGATGCATCCCCCCCACCAGCCTAAAAGTAACGATTTTGGCCGAAAAATCAGCCTCTATTTCGAACAATTCGGCTCCATTTCGGGATGCATCCCCCCCCACCAGCCTCAACCTAAGGATTTCGGCCGAAAAATTACCCTCAACTTTGGTTAAGACCTTTTTTTTTTTTTTGGAGACCACCTGTTTTTGGGCGAAAAAAACGTTTGAATTTCCGATTTCGGCTGAAAAATCTTTCTCAATTTTGGTGAAGACCTTTTTTTTTTTTTTGTGGAGAATACCTAATTTTGGGCGAAGAAACGTTTGAATTTCCGATTTCGGCTGAAAAACACTCTCAATTTTGGTGAAGACCTTTTTTTTTTGGAGACCACCTGATTTTGGGCGAAAAAACGTTTGAATTTCCGATGTCGGCCGAAAAATCACTCTTAATTTCGGTGAACACATCCGAATTTTTGAGGTTTTGTGCTTAAAATCCCCCCCCACCAAAATTTTCTAGATCCGTCACTGCGTGGGTCCCCTCATAGTCCCCGGTCGGATATTTTTATTTTAACTACTTAGCTATATTTGTTTATTGTTATTCAGTTTACGACAACTAAATAATTGAATTGAATTCGAAGAAATCCACAGGAGCTTTGGATTACATGAAACTCCAAAGCAAGTGCGGATTCCTCAAACCACGAACTTGTCATTGCAGTGAAAAATGCGCGGACGGGACCAATACTTAGCGTCTGACGCTGTCCTGTGACAAGAGAATATCAAAATCCTCTAGAACAGCAATAATTTTTGGGCTGCGGTAACAAAGATATTCAACAAACACAAAAAGATATCCCCTAAAAAACTTTTTGGAAACCCAGAGTTTATTCTCCCATCTTGAATTTCTACAAAAAGGGAGGGTTTTACCACAACTAGATAGGTCATGTGATGTTATTGGAAGGGAAAATATTATTCAGTCTCTCCTTTTTTTAGTCTGAGAAAACAGATTTAGGGTTTCCAAAAAAACTTTTTTGTGGATATCTTTTGTATTTATTTAATGCCTTTGCAACCGCACACCGCTGCTTGAAAATGAGAAAAAAACATCTCAAAAAATATATTTCGATTTTGCTATTGTAAACCACCGGAATTGTCTCGATGCTTTACCCCCTTTATGGAAAAATAAGACTGTAACGTTTCTCACTACAAGCATAAAAACGGTGAAGTAAAAATGTAAGAAAAAAGAAAATTTCTTTTGTTATGTAATGTGATGATGTAACATGATACGATGATACCACTTCGGCTGTTGCCAAACGTGAAATTATTGAAGCGTAGCATCAAATGCAGTGAGGCGTTTCAAAATCAAGCCATCTGGTTGGCATTTAGCGATCAGCTGATCACAGACTGGAGAAAGAAAAACAGAAACAAAGAATGAATCCGTTTGACCTATTTATCCGTCGACACAAAGTAAACCCTGTTCATTGCACACCAAAGTTGCAGGTAGAAGTTGAAAGAAAAGCACGGGAGGATGCTGTAAATAAATGTCAAAGACAGACTGGAAAAAGTCAGTTAGGTCTAGTCTCTGTAATTGAACCTAATCAATTATACTTGTACTGTTGTAGTTTCACTTTCAAACTTTGCAGCGCTAAGCAGCGAGTGAAAATACAGAATGAATAGACGGCTATAAACATTTTGATTACGCATTAGCAGGCAAACATTTTTGTTAAAATTCTCTTGTTAATGTTAGTGAAATAGGCTATGCTGAGAGTGAAATTTTATATTTTAGAAGAAATATGAATAAAATATTGGCCCAATAGGAAAGACCTCTCGCCTTCCAAATGTTGGTATCCTGCAATAGCCTACCTAGTACTACCGGTAAGTAGTACAGTGCAAAACAGAAAAGATTTAAGCTAGGCTATTGATCTCACAATCTTTGCTTCTTTAAAATAAATCATATTTTTTGTTATACTGGTAGGCTACTCGCTGTATTACGCCGAAGCATTGAACAAGTTTGCAAGGCCCATCTTCCATGTCATTGCACCTGGGCAATGCAGCTCCTTTCAAAGAAATGTTGCAGCAGTGGCGAGCCATTGCTAACACTATGTCCGATTTGACAGTTTTAGATTTGAACCTCAGAACATTACAACAGACGATATTGATAATCGTAATATCTATACTGTAATGGTATCATTCAGATCAGAGATATGCCGTACCATATCATGTTGCATTAGCCACTACTGACTTTGTTTAGCCAAATGCTTAAAACTACAGTACTGTAATGTACGGTATGAAGTGCTGTACTTACAGAGCTGTGTGCTGACTGTTAGTATTAAAATAGCTGTGAAGTTAGTAGTAAGAAACAAGTGCCAGTACAGTACTGTACTGCATATTAGCAGACTTACAATTACATAAACTAGTGACAGTATATTTTATATGTATTTCTAGTATAGCAGTATGGTATTATTCTGTTGTGTTTTCTGATACATTTGTGATTTGTATATTCTGATGAACTACACTTTAGATAAACAGTCTTGTACAGTATCTTACTGGTTTTATGTTGTGAATTTTTGTCACAATTTAATGTTGCCGTAGAGATATTGTTTTGCAATTAAGGTGGATTTGGATAACACTACAAATCCAATGGTTGAAACTCAACATATGTTCCAAACTTCTGATCATATGGGCTAATACACCATTACCAAGGTAATTTAATTGGAAGTAGCTAGTGTTACGTTATGTAACGTCCATAAAGAGAATAAGAGAGCAAAGAATGAGTGCTCATTTGCTCGTTTACTCTTTTTATTTTTAAAATTATGGTTAAGCTGTTAGGGTTTGGGTTAGATTTTGGTTTAATTTACTATTTAGGATTAATGTTAGCGTTGGAGTAAGGGTTGGGTTTGGGCTAGGATGGCAATTTTCTTATTCTTACATAATGTAGCAGCAGCCTCTGCCAATTTAATTTTGATATTTGAAGGATTATAAATACATCCGTATTCACCAATTGTCCTGGCAAAGGGACCTCAAAGGGATCAAGGATCTTATTTGTGATGATCAATAAGGGGCATCTGGGTATTCTTTGAATACCAAAACAGAATCGTCTCATCTGTTTTAATTCAATGCAATTTACTTTTTCAAAAATTGGTTTATACTTTTTTTTCTTGTTACCGGTACTTCATTGCTGCAAGGGAAGCATTTTATATGCAATTTATGCATACTGTATGTCGTCTGGTGCATGCTAATAAAAGTGAAATATATTCAAGTTTTCGACATTTTAGGGCTAGGCATTTTGCTTATAACTTGTTTGCACTAAAATTAGCGTGTAAGGTATTCTCAGAGACCAATTTAGTCCCCATGGCTGTACAAAATAAGAAACAAATAAATGGCTCCGTTCATGCATTAGCCAATCATAATGAGACAAATGCCAGAAATATCAGGACTGACAAAACAAAAACGAGTCAGAGACCAAGTAAGAAAACTTAGCATAAGTGTGTGGTTTGGAAACCGTTACCTACTGTCAATTAAACGCTCTAAAACATTATGTAATACCAAATGAAGCAGAAAAAAACTAACATCATAGCTATGAACATGCATTACAACAGTTAATTAGGGTGTTTCTTCATCAAAAAACTTAGGAGAGAAAAATGCAATTGTTATCACAGAAACTAATCACAATGCTTTGCAATGAACTGTTATTGAACTATCGAAACTGTTTAGCTTGTTGTATTCAATTGTTCTTCAAATCTTTTCAGTTTAAAGTATAAATAGCACAGTTTTTCAATATAAAGCAAATGCTGAAACATGAGCAAACTTTTGTTTGTGTATGCTCCAAAGCACAGTTTTCTTCTTAGCATTTCTGTTTTGCTAAGGCTTTAGTTAAGCTTTAGTTTCCATTCAAAGCAATTTAAAATATGTAGGGTGTAGGCAAATTTCAAAAAATACGTCTATAAGGCGAAGTTTTATACACTGATTGGAAGTGCATTTTTGTGTGCATAGACTGATGAATGATGACAAATTTTAATAATGATAAGTGAGTATCTAAACTATTTGGTCACTGATCATCACTGGATCTTATGGCCTTTAAATAAAGTTACTACCTGCTATCTGTTACTTGGAAGAGACTTTGCAGTGTTTATTTTAATACAAAATGTTGGCATGAAAACTGTGAATACTGATTGCAATTATCTTTGGTTTGACTTTATCTGTAATGTAGTAATTAATGAGCCTAATTTTATTGGAAGGATTTATTTCATCAATAATTTCTATCTGCATATAAATTTTTCCCCAAATCTATCAAACTCCATTCGAACTCTAATCTAGGCCCTTGAAAAAGAAAATAAAAAATCTGCAAATGGATATTCTTCATTTTTGTTTGACTGTCAACTTAAAATTTTTAAGTAAAACAGTTACTGTCATTTTTGTTTGTAACCTTGAGTTGTGTGGGTAATTGTCAGTGCCATCATCAGTACGTTTTAGTGTGTTGAAACGTCAGAAGAGTTTGTGTGTGTAGAATGTAGTACTGTAGTTAAGGTGTCAGATATATTTTTACTGTAGTGTTTAGATCAAGCATTGATTAAACCTGACTTTTTGTGTTCAATCAGTAAGCAAAAATGCCTTTTATAGTTATTTTATCAAAATGCAGTTGCAAATATGGGTGTGATACTTCAAGTTTTGTGATTTAGTCACTCTTGTTTCAGATGTTCAATACATTATCATACTGTTTTGGGTTTGCTTCACGTGAGCTTAATTCTTCCAAAGAGGTTGAATCTCCAACATTTAAAACCGAAGAGGTGGAGGATCAATGGACTTTGGTGGAGATAAATGATAGCAATTCTGACAAAGGTGGATATTTATTTCTTACATCAACAGCTGAAAGAAGCATTGGCAGATATCTAGCTTCTCAATAACATGAAATCCAACATAACATTATCCACTCTAACTTTATGGATAATCAACCGGTGCCCAAATTTTCTTGAAACAGTTGTGCCCAAAGCTCTGAAAAGATGTTTAGGTGCCTTAAGTTTTGTACCAATGTAGTATTAAAGTATACCAAATGTTATATTTCCTATAATTTGTTGAGTTTTCTATAGCTTTGTGTACCACATTGCCAAAAATTATTTGCCCTTGCTCCAACAAATCGCTGATTGGCTGAAAAAAATCAGGCTAGTGGGAACACTGCAACATAACCAGCCGGCTTCTTAACCAATTAAGCTATCAATCAATGTTCCCACTAAGCCAGTTTTAGTCAGCTAATAAGCAATTTATTATCAAGGGCAAATATTTTCTTGCAATATGATTAACATTGCTTTAGAAAAGTACACCAATATAGAGAAATCAGGGTTGGGGACTGGAAAACACTTGCCAAACTTGAACTTGAACTCAGCAAAACTGTTTGAGTTCATTAAAAAAATTTAAAGATTAAAAAATTGTTAAAAAGAAATACTTTTTGTTGATCAAGCTGTCTAAATTGAGATGCAGCTTTCGCAACAGCTGAGATACAATCTTGAACCTACTGCATAAGCAAAATAGTTTACATCTTTTAATTTGCAATGAGCACTGGCAGTGAAGAAGTAGATATAGTATTTTTGTCAGCCTGAACTTAAACTCAAAAGGCTTGACATTTTTGCCAAATTTAAAACTCAAAAAAATTAACCTAGAGAACTTGGACATGCTAAAATAGACTGGGCTCAAATAAAAATAGATTGAATTCGCAGCCCTGGTGGAAATATGACTTTTACTAGATTTCAATAGGCTACTGGGTTGGTTTGAATTTTAGGCCACATTAATGCATTTTTAGTGTTTTAGTCCAATTGTTTCAACAAACTTTATCAACTTGCTGGTTTGCCAAAAAGTAAGAGGGAACACTGTCATGGATTGCATGTTATTGAGGAGCTAGATTTCTGGCTACCTTATTTGCTGGGTTATGTAAGAAGTAGCTTAGTGCTCAACCCCCTAAAATGGGCAGGAAACCTAAATTTGAGGGTTTGTTACCCCTCACCTAGTTAGATTATTGCAACAGCATTATGATTTTCCAAGATGTAATACTCAGCTGCTTTTATGATGCTATGTGGTCAGTTTCTTCACCCTGAAATTAATTTCCTATGACTGGTTTGGCCTTGTTTTAAATCATTGCTTTAATATCGTCTTAACAAATAATCTAAGCAATTGTGCATGTAAACTATGTTTTTTGATTAAGTTTTAACAAATTAAGTTCTTGGATTTTTAGGTAAAGTTAATTTGCTTTGTTGTGTTGTCAGTTTAACAACGATAAATGTAATTATTCAACTTAAAAAGTGTTTTGTCAAAATTTGTTTTCAGCAGCCTGAGACCTGCATTTCATTTTTCAAACCAATTGTAACATTAAAACTTTATGCACGTGACAACTTGACAAGTAGGACATGATGGATACATGTTAACTCAGGCAGTAAAATTTAGTAGTTAGAAGCTTGAACTTTAGATTATGTTTACAGAAAAACTTGCAAATATGCTATTGTTTCACAAACCGTATTTGCCTATGTATGTTTTCGTTTGTTTTGTTTTAGTTATAGTTCGAAGATTTTAGTCCCAGGAATACATTTCAGAGCGGATATAATTTATGTAGTTTTGTTTTTCAGAGAATGATAAGGGTATTGAATATCCCACTCCTCCACCCTCTCCTCCCATTGAACAGTCCTGGCTCATAACTCCTCCACCTTGTTTTGATGCAGGTAGTATTTTAATTAAGTACTAAAAGTGTTTTTTGTGTTTTGTTACGGGCCTAATGTTGATTAAGTTGTGAAACATCAATTCATTACGTAAAATGCTGAAACTGTTGCTTTTTGCTATCCATATTCTGTCGATTTTGCTTAATTTTCGAAAGCACAAACGTTATGCCACTATAGAACCTTAAACGAGGTTCGTGAAAGGAAATTCTATTTATTACAGAAATTTAATTATTACGGTTCCTTTTTGCTCTAAACTAAAAATACGATAACATTTGTTAAAATGACTTTGCATTTTAGAAGAAAAGGGGTAATTTCAAAAAAAAACTTTTTTTCACGGTGTATTTTTCCGCTTAACGCTACCACTGTTTAAACAGGAATTAAGATATTACGCCAACGTGGCAATCTTGAAACTTCATCTTTCATGAATATTTACACAAGCAGAGCTTATTTGGACTCTAGTTAGAATTATTCTGTCGCAATATCTTCATCATACAGCAAATATTTAAACCTCTTTGTTCTACACAGCCTTTAATTTGTTTAATGTTGGTACCTTGTACCTATTGTTGTTTATGAAAACAATAATTAGAAGTGTTTTTAATGCATAAGTTGGTTTTACATTGTAGTACCGTATTGCACCACTTAGCAGCGGGCAAGTTTGCCTCACTACATCAATACACTGTATAAAACTTTGTTAGTGTTGGGCAATTGCAAAGTGTAGAACACTTCATGTTTAAACTGAAACTTCAAGATATACGCATTGGGTTTTGCACCATAGCTTTTCCTGTTGCTTGCTAAAAGTTGTGAACACAATCAGCTAATTAGATGTCAGTACTCAGTCCCTTACTTAAAGAGGCGATTTGGCAAATGCACGCAGTAACACCGTACGAGCGACTTTAAGATGTTTGAGCGCCAGTCCGTCAACGAAATTACTCTTGCCTGACTTTCCCGCATTTTCTCGTTTGTTGTTGTTGTTGCTTTTTTTTTGGTTTATTCGGTTATTTTATTGTCATTCATTGACTTAAATTTTTAATTAATGGCCAAAGAAGTTTAGCGATTTTGATCAAAATAAATGAAAATTTTTGCATATTTTGAAAAAATTCGCTTTTTTTTGCACATTTTGAAAATATTTCGTAAAGCTTCATACGCAGCACGGTCCACTTTGATCGTTTTGAGTGCTTCTGGCCTAAAGGCTACCTGCGCGAAAGCCTAGGAAATCGCCATCAGAATAGCGACTACTTAAAACAAGCATTGCGAAAAAGTTATCCTCCTCCAGGATTCGAACCAGCAGTTTTTGATTACCGGTCTACTGCTCTACCATTTGAGCTAGAGAGGATGTCTCCTTGCATGCTTAAGCTAGAATGAAGACATCTTCTTTAGCTCAAGTGGTAGAGCAGTAGACCGGTAATCCAAAGGCTGCTGGTTCAAATTCTGGGGTAGGATAACTTTTACGCATTGCTTGTTTTAAGTCGCCGTGCTGGTGGCTCTTCCCTAGGCTTACGCGCTGGTAGCCTTTAGGCCAGAAGCACGCAAAACGATTAAACATTAAAACTGCAGCCTGCAAACGTCAAAACATCACAATTAAATTATTATCAACAGTCCACTTTTTTCTGTGTCTGAAAAACGGAAGCTGATGTTACGAATTTTAAGTCATTAATTTGCCCTGTTTGCTAGGGCCATCTGATCAGTTAAGCTTGTATTTTTCAGAAGTCCGAATGCCGGTTGAAGAATTAAGTCCGATGGAAAACCTATTAATTGAACATCCTAGCATCTTCATCAAAAACCCTCTATCCAATTTGAAAAAGAAAACCCCTGATATTGAAGACGAATTACCATCTAAAGTTATCGTTCACCATTTCCGGTACCCATTATCGGATTTGAAAAAGAATACCCCACCTGTTAAAGACGAATTGTCATCAAAAGTTATCGTTCACCATCAAAAAGAGTAAGTTTTTCTAAGAGTAATTGCTAAGCCAATGAATCCAGAATTGCTAAGCCACAGAACCTCAGTTGGGTTGGAGAACAAAAAAAGTGGCCATTTTCACTCCACTCAAAGAATAGCCATCCACCTTGGTAACCACCGCTGATCGGTACGCATTAATCGCCTTTTACGACTCTCTGGTTCAAAAATACCTGGAATGTCGTGTTTCAGTTTCGTAATGGTAAAATTAAGATGCACGATTCCAGTTTTATAACTTCCTCTGGCATTAGGTTATGGTTGTTGGATTGGCTCGCGTGATAGGATTTCTTTGGGCGATAATACTGGTAGTAAAATACGAGCTCTCTTTGAGCCTTGCTTCATCAACCATTCCCGACTTTATTTTAACGGTTCTAAGAGTAAGTTTTCGTACTTGTATGCCTTGAAGTCATACGGTGTTCATTGTTCAATATTTCGATGTTTGGTTTCTTCTAGAAGTTGCCAACGTTTGATGTTTACTAGTCTATTTGTTCTAGTTGATATTTTCTTAGGGTATTTGAAAAAACAAACAGTAATATTCAGTTGAGGCCCATTGTTTCTTGTATTCTTTAAAATTTAAAGTGATTCAATTTAGGCCCCTGCTTCAAACTAAAGACTATTAAAATTGGAGCTAACGCAACTCTGCTGAACTTTTAGCATTAAAAAGGACAGTTTGAAGCTCCACCGTGTGTGATAGACAGGTGGACACTGGGCAGGTGGCAGCTTGACTCGAAGACGATAGCGGTCCTTCGCTGCTTCTTGGCCAAAGCAACTTTTGGATCAAGATGAAATTGCAATTACTTTAGGCGTATCTCCTTAAGTTAATGGCAGCATTAGATTCTGTGGAATTAAAACTGAAATCAAAAATTTTTAATCCAGGAAGCCAAATACCAAGACTTTGACTTGTTCCAAACGTAAGAAAGCTGTTTGCAAATCGATTGCTGTCGTTGGGAAGCGAAACCCTTGGCGTCGTGAAGGCGGTTTTTATCACCGCAGTTGGGACATGGTTAAACATAGTTCGGCTGATATTCGAAAGAGAAGACGCACCATTCACCAACCACGCAAGCACTGCTAAACAGGAGAATCCCTCTCTCACATTTTCTGTGGTTTTAGTTACTCTATTGGACTTTTTTCGGAAAAAGATTGGTATTTTTGCGTATTTCACAGTGTGCTAAAAATTGCCCCCATTTTTGTATCTGTTTACAATTTTCAACTAAATAACATCTGCCTTGCCTCTGACCGCTGCACGTTGTTAGCTTTTGATGTGTGTGTAATGTGTATATATAGTACGCTTCTAAAATCCTACGTGTGCTTCTACTAAAAATTATTTTTTCGTAATTTTATTTTCCTTAATTTTGAAATTTTTTGAATCATACATTGCTAAAAGTAATTTTTGACGGTTAAATTTTTGTTGCAACACCATTGTCCTATTCATTTTACAAGTAGGCTTGTTTCAGTATTAACACTGTAAATTTCTCTCGATTTTGATAGTGCAATGCTACATTTGCTGTTGTTTAAATATCGATACTGAAAGAAGACTTTTTTTTTACTATAATACTGGCCTTGCATCTATTCAAAAAAATTTACAAACTCAAAAAAGCGACTCAAAAAAATTATATTTTTAGAAAAAACATAGCCATTTTAAATGCCAAAAACGAAGAGTTTTTAAGTTCACTTAACAAATGCTTTTGGCTAGTTTATTTTGCGTAGTAGAAGTAAACGTAGAAATTTAGAGCAGAGTTTTTCCTGGATCTCCCACTTGCTGTTTCTATTCGGAAATATGTTGTGTGTGCGACTGTGCATGCACTGTCGCCGGTGTGTACATTACTCAAACTTAGTGTTCCAAACGTAAGAAAGCTGTTTTCAAATCGATTGCTGTCGTTAAGAAGAGAAACTTCGTTATAGTTAGCACAAATCAATGCATTTTTATTTGACATAATTTGTGTTATTTTTTCTTGTGTATATTGTTATTAGCTGTGGTTTTCATTTCAAAACTGTGTAAATACCTTGAAAGCCTCTGAAAATTTGAATACTTGTAAAAATTGCACTTTGCTTTGTTTTGATATTTTAGTGTTTTTAATTATGAAAATAAATTGTTTTGTATTGATGTTGTGTTGTGAGTTATGTAATTTATCTTGCTTGGTGTGTCTTGTGTGTACAGTTGAATTATCGGTGTTGCTTTTCATGTTTTTGTTGTTTCAGATAATACAGTTTAGTTTGTGTTAGGTTTTATAGTAGATTGCTTTGTATTATGCTAGCAATGTTATTCAGAAGAATGTACTTTAGTGTAAAAAAATTCACTACGAAATCAAAACTCCCATCCTCCAAAATCCTTTTCTTCGAATCCTTTGCTCGTTCTACAGAAATTCTTGCGTGGCGCTATCTAGCTCATGTTCGCAGTGTGTTGTGTAAGTGCAGCAGTGTCATAAGCAAGAAGACATCCAGCGTTTCCAGCACTGCAAAATGATGTTCAAAAATGGTGTCGTAATTTCTATTCTTAACTCCAGCCACAACTTTAAAAATCAAAAAATTGTTTTTTTATTATTTAAATGATTGCAGCCGCGTAACTTTTCCAGCACGTGCGTTGCTTAGTTAAGTCGTAACCAGAGTCGTCGCTTTCTTGCGTGGGACGCAGCACAAATCTCCCTCCGACTTCCGATGACTTCGTTTTTTTTGCAGAGATTTTTGTAAATGAATATTTACTAAGCCCATCGTTTAAGATGCCAAACAAAACCTTCTGTCTTCAATGCAATAAAATATGGGGGCCCGCATGTATCTTCAATCAGTACAGAGGTATAAAGGATTGGGAATGTTGTAGGGGAATATCACACCTCTTCCCTGTAAGAGTTGACCTCGTGCGCACACTACATAGCCGACAGTATGGGGCAGCATTAATTTATGAGTCGTGGGCCGAGAATAAGACCAAAAACTCCCACATCCGTTTAGACTGATATTGCAATCGGTATGGGGGAATGATGTTGGTTACGCTACCGCTGAGAAAGGCGAGACTGTGTTGCGATGCGCAGTGTCAGATAGGAATTTGAAGAAAAGAGTTACTTTTTTTGCCCAACGATACTTATCCCACCACTTGCGACACTCACAGGAAATCAAGTAGGTAATGAGAAGTATGCTTCAATAAAGTACTGTTTTCTCTCCTTACAACACTGCAGTAGAGAGCATCAGCTAGCTGATCCCCGATAGGTTGGAAGAGGCACGGAAACGAAGTCTTCTTTTAGCACCTAACCCCTTCTGTTCCTCGCTTCACATCACCGCACTCATAGTCACTGAATATTTCGCTCTCTGTCGCCAAAGTGGGCACAAATAAAATTAGATCAAAAGCACAACGATTTTTTCAACCAGTAAATGCGCAATTTGATTTTTTTAATTTTAAGCGTAGCACAACTCTCGCAATAAACTTTTTGATTCAGCTGAGGCGCTACGCAATTCTGCAATTGCGGAACGGCAATTTCGTATGAAGTTAAAGCGCAACCAAACTTCTGCAATTGAATTTTACAACACAATGCAAACACCGCATTTTTTGCGATTTTAGAGAAAGAGTACTACAGTAAATAAATTGACTAAGACTGCAGTAAATAATTTACTAAAAAAGGTCGACATTTATCAATATTACAATCAAAATGAATCAAATTCAAATTGCGCTATTAATCGAAAAAAATTTTGAAAGCGCAGCGCGATTAAAGCGCTACCAACTTCAAAAACTTATAGTCCGCAACGCAGCTTCCACAATGTTTCAAAATAAAAAATTAAAGCGCAACGCAACTTCGGCAATTGCGGAAGTTGCGCTTTGCGGTTTTATTTGCTCTTTGCCCAGCTTTGCTGTCAGGCCATCCTCATAGACAACTTCTGAGAGGTTGCAGAGCATTATCATGATTCATGAAATGCTGCTAGTGGTGAATAGGTGGTCAATCGACTCTTTATTTAGGATTAAATTAAAGAGTCTATGGTTGGATACCACCGGATCTTCCATGGCCAGAACAGTGAATCCAGGTAGTAGCTACTGCCTGCGCATCGTTAGCTAGCAATTAAAAGCCATGGGCGAGATGAGACCTACCGGAATTGCTTACAGCCCTAATTCTGGCCGAAAGACAAGATTTTTAGATATCTTCCCTTGAGACACCATTGTAAAAACGTTAAAATGATTTTGAACTACGCAGAGATGGAGTCGAGGACACAAGGCTCGAGGCCAAGGCCAAGGACAGCCCTTTCGAGGACATACCCTCTCGAGTCCTATAGGACAGGAATGCTCGAGGCCAAGGACACAGGTGTAAGTGTTCTCCAAAAAAAAGGTCTTCAAAATTTTTTTTCAGACAATCTCAAAAAAAAAATCTTCAAAAAATTTTTTCCGGCGATCTCCAAAAGAGGAAAACAAATAAGGTCGTCGCAAATTTTCCGCGAGGTTTTTGGCGTTTTCCTACGTAATTTAAAAATGAACAAATCCCTACGATTGTAGGAACCGATGCAAATGCACATCACACTATATGGGGATCCTCCGATATAAGCCTTCGAGGAGAGGATCTGCTTACGTATTGTGCTGATATAGACCTGAATTTCTGTAATGTAGGAAACAAACCAACATTCAGAACCAGAACGCATGAAGAAGTTCTAGACTTCACCTTCGTGAACCGGTGTGCGTGTGACCGAGTGCTTAGCTGGCATGTTAGCAACGTGCTGTCATTCTCGGATCACATGTCTATTAGGTTCCAGGTTAAAAGCAGAATCCAAAACCAGCTTAAAATGCTTTGAAATGTTCGTCGCATGAGCTGGAACAAGTATGTAAACGAACTCGAACAAAAATTAAATGAACGAATTTTGCCACCAGTAGGCCTACCAGTACCTCCCTCAAAAGAAGACATTGATGTGCTGGCACACTAGGTTCATTCAGTAATAATTAAATCATATGAAGCTGCTTCGTATGCTTCGTAAGAAATCATATGCTTCGTGAGAAAGATAACATTTGGTGGAATTCTGAGCTAGCAAGCCTTCAAAGAAAGGCTCGCCGAGCTTGGAGAAAAGCCATTAAAACAAGAAGATTTGGAGGCTCAAAAGCTCACCCTATCCTATTTCAAAAAAACTATCAAAAGAGCAAAGCGCGATTCATGGCATAGCTTTGTAGAGAGCATGAATATGAATAGTCAAACACCAACGGCTCGGCTGGTTAAGATTATTCGAAGCAATGAAACGGTGCGAGGTAGCAACGTAATTAAACACAACGGAGAATTCACAAAGTCTCCACTAGAAACTTTAAACTATCCGCTCGATATCTCATCACCGGGTAGCCAACCGCTAGAAAATCTAGCAACCAGGTACGGTTTAGCGGATAATTCATTCATGAGACCTGAAGACACTGAAATGATTGCAAAAATCATTCGAGAGTATGGAAACAGCTATTAACGAATTTCAACCATTCAAAGCTCCAGGGCCAGATGGGCTCTATCTTGTATTGTTGCAGAAAGTTTGGAATTAACTGAAAGGATATTACCATGTCATTTTTCAAGCATGCCTTAGACTCAGCTATAAGCCATCGGCATGGAAAGAACCAAAGGTGGGCATCGGTACTTTAAAAGTAAGTCGGTACCGGTACTCGGTACTTGCCCCTAAAAGTAATTCGGTACCGGTACTCGGTACTCCGTTTAAAATGTACCGACTTACTTTTGCGGTACCGGTACTTTTTGAAAAAAATGTGCAATATCAAAGTTCGACCATTGGTGGCAAAAAAAAGTGAACTTCATGCATTATTCCGATTAGGGGGTGTCCTCTCTCGTCTTCGTTGCCACACGTGTTGTAGGCACAGCTTCAAGTTCTGCTCATGTCGTCGCAGAAATGGTCGGAGACTTCTTATTGCAGAACCTGTGGTCATGAACTACGGGATATTGCAAGGTTTCAACGAAGTTTCAAACAGCGCAAATGGTGCTTTTACTTTAGATATTTAGATTAAAATAAAATCGCAAAAATTTAATAATTTAGACAAGACATCGAAGTAGTGAATCTTAATAAAACAAAACATTTACTAGCTCTCGGTGTGCAGAAATTTAACCTACACATGTCACAACAATGCAGTGTCTGAAACTCTTAGAAGAGCTACATTTGGAATTTTACTTTCGCTTGATGGGGTTGCTGTTTTGCTTGAGTGGGATTTACGGTCAAGACCTTGATGGGTTAGCTAGCTTCGTAGAGTTTCTCCACCCTCAATCTTCAAACGGGATCACTGGTGTCCAACTATGCTGAGCATAAGGAGGGAATTTTGATACTTTACCCGATTTGGAACATCGTGGGGTTGCCACTTTCAAGGTTAAATGAGAGTGACTACCTCCAACAAAAATGTAGTAAATTTTCTCCCCAAATTAGTGCACCTCTTTATAGATATTCTGCCTTCAATGTTAGGGGATGTGACGAAAAAACTGGGAGATGAAACCCTCCAATACCCACGTGTTCGGCACCATTAGACGGGATACACAACCACATATATAATAACAACTACTAACTTAATAAGAAATTAAAAGAATACAATCAACATCAGGAGTGCAAAAGTTGAGATTCTCAAATTTTATTCAAAAAATTTCAGAATTAAGAAAATAGCACGTACTGATAAGTTTTTAAGGTAAAAAGCCAAAATAGCCCACAAAAACTTGTAGAAATGACAGGATTATTGCTAAATGGCATTAATCGATTAAATATTTCGTAAAGATATATGTACTGTTAAGTGTTAACATCAGTGGCGTAAAAACTAGTAATGAAATTAAGACAGGTTAAATAATTAACAACTACAACTTAAAAGGAAAAAGCAATACCGGTGCTAAAAATTATGTTAAAACACAGAATTATTGGCAGCTACTAGCTATTATGCTATCAGGAGAGTTTTACTGGCAATCGTTTTGAAGTCGCTTGAAACAAATAAAAAATAATGACGTCGTCATAAAAGAAATTAATCATCATAAAAGCAAAGCTTCACTTAGCGTTTTGTATGACGAATGCTCAATTGCCCCCTCCTTAAAATTTTTCTCACCGGTTTAGGACACAAAAACGACCAATTTGTTCAAAGAAAAGGGCAAGATATGCACGAAAGCGCTAAATTTGCAAAATCTTAAAAAAACTGAAGGGTTGCCACAAATAAAATCAAAAGTACCGTAAAAAGTACCGATCTTGCAAAAGCACAAGTAAGTCGGTACCGGTACTATTTTCAAAAGTACCGGTCGGTACCGGTACCGGTACAAAAAAAGTAATTCGGTTCTGTAATTCGGTACAAAAGTAATTCGGTACTGCCCACCTCTGGAAAGAATGTACACGTATATTTCTCCCCAAACCCGGAAAGGAAAGCTATTTTGAAGCTAAATCCTTCCGTGTGATCACTTTAACTTCTTTCCAACAGAAATGGTTAGAAAGACTAATTCTGTATCATATTAATGAAGATAATAACGTACAGGCAAAGCTTTCTGCATTGCAGTACGGATTTCGCGCAGGTATTTCCAAGGAAACTGCTTTGCATGACTTTATGCGCCGTGTAGAGCGTTGACTTCATAGAAAAAAGCCGACTCTGTTGCAAATGCCAGCTGACCGAATGAAGAAAACTAAGGTATTTGAGAGAAATTTCAAATGTCAAATTATGGGTAGAAAGAATGCTATCAGATCTGAAAGCGTTTTAAATGAGAACACTGTCGAGGTTTACTCTGATGGCTCGAAACTAAACGGGAGAGTAGGTGCGGATTTTTATGCAGAATACCCTAACAACTCCCCAAAACAAACAGTTCTTCACCTTCGAATACGCAGCACTATGTTCCAGGCAGAAGTCTTAGCTATTTCAGAAGTGGCAAAGAACCTGCTTTTGGAAAAAAAATGCACAATCAAAGTATTGTTGTGCTGGTGGATAGTCAGGCAGCTATTAAATCACTCATAAAGTGCACTGTAGCATCAATTACATTGCTCAACTGCATTAAAAACCTAAATCAGGTAATCAAAACCAAGTCAGCATTGCCTGGATTCCTGGTCATGCAGGGGTACATGGTAACGAAGTGGCATACTATCAAGCCAAATTAGGATCTAAATCAAAAATGCGAGGTCCTGAACCTTTTATTACAGTCCCGTATGCCAGTTGTATTACCACGGTTAAGGACTGATTCACATATACAAGGTGGGCCAAAAAAATGTTACCACTTTTTATATTCTAACCATTTTCAAAAGGTTTTTTCAAACCATTTTCATTTTCAAAATCTTCATATTCCTGCTCTTAGGAGAAAGCAGGGAGTCAATATGAATAGCGTCATTTACCAGCAAGATGGTGCTCCTCCACATTGCTCAAATGTCTCACTGGATTTCCTCAACGAGTACTTTCCTGGATATAGACTCATCTCACGGCGTACGAACAACCCATGGCCTGCCTACTCTCCTGATCTTTCTCCCGCAGACTACTTCCTATGGGAATACCTGAAGGAGAGGGTGTACTACTAGAACCTACAGACCATTGAAGCCCTGAAGACCAACATCTGTCAGGAAATTCGAAGAATCCCTCTTGAGATGTGCGGCAATGTCATCACAAACTTCAATGTGCGTGTTGCAGCTGTACTCCACAGAAGAGGAGTTTGGATTGAACATGTTATCAATTATTGAACTGTGTAAGAAACAAGAGACAAAGTGAAAAGACTTTGTTATCAAATTTTAATTGGATATTTTTGTTAAACATCTGTGAAAAAAATTTCGAGTAAATGTTCATTTTTAAAATTTGTGTATGGATTAGAAAGTGGTAACATTTTTTTGGCCCACCCTGTAGATGGAAATCAATGTGGAACAAACGGAAAGACTGCTTGAGGATGAAGGACAGAGGTGGAGTCCTCGAGGACGTCCTTGAGGACACATTTGGAAGTTCTTGGCCTCGAAGCACTAGGTCCTCAAAAATTGTCCTGTCCTCCGCTTGAGGACAGCACTATTTTTTGAACCGTTGAAATTTTGTTGGAAAACGCCAGAAACCTCACGGAAAATTTGCTAATACCTTTTTTGTTTTCCGCAATTGGAGCATAGGCTCAGCCAAGCGGGCCTCCCCCGATTGAAATTTCACCAATGACAAAAATGTGACAAAAAAGCCCATTGTTTCTTCAGTTTCAGTTTCTTTTTAGCGTTTTTCGCTTACACCAGTAGCGAACAACAATATTGAAGACCAGGGTCCCCGAGACCCCCTTAAATCAATTTTTGCCAGCCAATTTAAACGTAAACCTGGAAGAAATGGATAGTTTTTGTCCTAAAGTTTGCTATCTCAGGATCACATCTAGCCTTTTTATGAACGTAATGCATTAACCAAGGCCGGATTTACCACAATATGGCGCAATACCAGCTAAGGACCCTGCGCTCAAATCTTAAGACTTTCTATAGTCTTCACCTACATTTGGCAGAAAGATGTTGCGAAAGTCTCCAAAGTGCCAGGGCCCCAGCCCGATGTAAATCCGGCCCGGCAATAACATGGTTAGTAAGCGTAACCATCTATTGGACTATTTTTTAATAACAATTCAGTAATTCACCTCCACCTCGCCAGTTTTTACGCACAAAATACTTTTAAAAAATTAGCCATGGAAAATGCTGATTGAACAAATCGTTGAACTTCAATTTAGGGGGCCTGGGCCCCCTGGCCTAACATACACTTCTATGACTGGTTATTTTCATGACAAAACAAAAATCTCAAAGGAAAATCTTCGAGTGAGTTTTCAGTTACTGCTAAAATGTTGCACGAGACAATGCACCTTACTTCCTCCTACCTGGACCAAATCACGTACAATTAAACTTTAACACCAAAATGCAAGATGTGAAACGTGTTTTGGACTTAAATTGCAACTAGAAGGAGGATTAAACAATTTAATTTTTTCAATTGGCTTTCAAATGTCAAAAATCTAGTGCTTTCAAATGGCTTCAAACATGTGCGAAATGTGATTCAGTGGCATTAAAATAGCTTTTTTTCCAAAAAATTACAAAAAATCGCCCAACAGCTGGGGGCTTCGCCCCCAGACTCCCCGTCTGTGATACGTTTGAGTTAAACTGGCTTTCTCAACACGCCTCCAAAGTTACGTAGGCCTACTTGCACTTTTCAACTATTTTAGTTTAAGCTCTCTTCCTTTGCAAAATCCTGGTTAAGTGCCAACAGGCAAATTTTTGATGACGTCATTGCATGTGATTTGTGGTTTAATCCTCCCCAATCAAAAATTCTGGCGACGCCTATAAATTGGAGATTGCCTGAAAAACTTTTTAGAAGACCTTTTTTTTGGAGAACACTTGCGGCTGTGTCCTTGGCCTTGGCCTCGAGCATTCCTTTCCTTGGCTTCGAGAGGGTCTGTCTTCGGAAGGGCTGTCCTTGGCCTTGGACTTTTTTTGTGTCCTTGGCCTTGGCCTCGAGCCTTGTGTCCTCGACTCCACCTCTGATAAAGGAGTCTGCAAGTTGGACGTTTTTACGACTAACAATACGTCTCCTTTATCTTAAGAGACCTCAATTAAATTGAACAGTGCAAGTTTTAACTGGGCATTGCAATCTATAGCGGCACAAGAAAACTACAGGTCATGCTGAGTTTTCTTTGTGTCCAAGGGGTAGCCTAGAGGACGAAACACCAAATCATCATGTTGGCAATCGCAAGCTTTACCAAGATATTCGTGTTAAATATTTTGGAATCGCCAAAACCACTGTTCACGATGTGGTAACGAAATGTAATATTAACAAAATGGCCACGTAGGCCTACCGTACTTAAAGGAAGCTGGAAGGCTTTCTGAGTTCGACCAGTATCCAACAAAACTACAGCAACAGCAACTGAGCAGCAGCTACAGTCGCAATGGGCCCAAATGAGGCCTACGCAATGTGTAGGTGGACTTTACCTAACGATAGCAGATCCCCTTGCATCGCTGCCCATTAATAATAATAATAATATTACATAAGTATAACGTTTCAAATAATAGTGCTGTCCTCGAGCCGAGGACAGCACAATTTTCGAGAACTGGAGGCTTCAAGGCCAAGGACTTGACCTTCGAGGCCAAGAACTTCAAAATATGTCCTCGAGGCCAAGGACGTACTCGAGGACTCCATCTCTGACAGTAGGCCTACACATTAAACAAAAATGGTAAAAAAGGAGAATTTATCAGAAGTTATGCATCAATTATTTTAATAATTAATTAACTATGCAGAGCCTCGCTTATTTTTTTGCATGACTAATTATTGGGCACTTTCTCGATGAACCAATAAACAGAAGCGGTAAAAAGACTTTGTACTGTATATGCTCTAACTGTAAGTGCATCTTGCTGGTCACACTTATCACTCGTGTTAATGATTTAAGTATTCTGGATGTGTCTATTTAACGACGATCTAGCCAAACCAACGAAATGCATTTTTTTGGTTCAATGCAGGCAGGGCAGCATCCAAAGTGGGGGGCAGCGGGGCGGCGCCCCCCAAACAAAAATTTTGCCCATCCCACAAACTGCCCAGAATGCCCCTAAAACTGCCCATAATAGTGCGAAAAATGCGAAAGGTTTTTCTATTGCGGCAGTTTCAAGATGTTGGCTCGATGACCTTTTTTTTTTTGGAGACCAACAGAAAACTCGGAAAAAAGTAGGCTAAATTAGCGCGATGAACTTTTTTTTCCGGAGACCTACAAAAAACTCGGAGAAAAGTAGGTCAAATTGATGATTTTTTCTTTTATGGAGGTCAGCACAAGATCTTAATATTAGCATATCGTGTTCTACGAAAAGGAACAAATTTGTCGCCCTACCTGAAAAAACTTTGCCTCCCACCCCCACCGAGGACAACGCTCTAGTTGCGGCACTGAAAGCAAGCGTTTTTTTAACATTATAATTGAGGAATTTTATAATATTTAAAAAAAAAACTTTTTTTTGGTCTTCACCTAAATTTCCGACAAGATTTCTTATTGATTGCTACTCTACCACTATGAAATTGCCCCCAAATTGAAAATTTCTAGAAAATGGCCTGCTTCAATGGGTGGTGTTCGCTGGTTTTTCGTCAGGCTGGGCCACTGATCGATGATCGATCATTAAACATCGAGATGCTTAGTCTGTAAGACTATGCTGTAATTAATCTACAAGAAATTTAGCAAAGTCATCCTTTTCTGATGTTATAGAGCGTTGCGTTGCTTAACCTGCAAGAAACTTTTCTGATGTCACAAAAGCCGAGTTGCCAATCGTACGAAGTGAAATGGATTAAATCTCAAATCTTTTTCGCAAATAAAGGAAATAGTGAAGCAAAGTTTAGGGCACCTCTTTGTTACCTCAAGTAGTTCTCATTTCTTCAATTAAAGCAATCTCGAGCAGTATTTCTTGGAATGTAGATAAGCGGAAGGCCTAAATTTTTACCAAAAATAATTATAGTTTATGACAACCACAAAAGAAAAGCCTATAGTGTGAAAAAACTACCACAAAAACTTCAAAAAATCCTGCAAATAACTGAAGCCTTGCTTTACAACTATCTGTTGTAAATGTAAATGATTTACAGATTACAATAGCATCTAATAAGTCTTTTGGACGAAACAGACTGTTGTGCTTTTAGGTTTAGGCCCGGCGCCAGAGTAGCGTGATTGGGGGGGAGGGGGAGAAAAACTATTTGGGGGGCATAGATAAATTTTTCCCTCAGATTCGCGAGTGAAAACCAAAAACAGGTCTTTATCCCAAATTACGCACCGTGAATACGGGCTGTTTGCCTCCTTTCGGGGTACAATTCTCGCTCGGTGGGTGGGAGGAGGCACGTTCTTAGGCGGGGTGCGACGAAATCTTATGGTGCGGATATCGGTTCTTGCCCAAAAATTCCAACATGAAGAGCAAAAAGAAAAGGTCTTCGGCGCGAAACCTTAGGCTTCAGTGGCGTTGCTAGGGATGGTGACACCCGTGGCGGGATTTCGTGGTGTCACTCTTTTTCGGTCCAGAAATAGGTGAAGACCAAAAACAAAAAAGATCTTGGCCGTAAACGTAGTAAATTTTCTGTTCAGACACCGATAAAGACCTAAAAAAAGGTCTTCGGCGTAAAATTACTGGGTTTTCGGTGCAAATGAGGTTGGAGACCAAACAAAATGAAAAAAACAAAACCTGCACAACAAATCAGTGGAGCTATGGTTTCACATTGTAAAATGGTGTCACCCCAAAATGTTGTCATCCAGGGCGGGCCATCTTCCTAGCTTCGCCTATGTTAGGCTTCGTTTTGGCGCTACCTTTTGTTTTTCGTCCTTGAACGAAACTTTAGTCACGCTTGGTGGGGACAAGAGTATTTTGGAGATGGTGGCAGAGACCCAGAAATGCATTTTAGTGGCACCGCGGGCTTGTTACTTTCTTTTGGGGCACAATCTTCTCGCTTTGGGCACATTTCTTGGTTGGGGGGCACAAGCAGTAATTTGGGGGGCACAAGCAGTGATCCGGGGAGGGGGAACGGTCCCGAAACGCCCCGAGTGGCGCTGGGCTTGAGTACTTTTAACTTTTTGGAGTGATTTTTATAATTGTATTTATAGTATGCAAGTCGGCTTTTATAGTTTTATAGTACGTAAGTCGGTAGCGTGGCCGTGAGGGGAGGCCTAAAAACGTCGTTTATTACGACAACTCTGATTGCATGATCATGGGTTAAACCAGCACCCTGGTAATGTTGTTGCATCCTTGGATAAGTCGCTTTACGATGATTATCTCTGTTTGGTGGCTTCGAACAAAAATTGCTTGAACGACCTTTGATTACCCGGGGACTTTTAGTTTCTATCAAACGAAAACAAAAAATGTATAAGAATCATTTTTTGTCTAAAGATGAAAACTTAATTTCACTTTATAGAGTTAATGCAAACAAACTAAACAAAATTTAATAAATCGCGAAAAAAGCATTCTTCAAGAAAATGTTTGATAAACACAAATCCAATCCACGAAAGACGTGGCAAATGATAAAATCTCTTCTTCCAAATGCTAAAGATTCGTCACCCACCATTAATAAAATTGTAGTAAATAAAACTGAAATTAATGACGCTGCCAGTATAGCGAACCACTTTAACACATATTTTTCAAGTGTTGGTAAGAATCTCGCGATGAAATTTTCTGAACTAAATGACACAGATCATTTTAAGTTTCTTGGTAAAAGGGTATCAAACTCAATTTATCTTGAACCAACATCTCCACAAGAGGTTTTTAAAGAGATCAATTCATTGAATCTCAACAAATCACCTGGGCTAAATGGCATATCTGCTTATTTTATAAAACTAGCCAGCGGCATTATTGTAGTTCCATTGTCTATTTTGTGTAATTTGTCATTTTCTGAAGGTGTTTTCCCAAATTGCATGAAAAATGCTAAAGTTATCCCTTTGTTTAAAACTGGTAGTAAAAGTGAACTATCGAACTACATACTAATATCACTGCCATCGTGTCTGTCCAAAGTAGTGGAAAAACTAATTTACTCTAGACTTATAAATTATCTCAACAAAAATTCAATATTACATCATAACCAATACGGTTTTCGCAGTGGCCTTTCCACAAATCATGCTTTGTTAGATGTGGTAACAACTACTTACGATAACATCAACAAAATGTTATACACTCTATTGATTTTTATTGATTACAAAAAGGCGTTTGATACCGTTTGTCATAAATGTCCCTTTCAAAACTAGACCATTATGGAATACGTGGACCAGCTCTCAATCTAGTTTCATCTTATCTAAATCACACAACTCAATGTGTAAGCATTAATGACCGTCTTTCTGCTCTTAGTCATTTAAGCTATGGAGTACCACAAGGGTCAATACTGGGTCCCCTTCTATTTTTACTATATATCAATGACATTAACAATATTGATACTTATTCTAACGATAGCATAAAACAGTATGCTGATGACACTTGTCTCGTAATTAATGAAATTAAACTTGACAAATTGAAAGCTAAAGCGATTAAGTTGCTACTTAGTACTGAACAATGGTCATCGGCAAATAAACTCACAATTAATTTTTCAAAATGCAAAGCCATGATCATTGCTCCTAAATTTAAATTATCTTCATGTACTATTCCAATTTTAATTAATAACATTCCTATCCTAATAGTCGACTCCTTTCGATACCTTAGCGTAATTCTTGATAATAAACTAACTTTTTCTGACCGCATATCAAATGTAGCGAAAAAAGTATCTCAGTCAGTTGGTATCATTTCTAAATTAAGACATTAAGCTCCAACCTCAATTTTACTTAAACTATATTATGCTATACTTCATCCTCACCTGTTGTATGGTATTATAGTATGGGGATCAACCTATAAACCATACTTGCAAAAACTTGTATCCTTACGAAATAAAGGTTTAAGATTAATTACTAATCACTTCATATTCCATCAACCCTTCGTAAGTGTGTCTTTGTTATACAAGTAAAATAAAATACTTAAATTATCAGACATCTATACTTATGCAGTCGCAATATTCATGCATAAACTTTACAATAAGAAACTTCCAATTACTTTTTCGAAGTACTTCTGTAAAACGAATACAGTACACAAATTAAGAACTAGGAAAAATTTAGCTTGTAAGTTTGTTATTCCGCGATACAACACATCTCGACTGCAACGTTCTATAAAATACGGCGGAATTAAGATCTGGAACTCAATTTCGTCTGAAACTAAAAATAGTTCCTTTAAAGTATTCAAGAAAAAGTATAAATAATTATTTACTTGCGCTTTATTAAAGATTACTTTCATGCAATAAGATTTCCAAATTCACTCAATTAGTATACTTTTTTTTTCTGGTACTACCATTCTTACACTTAAATCAATATACCCTGCCTTAGAATTTGTAACATGTTTTTTGCCTATGACTCTGATAGTATACTTTTGCCATTTTTTTTCCTTTTTTTTAACTTGCTTAATTTTCAACTGCAGTACCAGTATTTTTTTTTGTTTTTGCTTTTGCTCTTTTGTATTTTTTTTTTTTTTTTTTTTTGAAGCTTACTGCTTTGCTTAGTAGTGCTCCGTTATTTGTATTTTATTGTATTGTGGAAGCCTTCGCTTTTAGGGTGATTGCTCGACTTGAAGACCCTAAACCGGTCACTTCACAGCATCCTTGTTGTCTTTTTGAATATTTTACGTGGTGTGTTTTATTGATTATTATTGATGTGAGCAACAAAACAAAATAAATCGTTCAATTGTTCGAAAAAAAAAGAACAAGCAGCAAATTTACGTGGGAAGTTCAGTCAACCGAAAAGCTTAAAAAATGGTCAACTCTTAAGCGGATTCAGATGCGTCCAAAGCATAGCACATCGTCGCTTTCTCGTGATTGGAGGAAAAAGATGCATCAATCAATCAATCAATTTTGGTTTAATTTTACTACTGCACATCATCGAGCACGCTTTCAGAAGATTGACTATCGACAATTTTCAAAGCTCTGCTTTGTAATGTTGATATGGTATTAAAAACAATCAGCGGACCATGCCTCTTTATTTGATCTTATGAGCTGACTACTAAAAAACTAATGAATTGATCATAATGCAAATTGCAACCGCAAAAACTATAAAGATATTTTTGCAACAATAAATTAATTTTTATGACTCCGCTTACAACGTATCCAAAGTCACGTGACACTCGATGCTCTTGTGAAAAAGCAAAAGTACGCTTGCCCCACCCGTAGAAAAATGTCGAGATTTTGTAGGTTAGGTTGCAGATAAACTTGTTTTAGGCTTAACTTGTTCAAACTGCACGATGTTAAGAACATAAGTATTCATTTGTTTTAGAGTAAATAACCTTGATCAGTATTGCGAACTTTTTGTTAAGTGGAATTAAGCCTTTCAACTTGTATATAGAAGCTTTTGTCAGCATCAGCTACAAGGCTAGGCCTAACCCTTGTTTATAAAGCAGGCTGTTTTAGTCCGCTAGATGTAATCAAAACTCATATCCACTTAATCAAAAACTACAAATTAAGAAAATGAAGCTAATTCTATCAAACTATTTTGTACTAAAAGTGTGAAAATGATCAAACTTGGAGGATAGGAAAGTTTGCCCTGTCAATAGGCCTAGTCAATTTCAATCTGCAATGGGTTAGTCATTTCTAACGTAGAAGTAAAGGCAGAAGTACCGTACTGGGTGGGATTGCAATACTTGGTTGCCTATATGTGTTTATGGCAAATGGTAAGCCAAATATTTAACGAATTTTTATTAAAGGTTTTTAAAATTTTAACAAGATTTTTAAAACTCTGACAAAAAATCATAACTGTAAATAGCCTACCGTACTAACCTGCTAACTGACTAAGGTTCAAAACCAATCCCTAGGAGGAAGCTGTTCAAATTTAGACTGTGTTGTTCCAAGTTGAGTCGCCTTACAACTGGTAGGATAAATAAAAACATTGTTTGATAATGTCATTTAACTGTTTAAGGAAAATTCCAGCTAGCAGAGTTGCAGAGAGATTATTAGTCATCAAGTCAAGCAGTGACTGGCATCTCAGATCTGTAGAGGTGGGCATATATCAAATTTTACTAAGCGCAGTGCATCAAAGCCCAACGACTTCTTCAACCACTAAAAGTGCAGCACAAGATGTGCAATTTATTAGTTCTAGTTTCTGAAGTACAACTTCAAATGCAACTCTGCAATTGTGGAATGGGATTTTCATACCGGTGCCAAGTCAAAAATGCAACCTAACTTTTGCAATCAAATTTTAAAAAAAGATGATGGACATTCTGCATTTTTGTAATTGTAGATGGTGTAAGTGTTAGTAATTGGCAGTGTCTAGAGCACTGGCCTGGTTTCCAACGTGAAAAAGCTGCTGTACTGGTCATTTCTTTTTTGCACTTGGATTTGCTATCTTTCAGGCTGACATTGCTGCCCAAACCCTAACTCTAATTTAAGGTTCTGAAGAAAAAGAATAAAAGAACACAGTGCAAATCTACTCAATCACGAGACTTGCTAGGCACGTTCAGCGCAAATCGAACCCGATTGTGAGATTCGGCAAAGGCACACCCTTACCACTGCACCATTGGGACGGCACATTGCATGCATCAAAGTGTCAAATTTAAGTCAATGGGAAAAAGCAATAGAGCGTAACAACTGGTGCTGTCAGTGGAGCAGCTTTTTCATATCAGATATTGGAAACTGGACTGGTGCACTAGACACTTCCTAAGTAATTTGCTACTAATGCATGGCATTTGACAATTTTTCGATTGAAATGAAACAAAATTTTTTAGTTCAAAATACAAAATCGTGCTATTATCAAAAGGCAGTGGCTATTTTGCCTCTAGAGGCAAAATAGCCCCATATTGTTTTGCAATTTGGAGGCAAAACAGTCTTAACGGCTATTTTGCCGCAAGTGCCAAAATAGCCCTAAGCCTTATGCTAACCCAAACTCTAACCCTAACCCTAATCCCAAGCCTAGCCGTAATCCCAACCCTAGCCCTAACCCAAACAGAGGAAAAACACTATTTTGCCTCTAGAGGCAAAATAGCCACTTCCTTATCAAAAAACAATTAAAAGCACAGCACAATAAATTTTGCAAACATTAGTTGGCAATGAAACTTCTGCAATATCTCAAATAAAAAATTTAAGGGCAATGCATCTTTTGCAATTGCAAAGGTTGCGGAAGTTCGATTGCCTTCCTGTGACTGAATGTATCCTAGAAGAAAGTCAATAATGATGTCCAGTGTTCTTTACAAGCTCAAAAAGTGCAAAATATTTTTCGGCATTTTTGCACAAATTTTCCACAAGTGCAAAACCGTGTTTAATTCCAGCATTTTGCATTTTTACAAGCATTATATGGCGTTTAATTTCGACTTTTTTTGAAGACAGGATGTCTGGCACAACGCGATGACTTTTTTTTATTTATTGCTTTGCAAAAAGCAGGAAAGCAGTGAGTTTGTGGTGTGATGACCTTTTTTTTGTTTTGTTTTGGAGATCACCTTGTAAATTGTAAAAAGGAGCGGGTTTAGGACTTTAAGACTTTTTTTTTTTTGAGATTGGTCTTTTGAAGTGCATAGGCAGCATCTCAAGACCTGAGCTCTGGTGTTTTTGCAAAAACTTCATAGCACTTTCATACTTTTTCTGGTGCTTAAACAAAAGGTGAAAAGTTAGAGGGAACACTGATCATGCCACTTGCTGTTGTTTGCCATTTGATGGTTCATTGTAAAGTCATCCAGTTCTATACTGTTATGTCTATATGTGATGCAATGACATTTAATCTTGTAAGTTTTTGGGACACTTTTATACTAACCTGATATGGGACCAGTACTGGGTCTAAGTTAGTGAATTAAGGTTAGAGTTCAGGATAAGAAAATTGGTGTTAGAAATGGCTGTTAATCTCACGATGTAAAGTTTGGGGTAGGTAAGAGTTAAAATAGCTTTAATTAGCTTTGCATTGGTGTGTCATTATCAGTAATACAGAGCATTGACAGGTTAATCTGTTTGTGGCATTAGCATTCAAGGTGGGAGAAGGGTTTTGATAAACTCCAAGTATGTTTTTGGCATAAACTGTTTGTAATACAGTATATAAAGTTATGACAAATTTCAGAATTTTAGCAAGTTGCATTTTAGGTGCTTTTGGACCAGATCCAAACCTAGAGAAAATGTGCATTGTTCACAATTTTTTATGTTACATATCTTGGTTGCTAGCCAAAGTGTGCATAGTGTGTAAAAGAACAAATTTAGCTTTGCCTTGAGTTAAAATTTATGTTTAGCTCTGTTAACAGTTTTTAAAAGCATTTCCCCAAATTTTATCGGTAAATGATTATGGATCCCCTATTCACATGTCTTTCTTTCACTTAAATGTCAGTGTTGATAGGTCTTTGCTTTCAAGAGTGTTTTTGCTATTGCCAAATTCTTTTATCTAAAGACAACTCTTTTATAGGAAGTTAGCTTGCTTTGATCTTTGATTAGAAAACAAAATAGATTATTTCACGCAAAATTTTTTATCTACTTTTTGCTAATTTAATTCAAATCTAACTCGACCTAATCTTAACCCTTAAAAAAGAAAATGAATAATGCATGGATGAATATTCCTCATTTTTGTTTTGTTTTTGAATCAAAATTTTTTGCTGAATTAGACACTTGTAGAATAACATTGCACTTGCAAAACATTAATTTTTCAACTGCATTTAAATTTCTTAATCATTGGCTTGGTATAACTCAGTACATTAACTACTGCACAAACTAGGATGTGTTGCCAAACTGAAAGTTTCTCTTGTATAGCCTGCATAATTGTGCAATAAACATCTCGTCAAAAACAAATGATTGAGTGATTATACAGTATCTGCAATAATTTTAAAAAACTCTCTCATTATCTAATTGTGCCATTGTTTGTCACTACTCTATTTTGCTTTTGTAAGAAGTTTTTATTAAAACTAACAGTTTTTAGACTTTTCTAAATTGGCATGGTATGACAATAGTCCTTACACTCAATCAATGATGTAAGCTGCAACAAACTAAAAGTACAAGGACAGAATAAAACACAGTGACATAAGGGTGCAAAAGTGCTATAAGTCATATATATATATATATTTTTTTTTTTTTTTAACGATGAGTTATTTGTTTCAAAAATATGTTTTTACATTATTTTTCAAACTTGGTAAAACATTTTTTAATGCCTAAAGCCATTATTAAATTGTTAATTTGTTAAGAAAGTTTGGGATACATAACATTTGTAGTGATTGATCTATTTCATTATCACCTCGTAAAGTATGTGATTGCAGGGGTTGAAATTAACTTTTTTTACAACTTGCCCATCAGGCAAGTTATAACAATTGTTTACTTGCGTGGGAGAATTTTATCTTGCTCGAAACAAAGAGGCACAATGCATTTTGATGTTATTTAATTTTCAAAAAGTGCTTGATTGCCACCGACTTTGCACAATATCATATTTCGAGAAAATCTTATTCTTGTGTGCGATTTTTGAATGAAAGTGATGCTATAGATACCTTTTTTTTGGGAATGGCAATCGCATTGCATACTTTTCAAAAATATCACATCAAAACATGCAAAAGAATCAACATCCATTATTGCATCAGAAAATTCAACAAAAAATCTTTGACTTTGAGAAAGATTGTTCCGACTTTTGTCATTATTTCTGTTTTTTTTTCTATTTTGTCATAAGTCCCATTTTAGGCAGAAGTTTGCGAATGTTTTGGTATTGGTTACGCCACAATCACCATACGTTATTAAACTAAAGCCTTGCACTGGCTGAGCTTAAGTTTACGTTGTTTTAGATAACAAACTTAAGTTTAAAAATTAATCAAAAAAATCTATTAACGAAAACTAGTGGCGAGTTTATTGCATCAAAAAAAGTTTTAAATTATCACAAAATAACATCTATTCTACTCTGCATTGCATCTCAGTTTTTTTTTTTTACATAAGAAATATCGCAGATGCCATCGAAGTGATTGCCATCCCTGCTTTTTTTAATCAATCAATTTACAAAAATTGATTTTTGGATTGTAATCATTTCAATTGTTACATTAACAATAATTGACGTTGCTTTTTGCTTCTAACGCATTTTGTTTTTCAATCGCGAATATCTTGCCAACTGCACCAGCTAAAAAAGCTGAACTTTTTTGGGTGAAAGATAAATGAACTAAAGATCTAAAAAGAATGTAATAAAGAGTTGCCAAATTTTCAACGTCGCTTTGTTACAGCACAGGGTAGTGCTTGTGATATCCTCAAAGAGCAATTACAGCAGCTAGTGCGGAAAAAATTTTTGCTGAAAAAAACGGAACATTTTGCGCCAAAACAATTACAAAGCTCGTCTGAGTATCAAACAAATCTGTGTGCAATTAAGAAGTGTTAATTGTGATTAATGATGTGTGTGTGATTAAACCAAGTGTTAAGTGCAATGATTGCACTAAAATAAAGCAAGCAAAACCTTATTTGCATTTATTTTATTGAACTGTAGCAAAAGCGGTAATTGGCATTTTCAAATAATCTTATTCGAAGTTGCTTACTTCATGAAGCCAGAAAATAACTTGCCCGAGGCAATTTCAACTTGCCTCAGGCAAGCGTTAATTTCGAACCCTGCTACTGTGACACCTTTACTTATTCAAAAGAAAACAAACACAATTAATTTTTAGTTGAGTTGGCAAACAAAAACAGTATAATAGCAAAAAAGTATTTTTATTACAAAGCAATTTACTCTCTAGTTTTCTATTTGGAAGTTTTAAGTGCTTGATCAGTTAACTTGGTAATGAATCTGTTTATACAAACTCACTTCAGCAATTATGGTAAGCCTGGCTAACATAGTGATTATTTTGCAAACCTGGAAGCTAATTTCAAGTTTTTATTGAAGTTGGGCTCATTAGTTTAAAACTATGCTTGCATGTTGCTAAATGCTAGCTCAATGATTGTCTGAGATCTGATATCAGTTAGCACTCTTTTTCAGTGTTTCCACTAACTTTTTGGCTAACCAGCGAATGCCCAACGCCCAAAGCTGTAAAAAGGCGTTTATGTGCCCTAAATTTCATACCAATTCAGCATTACAGTATGCTAATCGCCATATTTCCACAAATTTTTCAATTTTGCTATTAGGCCATGTTTACCACATTACGAAAAATTATTTGCCCTTGTTCTGAAAAATTGCTGATTTGCTCAAAAAAATCCGTTATAAGAATTAGTAAATTTTAAGATGAGGTTGGCTGTTCTTAAATGTTTACTAATTGGGACTTTGCACTCGTGCACGCGTAGGACCTTTGTTTTTACACGGCCATTTCGATAGATGAGCAGCGAAATTTATTGATTTGCTTATAACTAAAAAACGGTTGAACATAGAAAGTTGAATTTTGAATATAATATGACAATAATTAAAAGCATCATGTATGCCAATTTTAAGGAACCTAGGTCACGTCATTGTGATTTAGGAACTCTAAATTCGAGAAAAAACTGCCATTTTTGTTTCAAATTTGTTAACTCACTAATAGCTATAAATTTGCTAAATGTGGAACGCTGAAATTTGAACACAACTTTGATGCAGATAGAGACTGTATGCACACCAAGTTTGGGGGTGCCCAGTCACGTGATCGTGATTTCAGAGGCCGAAAATCAGCAAAAAGGGGACAAGTTTGCACCAGCATATCTCGGTTACTACCGACATTAATGAATAAAGATTTGTGTTTTTTAAACATACTACTTGCCATCTTTAATCGTAGTCATAGTTATTTATTTCGCCTTGGAAAAAACTTTTCCTTGTTTTTTTCTTTTTTTGCTATCACTATCTACTTTTAAACCACAAAACGCACATGGATCATACTCTGAGCTATTATAGATACCCAAAAGTACTAGTGCCCGCCTAAAATTAGGGGTGCCACGATGGGGGTCCCCTCCAAACGTGCCCTCCACAATTCAAACTTTTTTTTTTAAGTTGAACCAATGAAATTTTATGGTAAGTAAATATAAGGAAAAGATGAAATTTTACAAACTTTGGGGGTACCAAAATGAGGGGGTACCCCTCAAGCAAGGCCGCCTCAATTTAAACTTTTTAATTTTTTAAACTAGACGCATGAAATTTTCAGGGTAGGCAAACATAAACAAAAAATAAAATTTGACAAAATTTGGGAATACAAAAATGAGGGAGTCCCCTTCAAATGGGGCCGCCAAAATTCAAATTTTTCAACCACTCAAATTAGACTGATAAAATTTTCAGAATAAGTAAATATAATTATGTAAAAGATATATCATATGCCAAACTTGGAGGTACCACAATGGGGGGTCCTTCTCAAACGACACTGCCAAAATTAATAGTTTTTATCCACTTAAAGCTAGACGCATGTAATTTTCAAGATAGGTAATTATAACAGAAAGTTATAATATGACAAAATTTACGGGTACCAAAATAAGGGGTCCCTCTAGTGCTCAAAAATTCAAACTTTTCAGCCATTTAAGCTAGGCTTAAGAAAGATTCAGAGTAGAAAGGAAAGATAAAGTTATGACTAATTTCAGTTGCCACAATGGGGTAGTCTTCCTCAAATATGTCTTTCAAAATTTTTAGCCTCTCAGGCTTGAAGAAAAATAAAATTTTCAGCATAGGTAAAAAGATAGCATGAAAAATTTTGGGGATGCCATACTATAAGGGTCCTTCAATTATGTTGACACATGCCCTCATTAACTACAAAAGTTAAATCTGTTGGATAGATTAATATGAATCCAAGATTAAAGATAACAAAATTTGGTACGATTGTAAATGGACAATAATTTGTAGCTTTTATCTCAACAAAGATACATAACCAATCAAAGTTCGAGCAGATAAGACGTATTACTTGATGGCAACAATAGCTTGTTTTAGCAGTCGACAATATTTTTGTGTTAATTTACTGGTATCCTATAGTCTTTAGTACTTTACTAATTAATCGTGTTTTTAATTATAGAAAGTAGTTATGGTAATTTATTGCATAATTTTGAAAGCCATTAACCTAAAACCTGATCAAGTTAATAGAACATTATGAAATTCAAAAGCAAAGTATTTCAATTCTGACTATCAACAACCATAAACATGCTTAACACAATTGTAAAGTTCTTCAGTTCAGTAAAGTTAGATACTTTTGCGAAGTCCTCGAATATCGCTTGCAATGTCACTTTCTAGTTTTCATCTTTATTTTTTCTTAAAGATTTATTTCATGTAAAGTGACACAAATTCATTTGCACATGGTTATAATAGAGTTTGTTTTATTGTCGATTATTATTATTGAAATAATCTTTTAGCAATGTTACCACTAGGCCAATTTTTCTTTGCAAATCTACTTTTTGTGGGATCATTACAAGTATATTTTGTCAGTATGACAAAGATGGATTCAAAAAAATTGACATATTTTTAGAAATATGACTTCTGGTATTTTTTAGTACTGGATTGGTATAAAAATGAAGCACATTAAAATTAAAATTTAAGCACATTAAATGAATGCTTTCAAATTTGAAGTAAGCGGTAGTAGAGGAAGACCAAAGGATTGGTGAAAGAGGATGCATGTGGTCGAACAAAATGGCGAGGCGTGGCAAAGACAATGACCATACGAAATCCGCTAACATGTGATGATAATGATAAAGTATTTGTACAGTTCAGGGCATAAATGTTTTGAGAAGATTTAGGCGCAGGCAGATTAGCTTAAAAGTGTGAGGAAACATTGGGCTTCAGAGAAAATAACAATGATAATATAGAAAATACCAAGAAAGCTCTGCTGCTTACTTACAAATGTGATCTACTCAGGGTTGTTTGATTTAAATCTAATCAATCCATAAAAATCATTGTTTTTATAAACCAGAGGTCACCAAACTATGAGCCGTATCCAGCCCACAAGTTGATTTTATTTGATTTGCCACATGTCGCAAAAATAAACGCTAAAACTTAACTGTTAAATGCTATGGAAAAGTTACCAAAAATTACAAAAAAGTTATTTTGTGCATTTTTTCAGCAGGCAACCTACAAGTTTAGCATTTACCACACACCTTAGGCCACCACAAATAGGGATAGATTGAGCCAAACTTGAAAAAAAAGTGTAATACTGTACAGTGTTTTTTCCAAGAACATGATGCCTGGTAGTGCATCACAGCAGGAGTTTGCTATTCCAACAACCTATCACTTTCCATCACAATTTTGCTATACCATTGCTCTCTTGGTTATTTATTGTGCTGGATTCAAGTCAGTGGAAATTCTAAATACTTGTAAATCTGGTTGCGATTTGCAGCCGGCCTGCAGTCGTTAATCTCGAAGTAATTAGGCCCTTAGAGAAAAAAAGTTTGGTAACCCCTGATATAAACTGATGAAGATAATTCAAAATTAATGAAGTTTTAATTTGAAACTTGCAAATTTTAAATACCGTATTTATTCAAGTATAAGTCGCATGTGTGTATAAGTCGCACCCCCATTTTTGACATGAAAAACAGGACAAAATTTTTTTAAACATTATTCATTCATTGCAATCTCATAACAAAAAATTAAAAACCATTGAAGTCATCACTGCTGTCACTGTCTTCAAATAGCCCTCTGTTTACCTCTGGAACATCCTCATCAGCATCTGATGAAGGTGGCAAGTGATGCAACGCAACTTAAGTGGATAAATGATAACTGAACGTGTTAGAAAGGAAAAAAAAAGGTTACAGTGTTGAAACTCGCATCTCGCATGGAACGCTACTCGCATGGAAGGCGATAAGTGATATGATCAAATGAAAGGAGACAGAGTAGAATTCGATAGCAAGGAAACACCTCAAAAAATTTTTATGGCATACAATGCACTTCATGTATTTGTGTATAAGTCGCACCTGACTTTTTGGGTGATATCTTGGTACAAAAAAATGCGACTTATACTCGAATAAATACAATAAGTTTTGAGCTCAGAGCCAATTTTTTCATTCTGTAACAATATTTTTTCCAAAATTGACTTAGTTTATTAGTCTTGATCCAGATCTATGCCTGGTCTACGCTATGTGTAAAATTGTGAGTATTTGAGCATATCCTTAGTTTATTTTAATGAACTAACAGCTTGTACACTGGTTTGGTGATATGTCAGGTACATCAAATTTCTGTTTTAAACCACCTAAAAATGTGCTCGTGTACTCACCATTCTATGCACAGTTTAGACCAAGCCTGAAGTGCACTGATGGGACTTCAGCAAAAAAGCACCGCCATCTTTTGTACTGAAATTATTCAACCTTGACATTTGAATTTACTTCAAACATTGCTCAGTAATTGACTGTACTGTACCCCTTCCCCTTACACAATATTTTTAAATTATGATTTTTATCAACCCAGCTTGTACTGTAGTACACTTTAAGAATTTTTTAGGAATACTTACAGTTTCACAACTGTAAAAAAGTAAAGAAACATCAAATAATACAACACTTACAGCAGCATACAGATTTTTGAAGCTTAGTTTTCAGTTCATGTTCAGTACAGAATGATTGAGAAAAAAGAGCAATTTTTGTCAAGGCTGCAAGAACGAAGCAGTACAGTCTATGGTCATGATTACTAAAACTGGGTTAGTTCATTATAATATGATACTGTGTAATAGAAATTAAATTTTAGTTTTCAAAATCTACGTAATCATTCGGCCGATTTTTATCAGCAAACCAGCGTTGTCAATGGGCACACGCCAACTTATTTTGAATTTTTCATTGTTTGCTATTGAAAAATAGCCAATTTTTTTGGCGCATGCCGATTCATCAAAACCTAAGAGGGAACACTGTTCAAAATATGGCCGTGTTCTCAATTATTTTTTCATACCGAGGATAGCATTGTCCGTAAATTTTGAGCAAACATGAGCTTTGTATTATAAAATTGTTGTGTAAAAAATTGTGTAATGTGTTAAAAGAGCATTCAAGTCAAGTTTTTCACTCTTGACCAGAATGTTGAGAAAAGCTGAAAATGCATTCTTGCCTGATTTGAACTTTCTAGTCTATGTCTCTCCGTTTTTATGCTATTGCAGTTCTAATCAACAATTTTCTCTTACTTCAGTGTTGCCATTTTGTCACTTGTGACAGAAGATTAACTTTTGGAAAGCTGCTCACAACTTAGTTCTACAATTACAACTCTGTTGCAAACATTTATTGAGAATCAGGAGCGTGCCATAACTTTACAAAATTTTGTTTTTAATTGGCAACCTTGGCAAAATTTCTTAAGGGGAAAAAGCTTTTTTAAGTGGAAGTCTAAGCTGTTATATCTCATCAATGGAAGGTCGTCAAAAGCTGAAATTTAGTAGTTACTTTTCAGATATGTCAATCTGTGTTCCCTCTAAGTTTATGGCTAATCAGCAAGTGCCCAAATTTTCTTTAAACAATTGCGCCCAAAGCCCTAAAAAGACATTTATATGCCCTAAACTTCGTACCAATCCAGTATCAATGTATACCAACTGTCATATTTCCACAAATTTGTCAAATTTTCTAAAGCTATGTTTACTGTATTGCCAAAACTATTTGCCCTTGCTCCAACATATCGCTCATTCGCTGAAAAAAATCGGCTTGGTGGGGACACTGATGTCAATTGTTTGCGAGAAAGTGAAGCAAAAATTTTTTTGACCTGAATACTTTTTAAAAACGAGATTTATCAAAAGTCTGAAAAGCATTGTAAAAGCATGCTTTTCAAAAACCAACAAAAAATTACTAATTTACGTTGCAGCCATTTTAAATAATGAAGGAGAATAAATTAACTCAAGCTGTTATTCAAAATGATCGTTTTTTTCATTCCAATTTTAGCTCCAACTTAAGCCTTAACTTAAAAAGCATAAAAGATGCAAATTTTGATAATTGCCAATAAAATTACAAATTTAAAATTTCAGCATTTATTTTAGTCAAATTTAGATACTCTTAAAAGCGTTTTCACTCTTACAGGATCTTGAGAATAGAACTTCCAAACAACATAAAGAAAAGCAAAATTTTGGGCAAAACCTAGTTTGAAAATGATTTTAAGTAAAAAAACTGCATCTAACTTTCCTTAAAATGCTTATAATGATACAGCTGCAGTATTCCAAATTTGTAAATGCAATGATAAATGACAATTATCATGGTTTTATAAAGTTTTGAGATTAGATAAAAGCTATCTTTTTATTCATAACCACTTTCAAACTTAAAAATTCTGAGAGTTTCACTAATTGTTGAATTAATTTACATAAATTAATGTTCTTTAGAAACTCTCTTCAGATGTTCCCATTAGGGTAAACGGAGTAAAGAGTATCTAAGAGTGACTATCAATAAATGGCATGATTTAGGGTGCGTTTAGACTGGACGCGAAGCAACCAAAATTTGACGTCATCGACAGCTCGCGAAAGGTTGAAACCGGGTCACAACCTTTCGCGAGCTGTCGATGACGTCAAATTTTGGTTGCTTCGCGTTGCTTCGCGTCCAGTCTAAACGCACCCTTAGTCTAATCCAAGATTCCAGGAGTACCCAATGTGCAGTCTGCACTGCATAACAATTTTGTGCGTCCCGCAAGTAGTCTTAGGAATTCAAGTGATTTTGGGGTTAAATTTGTGAAAAACCAAACCACCAGCAAAGACTTTAAGTTATTTTTTTGTCTTTTTTTTGCATTAAGATTACAACCAAAACTCCAGAAATAGAATATCAATTTGTGGAAAACTTTTTTTTTATGGTCTTTACCCAAATTTTTGGTAAAAATGACATCAATAGCTGGCAAAAACCTTTTTTGTTTTGGTCTGCATATAAATTTCCAGTAACCTTTTAATTTTAGTCATCTAAAAACTCTGGCAATAGAAGTTGGCTGCAGCATGTTCCTTCTCACAATTAAGCTGATGCGGCCCACTCTTCTAAAATTTTGGGCACCCATTGTCTAATCTTTGATCATTGGTTGTTGGGGATCTTCTTCAGCTAGCTATACCAGAAGAAACAGTGAAAACTTAAATTGTAAGATATTTTTTCAATAGAAAAAGCTAGTGTTTGTTAAATAGATTGTTTAATTTAATGAAAAGATATAAAAATTTTTAATGCATTGACTAAATCATTTTAAAGTTACTTTTTTTAATGAATAGGACATGTTGAAGGAACAAGCACAGTTTATTTGAAGAGGCAGCCACTACAGAAAACTGAAATTGTTTGCTTATGGTAATTAAGTTTACTTTTTTTACCATACATGGCCTGACTCATTTCGCTGACTTTTCATAGTAGTAGAAGATAACCACATTACTAAAAAATTAAAATCTTCTGAAACCCAACCATCTGATTCACCATTAAATGGGACTATTGGTGGTTAATTTTTTTTCCAATCGAGTTAGGTTTATCCCTGATAATTGTTGCTTCAGATTCTATTTGAATAAGATTTAGTCCTGATGATCCCATTTCTGTGTGAAACAGACTGTTAGATTTTTGAGGACTTTTTAGTGGTTTAATACTGTGGTAATCTGCTGTCAGTATTTGATCTAACTTTTTATTGCTTAATGTCAAGCACTGAACCCTGACATCAACCACAGACTTTCCATAATTAAGTTGTTGTTTCAGATCATTAGGATAGGTAAATGGAAGAAATTGTTTGTTAGAATCAGGGTATGTGTTTCTTTGAAGTTGCTTTTACCACATCGTGATTTCTTTAATTTATTGGATCTTGTGGTGGTTAATTTACTCACATTTAAGCTGTGGTGTAGTTAGCCAAAAAAAGTTTTCTGGTTGCTGGTTTCAGTTCATGGGGTTGAGATTGATTCATCATCTTGAATTTTATTAGGTAAGTAAAATTCTGTATAGTTGGCTAATAATAGTCAAAGCATATTTAGCCTTAAAATGTTTGTTTGGCCAAAGCCACCGATTTTTATTTGTTTTTTAGAAAAACTTTTTTCAGCCATTATCATAAATTTTTGGATAAAAGCTGTGCATAAAATAAAACTGGTGGTCGGCTTTGGCTTTTATGCATATAACTCTGATCACACACAACTGAAGTGACATTGTGCTAACATAATTCCTACAACTCAATTTCAGTATGCAACTGATGATTTTATCTTTACTGCAACATAATCACGTCTAATTGCTATCACATGATCAGTAATAGTCTGCGGTTGGTTGGTGATGTAACTGGTGATTGGTTGGTGATGTGACTAGTGATTAGTTGATGATGTGACTGGTGATTGGTTGGTGATGTCACTGCTTGCATGTTCGCGCTTATCAATTTGGTTTTTCACTCTGTACCTGTAGCATAATTTGTGGAAATTATTAAAAGTAAAATACAACAAATAGGGTTATTATATATGTTGATTTTGTTCTGCAATCTTTTGTTCTAGTAAGTGCTTGCAGTATGTTATGATCTGTAGGGTCAGTGTATGAGAATTTTTAAAATCCTCATTTTTGGTTTAATTTTAAGAGGCCTGCAATGTGCGAGATTGTTTTACATGCAAGTTTATACAGTAGGGAGTTGCAGGTTTCCTGAGGTGTGCGAAAACAGCTCACCTTTTTTTTTTTTCTGTGGTGATTTTATGTGAAAACCACTCAAAAATTTTTCAGTCAAATCTGATAAGGTTTACCTCTTGCAGGGCAACATAAACATTTTTGATTCTAGAATTGCCCGCTCATCAAAAAGTTCTGAAGAAACGATTAGTAAAACATTCAATTTTAAATGAATACTTTTTTCAGTTTGGCTCATTGCAAAATACAAGAAATGAGTAAAATAAAAATGCAATTGAATTAAAAAAATGTTAAAAAATACTCTTTTTATCTTCATTATTTATATACCTTATTTTGTCTTATTTGGGCAATATTTTTAGTCTTAATAGTGTTTTATTCATTACACTCCATATTTATCTAGTTTAGTTTTCAACTTGTTGAAATAGGAAAATTCTTTTAAATACACAAAATATCTTTTAAGCACACATTAAATACACTCAATTGATTATAAACATAGAAAGAGAATTTCTATTCAAGAACTAGTCTGAAAAACCTCAAACATCTTTCCAATTGAAGCTCAAATATGAGAAATTCAACGTTTACATGCTGCTTAAGAAGTAAAATTTTCAAAAGTACTCTACCACTACTATTTTTAAAAGTACTCTACCACTACTATTATACTTAAAAACTATTCAGCTCCAAAATAGCGTCGTAATCAACAAATTTAAACCTGGTCTTAGCAGCTAGTTGGCTACAGACAGTACTGTAGCTGCACAGCCATTAAAGTGCTTGGAAAAATCACTTATGATGCAATAATTTAGTTTTGTTCAGGTTAAGCCAAATGAAATGCAAATTTTTGACACCCACCGTACTTTTGGTGGCCTTATACCCTTTCAACCTCTCTCTGGAATGCTTGGTCTCATGCTCTCTCACTCGTCCATAGTGCCATTTTAAAATTTCAACGGGTTTCTGGTCATGCTGCTATACTAAAAATATTGAGCATGCTGATTCCCTTGCTAGCTTGAGCCAACCTGCCCAGTGCCCACTGCAATTGTTCCTTGTTCTCTCTCCCCTACCATTGCTTAAACCCATCACACCCAGTGCCACAAGTCCACAAATGCAATTGTCACATTTCCCACTCCCTTCTGAATTGTCAAATTCCTCCAGATTCTCCAGGGGAATTGGTCCCGCCATGCTTTTTATGCTGTGAGCTTTTCTGCCAAAGTTGCAGCCTCTTACTATGATCATACCTTTCCTATGCTGGATCAGTCATAAGAACTCTTCCTGCAGCAACTGATGACAACATGTACAAGATTTCCATCTCCTTCTTGACTGTTCTGCCTCAGAGCCTTCACGCAAATCTATCTTTAGCTGTAGTCTACATTTTTTGTTTTCGATCTTGTGGTCCAGATCTTCAGGTGAGGCTCGACTGTTGGGACTCTGCGAAGTTCCTCCACTCCCCCATCCCTCATCTCTCAAAAAAAGAGTTCATAGCACCATCATCTCCCATGACCCACACTTTAGAACCACTGTGTTAGAGGTATTTACGAAGTCACCCACCAAAGAATTATTTGTCACATGAATTTGACTAGAAAACGTTTAGGCAGTAAATGAGAGTCTTTGCCACCAGTTTCCTAATTGTACAAAATAGCGTGGTAAGTACTGAAGTTCAACGTGCTTATAAAGAGAAGTTTGACACATGAATCAAGTTCTGACACTACAAAGAAAATAGCTTGCTTTGATTACATCCTCAGTTTCCCTGGAAAAATTGCAATAAAAAATGCCAATGTCTAATTAGGTTGTTTTTGTTGTAGCGCATATTTATCCTCCTGTCACCAGACAGCATCAGACGCTAACTTATCGGACAATCTGCACACTTTTCGTTGCAGTGACTACTTCATGATTGGAGGAATCTGCACCTGCTTAGAAGTTTCCAATGTTCCTGTGGATTTCTTCAAATTCTTGTCCACTAAATTTGCTGCTTGTTCGAAGCCACCAAGCAGAGATAATTATCGTAAAGCATCTTATCCAAGGACACAACAGTGTGACCAGGGTGCGGGTTGAACCCAGATCATTCAATCAAGGTAAAAATGATCGTCGTAAAAATGACGCCTTTATCCATTCGGCCACACTGCCGACACCAGGCTACAAGATATTATGGTAGAATTTGGCTATAATTTCAGATGTTATGAGAATATTGTTGGCATTTGAACCAATGTATACCCAACAGGCTAACAGTATGCAAATAGTAATTATTCCTTAATTTCGAATTCACTAAAAACTGTATCCATTGTTTTGATTGTTAAAAATTCTTGCTTATGTGTTAATGCTTATGTGTTAAGATCACACCCTCAAGTCAATTTAGGCGTCAAAAATAGCCAAAACGTGATTTTCCTCAGATAAAATTTAAGGTGAAAGATGCACAGCCAATTTCTTAGGATCCATACTGCATCCTTATTACTCTCATTGCTTGTAGTTTAGAGCCTGACAAGTTCTGACCACGTTGCAACCAAACACTTATGTAATTTGGACTGTTTACTTATGTTTTCTTTAAAACGGTTAGGCACAGTGGATATGTGATATGATCATGTTGTTGTGCTAGAGGTAAATTTAATCCAAATGATCTCAAATTTGAACTGTGGTGTTTTTATACAAAATCACCACAGGAAAAAAAGTTTGGTGTGATTGGACCTAGTTGAATTCTTTAGGGGGCGCCTGCAACACCCTATTATACACTACAGTAGGCTAGTTTTGATGAAAAAACCTTGCAGTCATGGATTTTTTTTGGGTTGTTTGTCAGCTTTTATGCAAATGTAAATTTTGCTCATCATATCAAAATCTTGATATAAAATTTGCAAGAGTTGGAAATTATGAGTAAAAATTGGGTTTGCAATGATGACCAAAACAAAGACCTTTGACCACAATTTCTGAGCCAAAAAAAAACCTCACGCACCATGAATGATCATCTAGGATATAGTTTTAAGATTTAAAATTTGTAGGTTGTACTTATAACATACTTCTGAGCTTATTTTTTTTGATCAAATGTCTTAACTTGAAAAAATAGTTTTTTGTTATTTCAAAATTAGTTTTGTCATTTTTAGTAGTATTTTAAGCATGATTGTAATTTGATATGGAAAGTCTTAAATATTTTTTGGTAATTTTGACTGAATTTGCTGTTTATTTATGGTCATTCACCAATATTTTAGTCAATGACAGAAAAAAAGTGTACTCTGATGGAGTGTATCAGATTAGCTTGTACTTGACTGAGAATATGCTATTTTATATATGGTCATTTACCAAGAATTTTAGTCATTGACTGAAAAAAAGGTGCACTTGGACAGAGTGTATCATGTTGACTTGTACTTGAACTGATAATATTATGCTAGAATTAATTCTGCTGGATTGTCATTTAATTTTTTTATTTAAAATTTTTAATCAATTGTCCAAGTTTCTAAATGTGCTTGTTTTTTCCACAATAATGAGGTCATTTTTGAAATTACAACTAGGCCCAATTTTAAAGCTTGGTTGCAAAACATGCACATTACACAACTTGTATATTTTTTTAACCATTGTGTCCAAACTGGCTACTTGTGATTTTTTTTGGGTCATTCACCTTTAACAGACTAAATAGACTACCAGTGAATCAAATTAGGATAACCGAAAAAAAAGGCTAAGTTGGAGTATGGAACAAAATTATTCACCTTTAAGCAACAGAAAACCCCTCTTCTTTTTTGATTATTGGAAGATGGGGACCTAAAATTTTAACAAGTAACTGGTTTAACTATAGCCATTCCATTAAAAATTGTAAATTGATCAAAAAATTGAAAAAGTTTTGCCTTTATTGATTGGTTAATCCATGTTTGTCATATCGTGTCTCATGACATGCTCCGTTGTTTCAAGTTTATTGGTTGATGTTCGACTTTTTTCTGTGAAATTTGCTGTTTATTCGAAGCCACCAATAGAGAGATAATCATCATAAAGTGCCTTATCCAAGGACGCAACAATGTAACCATGAACCAGAGTGTGAGTTGAATTCAGATTATGCAGTCTATCAGGGTCCACGACAACTGATTGAGAACAAAGTGATCACAAACCCAATGACGCCAATTAGCTGAGAAGAGCGATTATAAGCATATTTTACTATCCCCAGAGCCATCTTGCCCAAACCCTCACTTAGTGACAAAATCACTGTGACCAAATCACTGTGACAAAGCTGTTGGTTTGCAATCAGTTTGTTTGCAGTCAGTTTGTCGCGATCGGTTGACCTGGCTCTATCTATCGTGAAAATGCACAGAATAAGAAGTATTTCCAAATTTGGACATTTGGATCAAAATTCTAAGCAAAATAGAAAAAAACAAGCATGTATTGCAGTGCTGTTGAAAATACCATTTGCAGAATGCAGAGATATTTTCTGCTTTTCAGGGATCTATAGAATTTCTAGCATGCAAATGGGGTGTTTTTGTTCGCAATCGCAGCATTCTACTGATGATTTTAAAGAGCAAAAAGAAACAAACAGAAGGATCAACAATCAATTAGCAAAAGAAAAGCATGAATATAAAAGCACTCATCGGTTGCTTTTACTGGGTATGTTAAAATGGAAAATCAGTGATACAATTTTTCTGAGGTTTATGTTTATCTATGTAAACCAAACTTTTGACGTTTGTCCAACCAGTCAACCACACCAAGCACTCTTTTTTGGGTTCTGTTTGCAAGTCTTGAATCAGACTGGGACAGTGCAGCACGTAGACTGCTTGACCCCAATGGAAAACCGGTCCGCGACATCCTGACACGACCGACCTGACGCGAAACAACTCACCCCGGGAATCCTGACGCCAGGGACATCCTGACGCTAGGGACATCCTGACGCTCGGGACATCCTGACGCCAAAAGCTCCAAACTTTTGCGCTCTGCTTTTTTTCTTTTTCTTCTTTTCGCTTTTCCGCGCTACGCCACAGCTACGCTTTTAACGATTAACGTTCGATTATTGTGACGTAAGTATAATATTTTCCGTTAATTGCTAACTTCATACGAATCTCTGTTTTGCAGAAACAACTCAAAAACGAGGTGTATTTTTGCGACAAAAATCGTGATGAAATCAAAGTCGAGTTAGCGAATATGTAAAATCGCTGGCGATAAGTTTCAAACGATGACCGAATGCCGCGATTGAAAGTAATATATGTTTTGCTGTTATTAAACGACCACGTAGATATTTCATAAACAATAATATGTGTGATTCATTTACAAAGAAAAATGCTCTGAAAGGAATTGTATGATAAAAGAAAATAGTAAAAATATTCAAAGTCAAGTACTGCTAATCGAAATTAATTAATGCGGCGATTAAAATTTAGTATTTTTGCCTATTATTATTGGATGACCACCTAGCAATTTTACACGCATTTTCATAAAAAAATTGTTGGTTTTTGGTCAGCAATAATTTGTCGATAGACAACGTTTGAAAGCAAAGTTGAAATTACGGCCAAGAAGGAAAATAGATTAAAAATATTGTGCAATAGTTTGTAATTATCCAACTAATTACTTTCCCAATGGGTGGTTTATTTGGTTTTAACCTTAATAAATGGAGCCATTAGTTTTTGCAATCGCAGTTTTTAACTTTGAAAGAACAAAACAGCACGGTCGCACGCTTCACATCAGCATGCCAAATTATCGTAATTTCTCCGCTTGCAAAATCAAAGCATTTAAACAATAACAAGTTACTAATTTGGATAAGCTCCAAAATTTTCAGTTCATTAAAGAGTAAGATCACAAAAACGACAACAAGCTGCTAATCGAAATGCTATCGAGAAATTATTGCTAACCAAAAACTAACAATTTTTTTTATGAAAATGCGTGTAAAATTGCTAGGTGGTCATCAATAATAATAGGCAAAAATACTAAATTTTAATCGCCGCATTAATTAATTTCGATTTGCAGTATTTGACTTTGAATTATATTTTTACAATTTTCTTTTAACATACAATTCCTTTCAGAGCATTTTTCTTTGTAAATGAATCACACATATTATTGTTTATGAAATATCTACGTGGTCGTTTAATAACAGCAAAACATATATTACTTTCAATCGCGGCATTCGGTCATCGTTTGAAACTTATCGCCAGCGATTTTACATATTCGCTAACTCGACTTTGATTTCATCACGATTTTTGTCGCAAAAATACACCTCGTTTTTGAGTTGTTTCTGCAAAACAGAGATTCGTATGAAGTTAGCAATTAACGGAAAATATTATACTTACGTCACAATAATCGAACGTTAATCGTTAAAAGCGTAGCTGTGGCGTAGCGCGGAAAAGCGAAAAGAAGAAAAAGAAAAAAGCAGAGCGCAAAAGTTTGGAGCTTTTGGCGTCAGGATGTCCCGAGCGTCAGGATGTCCCTAGCGTCAGGATGTCCCTGGCGTCAGGATTCCCGGGGTGAGTTGTCTCGCGTCAGGTCGGTCGCGTCAGGATGTCCTGCTTCGATGGAAAACATGTGTAAAGTGTCGTTCCCAGGGACTGAACAATGATTGCCAGTTTGGGAATCACACCAGGAGTCAGCAACCAACTCGATGTTTTACCAGCCGAGCTATCGTTCTTGGTGGGTGATTTTACCTACGTTTTGTTTAAGTTGCTTTCAAGAGCTGCACTACTGTATTTTGTTCAAATAATTTATGATTTCAGAGAGATAAAACTTCTTCAGAAAAACAGGATTATCAGCACCATAGCTTTATCAATGTAGTACAGACTTATTCAAATCTTGCATTGAATCATGTTTAGCTATGTTCATATTGTGCAGTAATAGTTAATTTTCAGTTAATGATTCTGCATATTGTGGATGATGTGTGTGCACTTACCTGCATTGTGCAAAAGTTGAGGCTTGATTCTTTGCAAGACCATCTTTACGACAGAAATGCAATTAAAATTTCAAAACAAGTCAGCTGAAATGAACCAACTGACCTCCAGCATTAGGATTATGGATAGTCGGTTTGCAGTTGTTAGTGGCCCACTTTATTTGCATCGAAGGGAAATCTTAGTCAGTTGTCTTGTATTTTGTTTTTGTAGAAGACAAATCTTCTCCTTGATTGGATTGAGTCATGTTGTAATAGGCTTAGTATTTTAGTATTTGCGTATCGTATAATCGTGTACTTCAAATTTAGGTAAACGGAATCCCCCTGTTTTGTTGCATTCATTGTTTTCCATTTGTTTATGAGCAATCGTGCCATAAAAAATCAATGAGCATTGAATTGGAAAAATATTGAAATTGTGTTAAAAATAACTCAGAGCATTTGCATGCAATTAGTCACGTTTTTCCGACTACGTAATGCACCTTTGTTGCGTGTCAATTCCATATTATGATTGTTGCGCAGTTGCTGTGAAGTGTAATTCATAACCATGTCAACAAAGAAGAGTAGCTGTAGATAGAGCAATGCTATTTATTCGTTACAAATGATTTATACGAGACTGCCACCCTGAACCTGAAGTCGAATATTGAGTAATGAAGATGTCGTTTAAGATTAATTGCGTTGCTCTTCAGCATGCTGTAATTATCTTCCACGGTCGTTGAAGTTGCTGCTGAACAATAAGCAATAATTCTTCCATTTTAATTTGAAAATTTTATCGACCGTACACAGAGTAGATTGTAGAACAGACTATGTTTGTGGATTGGGCAACCAATCAACCTGTATTTTTGCACACACGAAAATTTGACATTGTCACGTGAAAAGTTTTGTGTTCGAAAAGAAGTTTAAAATAATGATCCATTCAACCCAAACATCTGTATCCAAAAAATGTATTTCATGCTGCAATTTTTTTGGGTTAGTTGACTTATCTAGTTTAAATGATGGGTTAGTTGACTTATCTAGTTTAAATGGTGCAACTTAAATCGTGGTGCTTTTTTTCTTTTAATATTTACCAAAATTTTTAGGCGCTGGCGAGTCTGGCAAGAGTACAATCGTAAAGCAGATGAGAATTCTTCACGTGGATGGCTTCAACTCGGAGTAAGTGTGCTGTTGCTTCTCTGAGTTTTCACCGTTTGAGAACTTGCCTTTTGCTGGTGTGCAACAGATACCGTACTTGGTTCAATAACCGTCAAGAATAACAAGTTGTTTTTTCAAAAACAAAAATGGAAAAAAATTGTGCATTATTTCCTATGTTACTCTATTGGTGTAATGTCAAAACTTGAATGATGGCTTGAATGTTTTAAATTGTGCTTATTCGCAAGAATCTTCAACTGTTTTGTGATTTTGTACCTTCCAGTTTTTTAAGGATTTGTATTAACACTACAGTTTACCAAATTTATTCCAAATCCTTGGAAAAAATGAAAAACTTACCATTGAAAAAAAAAAGTATAGTATCGCTACAAAACAAAACGTTCCATTTTCACCAATTTTGAAGATGACAGATACTCTTGGGTGTAGATTATATGCCTGATTGGTTACGATTAATTGCATGTAAAATGATGCGCTGTTTCGGTGGCTTTTGACCCATTTGTTGCAGTTGCTATGATGGGTCCACGACAACCAACTGCGAATCAAATGACGCCGATTGGCTGAGAAGGGCTATCATAAAAATGATTTACTACCCCCTGAGCCATCTAGCCCAAACCCCCACTTTAAGACGAAATCACTGTGACGAAACGGTTGGTTCCCGGTCAGCTGACTTGGCTCGGTCATGATGCTGTTTAAACTTAAAGCACTTTTCGGTTCATAGTATCAGGCGCCTGCTACATTATTCAAAATTCTGATTTTGACACAATCATATGACACTTCATCTGTGTAATGCTTTAAGAATCCTAACGAATCATAAGCAATTAAACATAGTCATGTAAACCGGTTTTAAGCTGAGACAGGATTATACAGGACTTCTTTCTTTCTATTGCTTTCATAGGCTATGTACTTACATAAGACTACATTGGAAACGAAAAAGAAAACAAACTTCTACTGCAGAGTGCGTTATCACAAAAAAATTACTGCGTGTCGCCGGAGTAAGATTAAATTAAAACTACCAGTATATTCGCAAAAATTCTTCGTTTAGTTTCTGATTTGCTAATTGTAGTAAACGTTTTTTTGAAGGCTATACAGATCTCAGATTAAGATATTCGGCAGCACGAAGAAAATATTTAAGTGCCCAGTCTTGTAAAGCTAAAACAAGTACAAGTTTTCCTCCAAATGTTTTGGCTTCGTTTTGTTTTAAGCAAACTAAATTGCGCGAACGAATTGCAAGTTGAATTTCTCCTAATCACATTTATTGCAATTCAAGCTTGATTTTCGTTCTACAGTGTGCATACTGCTTAATTTAAGCAAGATTTACATCAAAATAACATATTTTTACGTTACTCTCTTTGATTTTTTGATTATTATTAAACACTTTCTCATGTATCTACTGAATGGCGTGAGCTATTTTAGTTGATGCGCATCATTCTGTGACGTTATTCGTTTGTATGAGTTGACGTCCTTGCTTTCTACAATAGTGCGTCTGACGTCACTATGCCCTAACTACTCGAAAAAAAGAGTACAAACCCACATTATTTGATTCATTGTGGTTATTTTCTCATTATTTTATGGAGAAATTGATTTTATTAATTTCAAACGCATACACATCAGAAAGTTCTCGAATAAATAGGTAAAATTTTTTAACGTAGGTATTCAATACGGTTATAACTGAATGTTTTGAAAGGTTTTATTAAACGAATCGTTCAAAAACCGTATACAATCGAAAAGCATTAATAATCGTATGCACAATTAAACTTAATATTTCAATGCGTACATCTAGTAGCTTGTGTTGCGGTCAATAATTTGTGCAAAAGAGCATTACCACGTTATGTTGATTTGGGTTATTTCTTTTGTTTTTTATATCAACGCAACAACGGTTTGCTTCTTGCATTTTAGTTGTGCTTAAAAAGACAATTCAATTTTGAATTTTTATTTCTAATATTGTTTTAAATTGTGGTGAAATGAAATAGAGTTTTTGGACATAATTTAGTAAAGATAATATCGAACTAAAAGTGATTTTAGTTAGTTGCTCTTTGCCACTAAAGTTTTGAATATGTGCAAAAATTTTTGAAGGTAAAATGTAATGACTAAAGAATTTTTTTGAAATGCTGGTACCACAGTACTACCACAGTAGAACCTTAAAAACTGAATTTTGTTAACTAGTTGAAATTTGTTACATAAATTAAATTTTGTTAAACTACCCTATTCTGTTGATATATGTTTTAATAGTATAATTTTTTTTGCTCGTGTATCTCTTAAATTTTGAAGGTCTTAAGTATTATTAAGTTACTTGATTTTCTGCTGATTTTGCATTTTTACTGATGACATAGATCATGCAGTGGAAAAAATTCAAATCCATCGAATACTTTGAAAAATGTATACCAAGTTGCAAAATTTCCATATTTGTATCCGAAGAAAACTTTATTGCTACAGAGTAGAAACGAAACTTAAGCAAAAGCGAGGAATACTTTCCTGAAAGAAAAGTGTAGCCTAATATATTTATATTTAAAATTTTAAAGCATGGCTGATTCACATTTTCATGAATTTGGACGTAAAAGAAATACTGTTTAAAATGTTGCAGCATTGTCCTAATCGTCCTGCTTTTATGGCTTGCGGTAGTATGTCATATCTAGAAAGTTCTTCAAAAAGCCATGCCAACCTTTCCACTCAACTTATTTTGCTAATTCAAGACATAAGGTTTATTTTTGGTGCATAGAGAAAGATGAACAATTTAACAAACAACATTTGTTGCGATTTAAGCAAGTAGTATTCAATCACGCAATAACTTTGATTTCAAAAGAAGAATGTGATATGGAAGCTGTTTGCCACATACTCACATCTGAAATTTGCACTAAGATTAGTTATTGCATGTTTTAGTTCACGCCAGTTTTCAATCGCTGTTTATTATTAATCAAACGCTACGTAGCAATGTTTTTAGAAGTTTTATAATTAAAATTTTGCGTTTTATTTTCCAAAATTTCGAGTTCCCTGTTTGTTTCTTACGTTACCGTTAACAACTTTTTCCTGTTATTAGCGCGGAACGAATATCGCGGTTGTGAAACGTAAGACGTTCGCCGTAATACACAAAAATGGTCGCATTATTTCAATTGTTTGCATTACGTTACAGTATAAACCTAACATTTACAGTTTTTATCGTATGTTCGAACAGTTCCTTGCGCTATTTTTGTTCAGTTCAGTTCTGGCTCATTGGGTTGGCGATATGCTATCAGAGCCATTGCTGCGCAATTCTGTCGCCATTGTGATTTCCAAGTGCTAAATTTCCCGGCATAATTCGACCTCGCTGGCTGTCTAGGTAAATGTAAAGAGCCGATAATGCTATTTTTAGAATCTATCGATCGGAAGATTTAGCGACGGTTGCTGCTGTTCAGTTGAACCATTCATGCGGAACTCGCCTGTCTTTGCTCACAGACTATGTAGTTCTTATTTCGGAAATTTGCGTTTTTTCGTTTTTGACCTTCGAGACAAAATTCTTGAGTGGTGAAAACACCTACAGTACTTGCAGTACTTGACAGTTTTCCTTTTTTTTCTCTTGCATGTTGTAATGTGCTGAAAAAGGTAAAACTTGAGTTGTTTTTTAGTAATCTATTCTTGCTTGAAGGTAATGATATTGCCCGAAATTTTGATTCTGCTTAGTGTCAATTTTAAAACAAAAAACTTAGCACTAGATTTAAAAATTCAGTCAACTGCAATATTAAGGAACTCTTGGTTTTCTAACGTTTTGTCTAAATTAATTTTTACGGAAACTGATCCTACTTTTATTATAATGAAGAAACTAATTCCTGGTGCCCAAACCTTTTGAGGAACTGGCCCCAGTAAAAACGGCCTGTAGTGAGATTTGATGCAAGATCTAGCGGAAATTTCGGTGAAGACCTTTTGCGTTTGATGTGCTTTTTGCCAGAATTTGAGGTAGCGCCTAAACGAAATAGGAGTAAATTGATTTGGTGTCTTGCAAAATTTCTGTGCTAGTTCATTTCAAAACAACTCGCGTGTCGCGAAACGGGGTTTAGGCAGCCCTATAGTAATTTATGGCCGTTTCAATCAAATTTGGTAGAAGTGCTTGTAAAAGTTCTTCTCCGAAAATCGAACGAAAAAAGGTAGAAACATGCAGCTACTCCATCACACCATGTTCACCCAGATGCAGTTTTGTATGCAGGAGTTTGCCTGTGGTTACCCGGTAACTAATTCCTAGGAGTAGCTTGCGAAAACATTTGTTTAAAACTTAGTCCTTTCTTGTAGGCTTTTATCCAAAGCCAAAATGTCCTAGTCAAGCGCTCTAGTTTTGATTCACATTAGTAACCACAAAGCATGAAAAAGTTCTTGAAAGCGATTGACTTTGTATAATCCCTTGTGTTGTTTTTTGTTGCCCAGTGTATTTCGAAATTCGTTTCGGCAATCTCGCTCTATTCTTGGCGTTAAAACCTTATTTGCATTTATTTGACCTAGGTTTGTTGTTTTGAAATCCCTCTGTTCAATTTTTACCGTGATACTGCAGTGGTAACAGGCAAGCAACCAAAATTATTGAGCAACAATATTTTTGTACAAATCGAAATTTTAAAATCTAAGCAGTTTGGGTTGAAAATTAGCAAGATATTGTAATGTTTACTGCGGCAGCAGAGCTTTTGGTGAAGAGATTGCGTTAAAAAAAAACTGAAAATATGCGTATGAGTTATTGTTTTGAAGCTGAACTACACTTAAAGAAAAGTCACTCAATGGGGGTTAAATAGGTTGGACAGATTTTTAAGCGTTTGATACTGAATGTATTACACGTTGAACAGTACACTATTGTTGCATAGCCAATATGCATTGGTTATATTGTCCTGCGTGATGATTTATATGATTTACAATTACAGTTAACTAGTCTATTCCCTTTTATGGTACGTAGTAATAGGTTATTTCACTGGTGAAAACATGCAATGTGGAAGTGTCCTTTTGTTGCTTTTGTTAAGGTACTTAACTGCATTTGAACTGAGCAGTGCTTTTAGAATACGGTAGATAAAGTCCTTATACTGCGTTTTTTTCTACTCTGTTTGGTTTCGTCAATCTGTTTTCATTGAAACAAACGGCAAGAAAAGGTTTATTTTCTTTCAGACGACAGCCGTGCGCGCACACACACATGCGTAGTGTACACAGCGCGCACGTTTTATATCGCAGCCCTCTCTATAAATAGACTTTAGTGCCTATAAATAGACAGCAAATGGCTAAGCAAGCGCGTTTCAAAAGAGAGAAGCATGATAGACTGCGCACTTATCAGCCAAGCAATAGATAGGAGCAAAAAAGAACATAAAACCTACTGTTCTATCAGTCACCGAATCTTGTTTGCACTTGACAAAGTACGCCATTTATCATTGCTTATTTACGACCTGTGCAACACTTATTACATCAAATATTCTATCTTGTTGCTTATGATAACTCGGAAAAACGCTTACAAGGTTTTAAATTTGATTTCCGACTTTTTATCTGGAAGTTACAAGCCGCTAGCTCCAATAAACCACAACTTATTCATTTCCTCTTATCTTAAATACTGCAACCGCATATTACTCGTCAAAGCTTACAGCTTGCTAGCTTGGCAACTCAGGCCTCTCTCCATAAACGTAAAAGGGGACTGCAGTCAAAATCGATGTTGTTTTTAATGCAACATAATTACAGTATATTTGCGTTTACTCCATTTTTTCTTGACCCAGCGGTTCCACAGATATTCTACTTCAACTTTTACTACTGAGATCATTGCTATAGCTGTAGGATATATTTTTCAAGCTCGAATCAGTTTTAGGTTAAAGTAATTAATATGCTGGTAATCGACTCCTACCAGCAATCAGCAATGCGGTACTATGGCATAGACGAAGTAATTACTGCCAGTGTTGCCATTAAAATTATCAATATTAGGTTCAAGTCGTGAACACGACGATGTTTTTGAAGTAGATTATCGCTGGAACAGTTTGGTCAATAAAAATACTGCAGCGCCATTCCAGTACTATTTCACTAATTTTACAAACCCCATTTATTTTCCTGGTAGTGTTCTCCTTTAAAGTTTGCCTGCTAATTCGTAGCAATAACCGAATATCGTACCTAATTCTGTTAAAACTGATTCAAAGTGCAATAGAATTTATCCATTTACCTGCTGATGTTTAATTTTTTTGGTGTAAGATTTTGTTTAGCGAAGCAGTGCATGCTTGTCCAATTGATTGCATAATGCGTATTCCTGTTGCAGGGAAAGAAGTGCGAAGATTCAGGACATTAAAAGGAACATCCGTGATGCGATGGTGGTATGTAAAAGCGTTATTAATTAATTTACAACTGTACATACGGTCATGCACACTGTGCTGCCCATTTGAGTGAAATATACCATAGTATTTGGATTGTTTGCATTGTGCGTTATGCGTAATTTTACATTGCTTTGGAAATTTAAACACATCGACAATTTTTTTCCTTTTCTGACTAGAAGACCCAGTTTTCACTGAGCGTGTCTTTTAACTTTTTTCCAAAAATTTGTTTCTTCTGGCTAGCCGACTTAAAACTTTCTGTACTTGAACTTTTCGTCATTTCTTGGGAAAGCATTGTGGTGCGGTATGTTAAAAATGAGAAGTATTTTACTAAAGTTGGCGCGTTTGAACCTGGGACTCTTAAAAGCGGGGCTTGGTGAACGCATTAACGTGATCCAGTTTCTTGCGTTGGCATTTTGACGATTGTATTTTGACATCCATCTATGCTTATTAAACCAAAGCAAAAAATGGCATTCTTAAAAACTGTTAATTTTGGGCAAGAGCTATGTTTTGTGGCAGTGTTGGTAGTGGTTGGTTACCTAACTGCCCTTTGGACAGTGCGTAATGGTGCAAAAGGTAAAATCGTTATTACGGCTTGGCCTGTAACTCAATTTCAATTTAAAAAGCATTTTAAAGACAAATGTGGTGTAGAAATTTACATAGATTATTTTTGTGGTTTAATCACAGTTTTATTATTTTTTGCTGTGGTGTATTCGTTACTCCTCTAAGCCAAAAAAGCGCCCAGTGCCCACTGTACAGTTATAAATAGTTAAGCCCAGGGTTAAACTTTGTTAATAGCGCAATGTGCTTGCAAGTTGCATATTGCTATTGTTTTTCACTGCCATTCATTGACTAATTGATTGCGCAGTAAAATGCATTACATGGATTATTTCGTAAAGTAGCATTGATCTTGTGCTGACTCATTGCGTATTTGGTCTTTCCTGTAGCTTTTTCTAGATCTATGCTTTACACGATTGCATGTCTAATTCGAATAAGTTAAAACCGGCGTTTTTTGTGTTTTGTGAACAAAAAAGGCAATTTATACTATTGTTTCATAAAACTATCATTGGGTTTGCTATCATAAGCAAGCCTTGTTAATATTTAGTAGCCGAATGTTTGAGAAAGATGTGCTTATATCTTCGTCATCGATTTTGTGTTTTTATGACCTACAAATGCATTATTTTTTGTATTAATTATGTATAGGTCTTTTTATAGCGAATTATGTCTATAAATGTCGGAAAATTGTAAATTAAGATTTCGGCTTTCTCCTTTTTAGGCAATTACTACAGCAATGAGAAACCTACATCCACCAATAGAGCTCGGAAGCCAGGAGAATGAGAGCAAGGTTAATTATCTTCTCAGCGTTGCTGTTGATTTTACAGAAGAAAGCCAATTCGATGATGTAAGTAAATTCTTAACCAATTCTAACAAAATCCAAAAGACGTTAAAAACAAGTTTGTTTGGAGTATGTTATTATACTGGTTGTCAAACTAGTCGAGCTAAAAAAGGTTGCAGAGCCATTGGCTGTGGTTGAGAGCATTTACTATGCATCACACCCCTTATTTCTTGAGCTGAGGGACATTGTGGTGTGCGTTTGCATATTTTGAATAAAATGTAGAGAACCTAACTTCAGTAAATGAGAGAAAAGGTTTAGCCTTATCGGTCAGAATGGCTGAAAGTGAAAAAGGTTATAACACATATTTTTACAATAAACCCCTATGATTTTGCTTGCAAGTAATTGTGAAAATGACTGATATTTTTTCAAAACTCAGACATTTAACCGAAAATTTGGTCTAAAAAATTAACCGCCGTTCTTCTACTGCTCATTTTAATTAAAGGCTATCCACTATTTACTTTTTCTCGGAGTACACATGATTACTTGTTTGATTTATGCACTGTGATGTTCAAACAAAAGAGAGGTTTCGTCACGAAAAATTTCATTGTCAGCATAGCGTGTCAACAAAGTAGTTAGTTTTCACCTTACGTCTTTAGCCTCGAGTTTTATTCCTTGCCATGATACCGAAGAACAAGTTGTGAAAATGATTATGAACAAATCTAGTCCTGTACGAAAAACTAGATCTAGCAAGGTCTCTAAATCAAGTCTGAAAAATTTTTATGTTGGAACTAACCTGTTCATGGGCCCGGTGAAGACCCAACTACTTATGTGTGGAATGTTAGTTTTTGTTGGTCTGGAGAAATAGTTTTCACATGTTGCTATAGTGTAAGAATTGTCTGTTATCATCACATGTTGTAAAAATTCCTGCTTATGGTTTACTACATTTTACAGCACTTTTTTGACGTCATAGAAGCTTTATGGCTTGATTCTGGCGTGCAGTCTTGCTACGATCGAAGCAATGAATATCAGCTGATTGATTGTGCAAAATAGTAAGTTATCCTTCAAATTCAGTACACCAGTTTTTTTTTAAGTTCGATTGTAATAGAAACGACCAGATGAAGTTCGTTGGCGTGGCTTGGGAAGCGTTAGCAATTATGTAGCTCAATACCCTGTTTAGATTATTGCTAACGTTTCAACAGTCTATACCAGGTGGTTCACAAGTAAAATGTTGACTTGAATTCCGCGTTATATTTTGCTGTAGTGTAAATATGCATGCTTCACTTAGATCTGTTTACGATTTGTCCATCAGGATTTTGAGATTTTCCATTCAGATTTGTCAATCCAGGGCTTTTTCTGGCAATTCGCCGTTGCACATTTATGATTTTGTCTATTTGGAGCTTTTGCTCTTCCAAGATATTCTCTAGTTTGAAACCGTGATTGTAAGGTTTCGTTCGTGAACTGATTGAATGTGATTGATGTGTGCACAAATGTAAAACTCTTGAAAACAAGGTCTCAACAATAGAGAATGAATATCTTGAATTGTGTCTCTTTCACTTTCAAACTTGTTTCATTTCAGCTTTCCTGAACCAGGTTTTGTTTTTTAGTTTTCTCGATCAGGCAAATATCATCCGGCAAAGCAACTACTCTCCATCCAATCAGGTAGTTGCTTATACTAAATCAATGTTTGTGCATTTCATTCGTTATTTTTAGTCAAGCCTAAATTTGAATCGAGCTAAGCTTACCAAAGAAAGGCTCAAGAATTCGACTCAAAACCTGAATGCTCTTCTGGCGGTAACCAAAATTTCCAACCTTTTTCACCCAATGTACTTTTTGAGTGGAAAAGGTTGGAAACCAAACTTTTGCAAAAATTTCCGGTAACCAAAATTTCCAATCTTTTCCACCCAAAGTACTTTTTCGCCTTTCAGGTCTGCCCTACGCTTAGCTTAGAATTGTGAGGTCACTAGATATGTTAAGTTGGCGTACCGAGTTCATGGTAAAAACACGATTTAAAACTAAGGGTAGACAGGCCTAAGTGGATAGAAACTAGCAAGGGAGAATAAAATGTGGTATCAAATACTGAAATACGTGAACGTAATTGGTTGAATTAAAAGGTCTTCGCAAACAATTAAATGGTTCTTTTTTTGATACAGCCGAAGCCAGAACAAGAGAACGGCAGGTTTTTAGAAGACAAATTCTTAGAAAAAATAAACTCTTGCTTCTCCACTAAAAAAAGAACTAAAATTGAACACATAAAATAATAGAAGTTTTTGAGCTTCAGTTTAGATTCTAGTTGAAATAGCATCCAGTTTTCCAATTCCAAAGTCTACTCTTAGCTTAACTGCGAATCGAACGTGGTACATAAATTTTAAAAGTTCAAAGACGACACTTAAAAATGCGTAGCCCGTATACAGTAACTGTTCGATCAAATTTAGGCTGTGGCCTTTCAAGAACTCTGACCCACCATAAAGAACAATGTTTAAGAAGTACCGTAAAGGTGTAAGTCATGCTGTGTGTGCGCATGATTGAACGAATGTAAGTTGGCGTCGTTCTCTCAATGTTTGCTCAACCGTCTACTTCAATCAGGGCTTAGGCTAAGGTACATAGCTTATCATAAAAAGTGTAAATAGCGCGATCTCACTATTTAAAGAAAGCCTCTTTGTCGTATTCCCATTTTAGATTTTCGTACAGTTACGGGAAATTGAGCGATGTTGTATTACATAGCTTCGCTTTTTATTACTAGTAATGCGAATTGAAGAACCTAATGTTAAAACAATAAACGCCCATAGAAAAAATGTTAAGAAACTCTGTAGTTTACCAAAATAGATATTAATGCAGTAATGGAAATCAAATATTGACCTACATTGAAAACAACTAGCCTAATTATATAAGAGCATTTTGAGTCATAAACATTCCGATTGAAATCTTTTCTAATTTTGGTACAATGCTACAGTCAAGCATTCGTGCGCTTGAAGCAGATTCTGCGTCTGTCGTAACCAATAACTGTACCAACACTAAGCGCTTTTGGAGTGCTGTTCGGAACTCTTTCGTCAGGCTAGGCCACTACAACGGGTAGACTGCTGGGCCCCAGTAAGAACTATGTGTAAAGTGTCTTTCCCAAAGATGCAGCGACAGGTTCCCAGTTCGGGAATCGAACCGTGAGTCAGCAACCTTTCGATTACTAACCGGACGCTCTTCCGACTGAGCTATCGCACATGCTACAGCTATGAAATACATCGATAATGCAGTACTAGTAGCATTGCAGCAATGCTAGTCGTGCCATTAATAACTTAAACGAAATTTTCAGTTTCTAAGCTTTTTTAAATGTACTTTGATTAAATATTGCATCAATGAGTTATGGAATATCAGATCTAAGTTTAAAAAATCTTGCCTGTAGATCCAGTCTTAGTTATTACCATACACTCTCTACCGATATTTGACTATGCTACCGTTGAGAACTACTACAAAAGCAAGCTCACTGAAAAATGCGCGTTCAACACGGTTGTTGCAAACAGGCATAGTCGGCGTAATAAGGTTAGGATTGGAGTTTTGCGGTGGCGTACTGTAACTGGACGGCATAATAATAGGAATAGTACAATAGTGATAGTACATCAGGAGTTAAAATAGAAACAGTACATGCATTAGAACAATCAGCGTAAAAATAGGCATAGTAGGGTTAGGGTTAAGGTTAGGTTTGACGTAGGCGTTGCCCGCTAATGGTACTATGTCTGTTTAGAGCAAGTTGGTGCTATGTGTTATGCGTACAATGCCTATTTAGAACAACCCCACTAAAAATTGATTTTTGACTTTGGTTACCGTTAAGAATCATAACTAAAGCACGCTGCACGGAAAAATGCGAGGTTGACATAGCGTAGCTTTTTGTTTTAGTACCAAGTGCAAGGATTTTAAACGAGAGCCAAATTTGAACTTGAAATTCCCGTGGCACATTTTGCGACGGCATAAATAGCTTCAATTTCAAAATCTGAAAGTGGAAATCTTTACTACATTCACTTGTACTTTTACGTAGCGGTTTCAAACCGTAGCATCGACGTAGTTCAATTGGCACAGCTTCTGATTAGTTATTAAAAAGTTACACCGGCTACTGGTTCGATTCCCGAACTGGTAATACGTCGTTTTGTGTATTTAGGAAAGGCACAGCTTTTTTTCCGAGTGCCAGGCTGTCTGTCTAGTTTTAGTGTCTTACCATAATGATGGATCAACCTGATATATAAGACTTCCATGTTTAATCCAAAAAAAGGATCTCCTGAGTTGTTGTAGTTTGACAAACGCCTAGACAAAAGAATTGGTTGTAAACGCATGAATTAATTAGTAAATTACAGTTCGTTTGTACAAGTTATAAAACCACCGTTGCACTATTTTCTAGGACTTACTGAGGTGCCGTGTCTTAACCAGGGGTATCTTTGAAACCAAGTTTTATGTTGAAAAAGTGCAATTTCAGTAAGTAATTGGCTTTTACTTCTGTAGAGTGCTGTTTGTTACTAGTTAATAGATAGTGAATTATTGACACTGCAATTGGTCAAAGTTGATTGATTGAAATTACCCGGCTCGTGCAGATTAGACCATGGTAACCCAATACCCTACCGCTACGGTGGAAAACCCGGAGATCATTCCACTTTAAAGAAACCCACTCTCTTTCGCTGCACATGGTACCACTGCTGATGGGTGCCGGTTACATGTTAGATCCATTTGGTTGACAGCTTTACATGTGAAGCTAGCGGGATGCAAGTGCTTAAAATTGCTTACACAGCTCTGCTGACGAGCCAGACTGTGTTCATGAGGTGGCATGAGAAGCCATCCGTGATGAGTATTTTATCAACTTTGAGGTTGGACTGTTTTGAATCCCATTTGACTAATGGTGGCTTTCAGAACCCAAAGGAAGTTTTCAAATGTTCTTTTCAACCCCAAAAATCAATTGCAATGTTGCATTTTGATCGATATTAGATTTTTTGCTTGAGAAAAATATACCGAACAGTGAGTGAACTATCAGCACGAATGTAACAGTCCAAAATTAAGTAACTAAAAGATGATTTTGGCATTATTCCACCTAAACAATTAAAACTGTAATACAGAATTACACATATTGTTTGTTACTTCGCCTATTAATTATATCACATTTTATATGGATGATAATTTCATCAGGTAAATCGTAAATTGCTTCGTGCTCTCAGTGCTCTTGAAAAAGCGCTTAATAACAGCCGTAGTTAGAACAGAATTATATATTTAGTTCACTCCTTAATAATATCCCAGTATACTGAAGGATTTTAATGTTGCTGTGCATGGTAAGGTAAATCAATGACCTGGTAAATCTTGATTAGCATCATCTGATAGAGATAATCTTAATGCCAAAAATCCCATTAATGATTTTCCTGCTTCACCGACATACATCAGTGGCAACGGGTCTGATCTATTTATTGACTTTGATCTGAACGCTTTCCTGATAACGATTGTAATATCGTTTCTCACTAGTTGCAATTTATTTTCCTATGCTCTTAATGATGCTACTGTTCTTCATTGCAGTATGTTTGACGTTGGGGGACAAAGAGAAGAAAGAAGAAAATGGATCCAGTGCTTTAACGGTCAGTGTTGATGTTAGTCTATTTTTGTAATGAGATTTTGACTTTGTTTAAAAACCCAAATGTATAAATTGATGGTCTTTGGGGATTTTATCGACTTAACCATAAAGTGGGTTTTGGGGTGATCAACAGTTAAGCGATTGTTGTGTTTAGAATGGGTTGAATGAACTGTCATTTACTCTAGAACCCTTTGCCTTGTGTTAATTGAACAATGAACATACTTGTAGAAGCACCATCTGGTAATCGAGTTTCTGTAAATAATTGTAATTATGTTTTTCTTACCCAGTTGACTTGGACTAGAGCGCTGGAATAGGAAGTTTCAGTCAACTAGCTAAAATGCCACCCGGCCCCAACCCCATTTGTTTACCACATATTGGAGACCCCACAGTGTTTTTAGGGCTAATCGTCAAACAAAGAAGCTGTGAATGCCCATTTTATTTCAGTATTGGTTTGACTCGACTCGAAAGCAATTTTTGCATTTGCCCATCCGTTGGAGTACTAGGCTACTGATCAGTTTCTAACAGCAGTAGTGCTGTTTGTTCAGTGTGCATAACAACTGACCGAAACTATTCCCCACCCTAATGTTAATTCAAGTCAACTGATCACCAACATTAGGGTTAGTTGGTGGTCAGTTTGTTAACGGTCAGTTGTCGTGGACCCCCTGATAATGGCGGCCAGTGTTGGTTCAAGGTCAGTTGACTTGTACTGTTTAAAGTCATTAACAGTCTGAGTCAATAAAAAACTAATATAGTTGCTTGACTTGGTGAGCTTTGGTAGCCTGAGTTTTTTGCTGCTTGCTTGTTTTTTAATCTAGTTCTTGATTTTCAGATGTTACTGCCATTATATTCGTGGTAGCTAGCAGCAGCTATGACATGACCCTGCGGGAGGACTTGACTCAAAACAGACTCAGAGAGGCACTTGACTTATTTAAAAACATCTGGAACAACAGGTTTGTTCTAGTTTAATTCGGATTCAGAAGTCAAAGTAGTGTGTCTAGTGGCAATGCTATGCCTTTTGAATACCTTTTAAAGGTGGCAACAAATTATAATGTAATTATGTACGTATTTTCCCTTGTTTTCCTCTTCTTGGTGAAGATTGCTGGAACTGCAGCTCTGGATTGGTTCACCACACTTCACGGTTTTCCATTATCTCCGTCATGTAGCTTGGGTGAAGTCCCTAGCAATTCCACCAAAATTTTTTAAATGTACCTCATCCATATTGTTCTTTGTTATCTTTCGTGTCTTTCCCTTCTCATTTGAGTAAGTTCTGGTCTGTACTGAGCCTACGGTCGTGAGCGTATTAGCGTATTTTTAGTGTTTTGAACAGCAGTTCGCTACGCCCGGCGTACTGTCTTACCATTCAAAATAAAGTAAGGGTACGCTCCTACGCCCGCGATTTTACGCTCAGTATAGTTCGGACCTAAAGCTTGTTTGGAAATAGAAAGCCTCTCCTGAGGCATTCTTCTTTCTTTGTCAAACCGTCGTGTTTTTCGTTGACGGTACTGTGTGCCATGAACATCCTGCTGAAATAATTGAGCTTACTTAGACTTTAAAAATTCTTGGTTTAAAAGGTTTTTTCGGCGTTGTGATAATGGTTGCTTTAACAATGCTTTGCCGAATGCCATCTTTAATTTTGTTAAACCAAAAAAAATGATTTTCGTTAATTTATGAAGAAACGCAATGTTTTATCGGATTTTGTCAAACATTTTATACCGAAAAAAACTTATGTTTTGAAATATCAGGAACTATTTTGCTTTCAGGTAGTCGCGTCGTAAATTATATAGCAGACTCTTTGCTGCTATCTCGCTGGAAACATATTGTCCGTGTGTTATCCGCATGTAGCGAAGTGGGAACAACCTAATGTAAAACTTCTTGCAAATTTATTACTTTTAAAAAAATTCTTAAGCAAAAAGACGTGAAATACGAGGATCTTAATTTGTATTCGCTTTTTTCAACTTGACCGCAGTTTCTCGTAACGAAGTTTTGAATAGGAATTGAATAGTGCTAGCTGAACTTATTGTGAAGTATTGCTGCTCTCAAGTTTTGGTTCGTTTTGTTGCGAATGGCAACAGTGTTTCAAGATTCGAACCCGGTCTTATAATGCGCAAAATTCAAAGTTTAATCACTTAACCTCTGCACCACGTTTCCACAGCGGACGCTAACACTAAATGACGTATTTATTCGATTGCAGATGGCTCCGCACGATTTCGATTATTTTATTTTTGAACAAGCAAGATTTATTAACGGAGAAGGTGCTGGCTGGGAGATCAAAGCTGGAGAAATACTTCCATGAATTCAGTGAATACTCCCTTCCATCGGAAGGTAGGTTTCAGTTCCAATATCAAAGCAATACCGTCTAGTAGCGGTGGTCTGGCCTGATGACAAAGTTGAAACAGAATCGAAAAAAGGGTACTTTGCGTTGGTATGGTTAGACAACGTAGAGAGCTTGGTTCTTAGACATAATGAATAAAGGATCAAAATTGTCATTGAATTTGCAATGTATTTGGGTGGCGTGGTTGTTTGGATTAATTATGTCTGAGTTGTCTGTGTGTTCTCGTACTGTCTAAATTACACCAAAGCATGTAATTGTAATTACAACTTTATGAACCAAGTTGTATTAGTCAGAAGACAGCAAAGAGACCTCTCGATCTACTAGTTAGTTTCCACCTGTCTACCACACTCGGCGAGGCTTCATACTGTCCCTTTTTATTGCTGAACGTCAATCATGTAGGTTTTGATTACCAATTTTTTATTATCTTTGGTTTGACTCGATCGGGAATTAAACTCGACTCTACCGTTTCAGTAGTAGACGCTCTCCGCTCATTCACTGACCGATTAAATGACGAGATTGCGGAGCCCATCTCTACGTCATTGCCCTTGAACAACGTTGTTTCTTTCGAAGAAACATTGCACCGGTAGCGACGTTTGGTAACACGATGTCCGATTTGGTTGGACCGGTAATTAAAACTTGGACCTCGCGTTTCAAAGACGAGCGCTTTCCATTTGATCAATATTTCAATATTGATAAATCACGATATTTTTCAGCAAATCTTGTCGATAACGAAAACTCAGAAGTGACAAAAGCAAAGTATTTTATTAGAGATGAGTTTTTAGTAAGTAAATTTGATTGCTTTGTTAACTTGACTCAAATATTTGGAAATTACTGTTATTGATTCAATAAAACAATAAATGTGTGAATCATTTCCTAAAACGAAGTTGTTATCAATTTACGGATGATTTACTATAGTTATTAGATTATTATAATTATTTGTGTTCTAACCTGGTTGGTTTGGCCGAAGAAAGGTAACGCTGCTTGCGAGTCTAATTGTCTCCTGTTAGCCAGTTGAGGTATCGGCATTCCTCTTTACTGCTTAGAAAAGCAAATTGTTCAACTTGGGAGTCGACCTGGCCTCGAAACATACAGTTTTTTCACGTTCTAGGTGCCATTTACTTTAATGAAGACCAAGATTTTGTTTGAACTGTGAAACAATGAAAATTTGCTTTTCTTTCAGCGAATTAGCACAACTGGCGATAGTACACGACACTATTGTTACCCGCATTTCACTTGCGCAGTCGACACAGAAAACATACGGCGGGTCTTCAACGATTGCCGGGACATCATCCAGCGTATGCATTTGCGCCAATATGAGCTTTTGTGATTTAATAAGAACAAGATTCTCGTTGATTTCCTACCCGGTGCTGCTGCCCGAGCCGCTGCGCCACACCCTCGCTCTTGACCAATGACATTCTTCGTACGCACGTTGAGAGTTTAACGGTGTCTAAGACCTTTGAACGGTCTAGAAAGACCCAAACCAATTGTGCTGCTTGGAAAAGCGGTGATGGTTTTTCTTGTTGCGCTTCCCGTAGCCGTGGAAGTATAGCAAGGTAGTTTGATTTGTATTTTGACACAAGAACGACTTTTATTTAAATTTCTTGAAAAGCATCCAGTTTCTGCTTCGTTTTGGTTCAGTTTCTTTATTTCAATTTCATAAACACACAGCAGCAAACATTATGTTTTGTTCATTTAGTTTGCTACGGTTGTGTATAGGTTTTCTGTATTTATTGAATTGAAATAGCGTCACACTTAGTTTAGATTTTCATCATTCCCTTAGAAAAGTTTCGTTTGGTCAATTTTAAAGCTATTACAGTAATGGCTTTTTTTATACAGTATATTCAATGAAGTATGTCGTTTTGAACTTTTGTGTTTTAAAGAATCACTAAAATCGCTGTTTTAACTCACTTTTTAAGGTTTTACGGCTGATGCCGATATGAAATAGACTTAACTTTGTTTTGATCTTTTAAATAATATTATTATCATTATTGTTTTATTCTGTTTTACAGTTCGTCGTAAACTGTCGCTTTTAGTCTTCTACTATGGGGCATTATTTGCCTTTTGTACGCTATTAAAATTGTTATCGTTTTAAAACAATGTGTTAGATTTTTCTTGTTCCCAATTATTTCTATTATATTCTATTTTTAGTTTAATAGCTTCTAGATATATTATCTTGCTTGTCTTGATAATTTAAAGCGTGTGTTTTTGCTTTCTGGCAAAAAAACATACCTCTGTTGTAAGGATTTGAACAGTGGTAAGCGACTTGATCTGGGTGCTATTATGTTTTTACACACACGTATTATTCGGTCCTTTGTTCAGATTATCTCGGTTAGGTGGTGGGGTATTAATGATAAGGAAACTACATGTTATTATATATGTAATATGTGTCTGTCTCTGGTATATTGTATTACCAACTACAAGTTGTTTTTTGGGGCGTTTGAATATCTAATGGCTCCAAACAGAAATTGGGTATGACTGTTTCGGGAGTTGAGGGGTTTGTGATTCATGCCCAACAAATTTTCGTTAACGTGTGATTGCAGACCATGGGGCCTTTCAAAGCTTTCAGCTACAACAAGGGGGTGAAAAAAACTACCTAAAGCGCCATCTTGATATTTGGACGTCCTTTTTTGCGTTAAACTCTTTTGTTTTATGCAGTTTACGATCTGCCGCCGTCGATTTGACTTTCGCCATTATTATAAAGCGGAGATCATCCATCCGCGAAATAGCATTACAAATTTTCGCTTTGTAAGTAGGAAAAATGGCGATTTCCATAGTAAAATAAAAGTTTGACAGCGCTGTGTCTCTTTATCTAAGTGTTTAATGCTGAAGGAATTAAGAGATTTCTTGTTTGGTCATCCGACTAGTTTAGTCAATATTTGGAGAAATTGAGGATTAGCTCGGCTTTTTAGTCCGAAAACTGACGTGGAACGCCCCAGTCATCGGTTTTTTTATTTTTTGAAATCTTTCGAGAAGTATGGGGCGCCTTGCCCTAAATAGTGCTTTAAATCAAACCTTGCCCGCCTGAAAAGCGTTTTAGGACCAAATTGGACAATTTATTTTTGAATGTAGGCTTACAGCTTAAAAACATCAGCAAAAAGTAGTCTCAGGGTTGCCACATCGTGGAAAAGTCCTGGAGTTTTTTTCCTGTTCTGGAAAGTCCTTGAATTTTGTTTGTAAGTCCTGGAAAATATTTCGAAGGTTTTCCCGTGATTCACCGGGACAGAATGTGAAGTTGTTTTTTTTTATTATAACTGGTACCTTGTAATTGTATAAAACCATTGTTGAAATAATTTGCACAGTGAAGGTGTTTAAAAAGCTGTATTGTATGTTAGAAGACGGAGCTTATTTGTACGATGGCGCATAAATAAAAAAATCGCTATCCTAGCTCTAACCCAAACTGTAACAACCCCAGCTCTAACCCTAACGTTCATCCTAACTCAAACTTAAAATCTTCCCAAACGCTAAGGATAATTTAAAAAATAAAATAGAGTAAATAAGCTCCCATTCTTCTGCTCTTTGCTCTCTTATTCTTTTTAAGCAGTTCTTGTACGCTAGAGTGCAAATAAGCATTTCCTTGTTAAAGTGCCAAAATTTGCTCTTTGCAGTACAGTATGTATAAATTCATTGAATATCATTAGGAAGAGTAAATTCATGGACAGTAATTTATTGCAATGCGATGCTCTAGTAGCAGTATACTGCAAGTAGCGTAGCGGGCTACAGGCTTCCGATCGGCTCAGTGACCAAAGTGCACAATAAGAAAAATGCGACGTTTTTTTGCACTATACTTCTGAGGCAGTTTTTTGCTGTGATATAGACTTGAAACTAATTTGAAGCCACTTTTGAAACATTAATTGGGGACGAGCTAATATTGCTCAAAAGTAAAGTCATTAATAACCAACTGAAAATGGCTAAAAATAAGCACGTCGATCGCTTGATGCAAAATACGTAACATAGGCTTTGTAGAAAAATAAATCCGTAACGTAGGCTTTGTAGAAAAATTATAAGGGGTCTATTAAGTATTTAATTCTGTTGATTACCAATCACCTCTTTCAAATCTCGTTTCATGGGCCCTTCCTCCCAAATTGTCTTTATCTAGCATTATAAAATACGGACGATTTGGATTAATATCTGTGAGTTTTTTCAAAGGAAGTGCCTATTTGGACTTTAACATGCTAATGAGCTTTGCTCATAAAGAATAAGAGAGCAAGAGTGGGTACTCATTTACTTATTTTTTTTATTATCGTTAGTGTTTAGATTTTGAGTTTGGGTTAGGATAACGTTACGGTTAGATCTAGGGTTACAGTTTGGGTTCAGTTTAAGGTTGGGGTTAGGGCTAGGATAGCGTTTTTTTTTTTGTTGGCACGCTGTTTGTTCAGATAATAGAATTTTATGGTTTACTGGATGGAAATTAAGCAAGGACTGAAGTTTTACCATTAGCCATCCCTGGAGCTCGACCAACATATTGGTCAGTCGATCGGCTTAGCGCTATCACCTTAAGCTGTTTATTTGGTAGAGCAACCTCGAGCGCTCTTGCATTGTATTTGCTTAGTATGACTTGTGTTTGAAATAGTCTTTCTTTAGAGAAAGATTATTTGTGAAGCTTTTATTGTCAAGTTAATTGAAAAATAGTCACAAAATGTTCGTAGTTAATATATTGGTTATCGGTATTGGCCTAAAAATTTCCACAATATCGGTATCGGCCTGAAAAAGTAATATCAGTCGAGCTCTAGCCATTATACCCTTACCATTATTGTAGCCCATTTATGCAACCAGTTTAATCATGTTTTTGCTGAGCTAATTTCTATGCCACGTTTCAAAAGCAATAATCTTTACCAAACAGCCTAAAATTAAGTTAGTATTGCAAAAAAATTGCAAAATCTTTCAAATGCTGGGGGCTTCGCCCCCAGACCCCCAATGGCTTCTGGCGGCTGCGGGCTCTGCCCCCTAGCACAGTCCTCCCATTGCAAAATTTTAGTTTTGAACCTGGTTAGGGCTCAGTAGGCTACTAGAAATACAAATGCGTTACATCAAAAATTTTTCATCAATCACAAGTTCAGAAAAGTACTCGTAGATGCAGAAAAGAATAATAGTGAAAATTGAATTTTAAATGCAGTAAAAAAAACTCAAACAGTTCTGGAAAATGACCTAAAAAAGTTCTGGAATTTGATTTTGCAGTTTCTGTGGCAACCCTGTAGTCTAACTTCGATTCTTTAATAGATTTTCAGACTTGCAATGTCACTGATCAACACAGTTTAAATTGGAATCGCTCACTGAAACATAATCTTATTGAACGTAAACGTTTCCTAGCGAATATCGCAAGACTGGTTTTGCCAGTGATTTCTCTAAATATGTTGTTTAATCTATTGGGCAGCGTGACAGAGAGCGCAAAAGTGTCGTTTTTACGATGGCCAAAATCGCATGATCAGAGGTAAGACGCTTTCCTTACAAAATAAGACGTTCAGCAGCTGCACTTAAAGGAACGTGATGGCAAGCGAACGACTTCGGAATCACTGTTTTTTTTAATAGCTGGTCAAGAAAATCGTTTGCAAACTTCGATGCATTTTGTGTTCCTGGAGTAATTAGCAACACTCTCTGACGGTTACAGCACCAAGGCGTAGCCAAGAGTTTTCATTAGGAAGCCCCAAACCACAAATTCCATGCAATGACGTCATCAGAAATTTTTGAAAGGAGAAATTTTATTAAACAAGATACCGTAGAGTGGAAGATCAGTAGACGAGTGAGTCGAAAGTTTAAATGTTCTAAAAAATGTCTGGGAAACCTGGAGAATAAACTAGTGTAACTCCAAGTTATCACATTTGGGGGTCTGGGGGCGGAGCCTCCAGAGACCATGGGGGTCTAGGGGCAAACTCCTTAGCCGCCGGGCGATTTTCGGTAAAAAAGGCTATTTTAATGCCAACTAAATCAAAATTCGAACGCTTCTAGAGCCATTTAAAAAAAACTTTACTTTTAAGCTTTAAAAGTCAATCAAAAAAATTAGATTGTTGTGGATATTGATCTTTGTTACCGGACAGAGTCAAACGCTAACTATTAAATCATATCGGCATACTTTTCAGTGCAATGACTTGTAACTACTTCGTGCTTGGAGGAATCCGCGCCTGCTTAGGAGTTTCCAGAGATCAAATGTTCCTTGGATTTCTTCGAATTCTTGTCCACTGAACTTGGTGCTTGTTCGAAGCCACCAACCAGGGACTATCATCGTAAAGCGTCTTATCCAAGGACGCAACAACGTGACCAGATGCGGGTTGAACCCAAATCATGCGATCAGGATCGTCGTAAAAACGACGCCTTTGCCCTCTCAACCACGCTGCCGCCTTTGTCCTTCCGTTACTTACAGGTCAATTCTATAACCCGTTTAAAACCTTGCACAATTGAGTTAAATTTTGTAAGTAACTTGAACTAGATACATTGCCTCCTGCATTATTTTTCGCAGTAAATAATTCACTCGAAGATTAGTCTAGGAGATTTTGCTTGTCTTGAAAATTCCCAGTTTTAGAAGCACACAGGCGCGTCGCCAGCGGGGGGGCTATGCCCCCCCCCCGATTTTTTTCTTGTTCCCCCCACGGAATTTTTTTGAGAGGAAGAAGTTGGTGTTTTGGGGCGGAAAAAACGTTAAAATTTGATTTCGGCCAGAAAAAGCCTTCGGATTTCGGCGAAGACCTTTTTTTTGGGGGGGGGAGATCACCTGCTTTTGGTCGGAAAATTTGTGATTTCGGCCAGAATAAACCTTCGCATTTCGTCGAAAATCTTTGCCCCCTTGATTTTAATTTTGCCCCCCCTATCTCGCGAAGCTGGCGACGCCCCTGGGAGTACATGTACGACCAGGCCGGGGGCTTCAATTAAATTCAATAATTTGTTCAATAAGCATTTCCACATGCTAGAAGTTTTTAAAGTATCAAGTTATAACTTACATTTAAATTGGCTCACAAAAATTTCAATCGATGGGGCTCGGGCTCACTGGTCGTCAATGTTAATATTGTTCTTAATGAATATTACTGTTGTACGCGAAAAGGGTAAAAGAAACCGAAAAAACAATAGGCTTTATTATCATTTTTATCATTGGTAGAATTTGACTTGAGGGGGCAACCGTTTGCCCCCTGGCTACGCGTATGTTGGAGCACGCTAAAAAATCATCGTGTTTCTTGTTCAAAAAAATTGAATCATCTAAGTATTAATTAAGAGCTACCGATGATGTCAATCCTGTTAGCAATATTTTTCAAGTTTTGCCTGTCTAGAAAAAAAGTTGTAATTAGGTTCTAATAGTTTATGTTTTTTGATTACGGTTTGCCATGTAGGTACCCAAGTCTCAAGTACTTACAACTTTTCTCTTTTGGTTCTTGTCTTGATTTTTCTTGATTCAACAAATTAGGCTAACAAAACTAGCTTTAACCAGCAAATATTTTATTCCTAACTCTAAAAAACAGAAAACAAGGAAAAGAAGATATTAGTGTTGTCAATTATATAATAAATTATTATAAATCATTACCATGTTACCAATTATGCGGATTATACATCACAGATAAGATAGTGTAAGACTGTTTCGATCGGAGTAACGTAACACGTAAAATTTTGTCCAAAGCAGTTTTAAGATTTTTTTAGAAACGGGTAGCATATTTCTGGAAAGACAATTACAAAAATAGTTTTTTGTGTTTGAAGTTTGATTTTGAATCATTTTTTCAAATACTCAATTGAAAAGTTTGATGTAATTTTTTTTGAGAAATCGGCGACATAATTATTCCAGAAACAAAAATTTCGGCGAAAAAAGTCCCCTGCTGTGAATCCAATCAAAGCTATGCAAATCAGTTGTGGACAAATGCGACTTTCCCGATGACGAGACTTTCATGAACTTACTCGTTAATGTTTTTTCTTAACTTTAATCACATTTTGTTACAAAAACAATCGCTCCTAATCGCATTTGAATTGCGCTCAAAACTGCTGAAATACTTGCGGCGCAAGCGTCAGTTCAACCGTTTAAAAATAATTGCGGGATAAACGATATCGCGAGTAAAATAGTTGTGGCGCAAGTGCCTAACTCTGAGTAAGAGCGATGAAATTTAATTCTTTTTAATGACTTCCGAATTTTACAGTGCTGTTCATAATTTAGGAGCCACCCTGCAAAATTGCCCATTTTGTAAGTTCCAAGTCGAATTTATGATATGTGCTTTAATTGTATATGGGCAAGTTATATATTTTTGTAAAGGGTTTGCTACGAGAATTTTACTGAAAAAAAATTTTTTTTTGAAATAATTATTTGGGGCCAAAATGCACCCCTCAAGCATGACGTCACTTTGATGGGCCATTTTTATATTGGTAACATGGTTGCAATGATCGAATTAGCAAAATGAAATCGAAAAATTATGTTTGTAATTATTGTGTATTCTGATGACCTGAGGTCACATCTTGGGTCACATCATGATCACACCACGATTTGCTCCCTATGACGTCATAATGGGAGCAATTTCAGGACTTTCTGGATGTTCAACCTTTTTATTCAGTTTCAGTCATCATGGGCTTCAAACCGATTAGTGCAGAACAGAGAGGAGTGATTATTTATCTTTACAATGAAGGAAAATCGCAGAGATTTATTGCAAAAAAGACTGGTACATCTCGTAAAGGAGTGCAAGGAGTGTTAAAGAGGTGAATCGAGACAGGAGATGCGAAATGTCAGCCTCGATCTGGAAGGAAGCGGAAATCAACAAAGAGGTCTGATAGAACTTTGGTCAGGATTTCTTTAGGAAACAGGAGACTGAATTCAAAAGAGTTGGCCAGAGAGTTAAAGGAAAGTAGTGGCGTTGAATTGTCTGCTCCAACAGTGAGGAGAAGGTTGCAGGAGAATGGTCTTCGAGGATGTAAAGCTCGAAAAAAACCACTCTTGACGGAAAAACAAAGAAAACGCCGATTAGATTGGGCACGCTCTCATGTTAAGTGGCCAATCGAGAAGTGGAGGAAAGTTCTTTTCAGTGATGAGTCGACTTTTACTGTAAACAACCATGCTGGAAATAATTTTGTGAGAAGAAAACCAGAGGAAGAGTACCGGCCTTATTGTATTTCACCGACCATCAAGCATCCCCAGTCAATTATGGTATGGGGTTGCATGGCTGCAAATGGTATTGGTAGGCTCAAAGTGGTGTCTGGGATGATGAACGGGACAAAGTATATTGATGTGCTGGAAAATAAAATGTTACCCAGTGCACGTTCTTTGTTTTCCGACGATGATTGCATTTTTCAAGACGATAATGCTCCATGCCACCGTGCTAAAAAAGTCCAACAGTGGTACAGGACCCATAAAATTGAACGAATGGATTGGCCAGCCCAATCTCCTGATTTAAACCCGATTGAAAATTTGTGGTACCGAGTTAGTTGCATAATTGGGAAGAATAAACCAAAGGCGAAAAGAGAGCTCATCGAACAGGTCATTGCTGCTTGGTTTCGAGTGATTTCACCCGAAGAACTCAACAAACTTGTTGAATCACTTCCTCGACGATGCAAAATGGTGATCGAAAACCATGGATGGCCAACAAAATACTAAATCAGTCCTTGCCAAATCAAACGGCTCTTTTCAGAGCCACTATTCTGTAAAAAGAGTGTTAATAATTTTGACAATTTTGTAATCTTTCCTAATTTTATTACAGGTACGATATCAACTTGACATTTTAGCAAAAAAATGTCATGCTGCTTTTAGGCTTTAAATAAAACCAAGAAAATATCATAAATTGTGACGTTATAATGAGTGACGCGCGATGAAATCATGAAGTAAATATGACATGACCTAAACTTGTTACAATACCCGATAACTATCCTTATTCCTTTAATTGCTTTTGACACCAATACTGTAATGCATATTTGCTGTTAGTAAGGAAATGAGTTTTTTGGCATGACGTCACGTAATGGGGGGCAGTTTGGCTTTAAAATTATTTTCAAAAAAAAATTATGCCGAAACATTACCAGCAACAAACCCTTCACAAAAATATAAAACATGTAGATATATAGGCTAATTATAGCAAATAGTATAAATTAAACCTGGAACCCAAAAAACGAGTGTTTTTGCAAGGTGGCTCCTGAATTATGAACAACACTGTAGCATTTAAGTTCTTTCAGATGGCTTTAAAAACATGCAAAATGTTATCCAATAGGCGCTTAAATGGTGATTTTTTACCGAAAAAACACAAAAATCGCCCAGCAGCAGGGCGCTTAATTCACCTTAGACCTCCATGGCCTCCGGCGCTGTAATACGCTTGAGTTGCACCAGTTTGCTCAGCACGCTGCCTCAATGAGTCATTTTTCAAACAAGAATGTTTATCTATGGACTGGTTCAAGCTCTTTCCTCTTTAGCAAAATCTTGGTTGCGCGCTTGCTCCAACTCGACAGTTAAATTCCTCCTCTTTCTCCAGAGAAACTGGTCTTCTTTAAGCCCCATACGCTGTGAGCTTTCCTGTGCCATGGCCACAGCCTTTTACTTTGATCCTATCTGTGCATCAGTCGTGAAAATAGAATTATTTCTGCTGTCCCTGTGGACACCTTCTGCAGCATCTCGATCATCTCCGAAACTATCCTGTTTCTAAACTTCTATGTAAGTCTATTTTCGACTCTACGCTCTCTATTTTTGGCTCTGAGGTGTGTCTCGAATGTTGGGTGTCCTTTGAGTACCTCCCCCTCCTTTCTTCGCGAGGATTCGTATAACACCAGTTACACCACTACCAGAATTTCCAGACACGCGCCTTAATCATCATTTTTGAATACAGTATTTCAGACAATGCCTTAACCACTTGGCATAGAGGCGACCAGGCGCGTAGCCAGAAATTCGCAATGGGGGGGCTGTTTGGGGGGTCTGGGGGCAAAGCCCACAGCCGCCGGAGGCACGGGGGTCTGGGGGCGGAGCCCCCAGCGCTCGAAAATTTACATTTTTTTGCAAAAATAACTTCATTTTAGAGCTATTTGGATTAAAAAATAATAATTTTAAAACGTGGCTTAGAAATTGGCAGTGCAAACATGACTAAACTGGTGGCATAAATGGGCTATTTGGGTGGTGGCTAATGGTAAAATGTAGTTCTCTAGTTTAGATGCTGTTAAACTATAAAATCGAATAGTTCAATAAAACTCAAACGGAGTAATCTATTTCGCATACAGTTTATAGAAAAAAATAATTGGGGGGGGCTAATGAAAAGAGATTTGAGAGAAATGATTGGTAGTTAACAAATACTGAATAGCCCCCCCCCCCTATTTCTTAGTTAATAGTATCTTTGTTGATGACACCTATGTTCAGCATTTTTACACTTGCAATCAAATTTGATTGCTTATTGCTTACCATTTATCAAAGTTTTCATTTATTTGCTGGTTTTATTTTTGACAAATTAGTCCCCCCTCCAGAACATATGTTTCAAAAGATGCTTTTAAATCACTATTTAGTCCACTCCAGTGCATAAAACAGTCTCAAAAGTGCCAAAACTTAGTGTTTTTCCCATTCTGCATTTTGGTCGACATATCAATGGGGGGGGGGGGCTATAGCCCCTGGCTACGCTACTGGCTAAAAACGTGGTATTTTCCTAATTGTGCATTTGGTCGGCAGTTCACTCTGGCCAGCAAACGTCAAAACATTTCAATTAAATTATTATTAATATCATAGAACAAGCATTAAGTTGCTGGGTTTAAATAGCCCAAATTAAGCATGCGAGGAGACGTCTTCTCTAGCTCCAAGTGGTAGAGCAGTGGATCGGTAATCCAAAGGCTTGAAGTTCGATTCCTGCGGGAAGACAACTTTATCGCATTGCTTGTTTTTAAGTAGTCGTAGTCGCCGTTTTGGTGCTTTTCTCTGGGCTTCCACGCTGGTGGCCTTTGGGCCAGATAGCACGCAAACGATTCAATAAAAAAAAATTCCTGTGGCAGAAGAACTGATTTGCATTTTGCAATGCCATAAATTCCAAAACGTAGTGTTGCCATTGGCTTTTAGTAAAAGGGAGTCAAACGAATCAAGTCAATAGTTCTGCGTAAAAAGCGGAACAAGGTTTTTCCGAGGTGTTTTTAAAAAATGTCTCAAGTTTGACGTTGGTAGATTTTCTCATTTCGTCAGTAAGACCAATCTCGAGCAGTTTACCAAAGGCAACAAAAGGCTCTACAGTCAAACCTCGGTTTTCGAACATAATCCGTTCCAGAAGGCTGTTCGAAAAGTGATTTGTTCGAAATCCGAAACAATTTTTTCCATTAGAAGTAGCCTAATGTAAATAACTTTAATCTGTTCCAAGTCTAGAAAACAACTTTTTTAAAGTATTTTTCTAGTATTTTACACCATAAACTGTACTCTATAATGTATACCACTAATAAAAACGAATAGAAATAGATTGTGCTTTATTTTTATAAAGGATTTCCTAGCTAAGATGATAAAAAAAACATACAGTAAAATAAACATTTCGTATCTTTTATTTTTAAAACGTCGAAAACATTAAAGGTTAAGATGCTGTACAGTACTACATTCTTTGGAGCCATGATTAAGAGCTAATACATTTGCTAGTTGTAAAACTATTGTAATGAATCATCTGTGTGATGTCATAGTCGTTGTGTGAGGTCTTGACCTCTTGTTGAATTGATGGGAACAAGCAATTAGTCTGTTTGTATTCGCTTGGTTTGGTCGTGATCCGAATTTTTGTTCGAAGTCTGAAACGTAAAAATCTCGAATTTATTGTTCGAAAACCGATTTGGTCGAGAACCGAAGCGTTCGATAACCGAGGTTTGACTGTATTTGAATTGTATTTGCTGATGGTATGCGACAAATAAAGAGCAAAGTTTTTTATAAGGACTTTGATAAATCTGAAATGATAAAGAGTAGGCTAGTCTAATGACAACGTCTTGAAACATCCAAACATTCACAGCAGACTGTACAGCAAAATGTTTGGTCAAGTTTTGATCTTCCGTTGTTGTGTTTAATTTTGAATTACTGCGATATTTTGAATTCAATGAAATAATTTTTTTTAAATCCAGTACAGTAAAGTGCCGGTGTGTGTTTCAAACAGGTGTGCAAAGCAATTGCCTAGTGAATAGGATAGGCTAAGCTAGCCTGCCTTATGCGTGTTGAAATTTATCGACTGGGATATTAAATCAAGTTTAGGACCGTAGCTCCAAGGGCATGGTATGGAATGGAACGGAAATTTCGGTATGGAATGTGGATGGCATCTTTCACATTCCATACCGAAATAGCATGTCGACCAAAATGCAGAATGAGAAAAATACTACGCTCTTAGCACTTTTGAGACTGTTTTATGCACTGGAATGGACTAAATAGTGATTTAAAACATCTTTTGAAATATATAGCCTATTCAGGGGGGGGGAGTTAATTTGTCAAAAATAAAATCAACAAATAAATGAAAACTCTGAAAAATGGTCAAAAATAAGGAATGAAATTTGATCGCTAGTGTAAAAATGCTAAACATAGGTGTCATCAACAAATATAGTATTATCTAAGGATTAGAGGGGGGTTATTCAGTACTAGTTAATTACCAATCATTTCTCTCAATCTCTTTTCATTAGATTCCCCCCAATTATTTTTCTCTATAAACTGTATACGAAATAGATTACTCCGTGTGAGTTTTATTGAACTATTCAATTTTATAATTTACCAGCATCTAAATACGAGAACTAACATTTTGCTATTAGCCACCTCCCAAGTAGCCCTTTTATTCAACCAGTTTAATCATGTTTGCACTGCCAATATCTGTGCGACTATACCTCGTTTTAAAAGCATTATTTTTTAATCAAAATAGTCCTAAAATGAAGTTATTTTTGCAAAAAAATGCAAAATTTTCGAGCGCTGGGGGCTCCGCCTCCAGCCCCCAAAATCCCAGCCTCCAGCCCCCAAAATCCCGCCTCCAGCCCCCATTATTTTTTAATCAAAATAGTCCTAAAATGAAGTTATTTTTGCAAAAAAATGCAAAATTTTCGAGCGCTGGGGGCTCCGCCTCCAGCCCCCAAAACAGCCCCCCATTGCGAATTTCTGGTTACGCGCCTGCTGCTTACCTTTGCGCACGATTGCTTACTTGCAAAAGTACACTTAACGTTGCAAAAGTACAATACAAATTACGCGAAGCTTCCGGTCTAAACTTACCTTGGTATGGAAAGTTATGGAATGGAATATGGAAGAAAATTGCCAGTATGGAATATGGAAAAATCGTCTTCTATTCGATTCCATACCATGTCTTGCGTAGACGAGGAGCTAGTCGTGCAAAACTTACGCAGGGAGCCGCACTCAAGCGTAACGGTACGTCGCTTTCGTAAGCTAAAAAGCTGCTGCTACGTAATTGCTATCCCCTCAGACTGGCATTGCTGCCCTAACCCTAACTGTAATGCAAGGTTTTGAAGCAAAAAAGATGATTACAAGCTTCACCTTCGACGTTCCCGCATACCGTATCACATTCGTACAACCCATCCGCGAATCGAACCCAGTTACCGAGGATCGAGAGCTAAGCGTACTCACCACTCGACCACCCAGCTTGCAGCATTGTAGAGACAAAATGTCGTATTTAAACTAAATGTATGAGAAAAAGGCAATACAGGGTTACGCTTCAATGCGGCTGCCTACGTGACTTTTGCATGACTAGCTTCTACTCTTGCGTAGCTCAAGTGGTGGGCAAGGGCAGAGAGGTTTTAGCCAATGTTTCGATAGATTGGGCTATGCTTGCTCAGGGTGTGTACTACCCCGTTACCAGTGATTTCGCCACAAAGTGAGGATTAGGGCAAGATGGCTCTGGGGATAGCAGAATAGTTTAGTGAATGCCGTCTGAGTCAATGCTGTAATTTTATTTATACAATGGTCAGATAGTAGGCCTACAATACGATTGTCAGATAGGCTTTTTCTGTCTTCAGAATGCCGTTTGTCATGTAATCACTTTGTGACGAAATCACTTCAGACTTTGTGACGAGATCACTGGCAAGCTACTACCCCATTTTCGTCAGGGCTACAATTCTCAGGTATTGTGTGCTTGCTTTTAACTTTGCATTCTACCCCTGCAGCCTGGCGAAGATAGGTTGTTAGGTACCGAACATAATTATCGATGAGAGTATACTGAGAACCAAACCCAGACCAAAAAAGTACCAGATGACGATTTTGTGGATAAATTTCATAGACGGTAGGAACAATCTAAACTAACACAAAATCAGTCAATTCATTTAAAATCAATATATTAAAAACTAAAATGCTGATATCGATTTTGGTCTCAAAGGACCATCATCAGTATCTTAATCAAATAAAATAATTGAATAAGATACTGATGATGGCCTTTGAGACCAAAATCGATATTAGCATTTTAGTTTTTAATATATTGATTTTAAATGAATTGACTGATTTTGTGTTAGTTTTGATTGTTTCTACCGTCTATAGTTAGGTACAGTAGCCTACTGCAATGTTCCCTCTAACTTTTTTGACTAATCGGCCTGTGCCCAAATTTTCTAGAAACTATTGTGTCCAAAGCTCTAAAAAGACATTTCAAATTTATCTGCCCCAAATTTTGTACCAATCTGCCAATCTGGTAGGCTATGGTATTAAAGTCATACCAAATGCCATATTTCTGTATTCCCACAAATTTGTCCGATTTTCTAACGCTATCTTTACCGTCAACTGGGGCGACTTTATAGACTTTAGAACCATTACAACTTTAAAACATTGTCTTGTCGCTTTTGCCTGGTTTAAGCTACAAAACGTAACACTCAGAGGTGGAGTCGAAGACACAAGGCTCGAGGCAGTAGCGTACGGAGGATTTTCGAATGGGGGGCCCAGAAAATTCAGAAAAGGTGAAAACAACGAAGACCAGAATAAAAATTTTTCCACTAGTCCGTTTTCCTGCCCAAAATCAGGTGAAGACCAAAAAAAAAAAGGTGTTCACTCAGATTTAGTCCGGTTTTTGGCCCAAAATTGGGTGGAAGCCAAAAAAAAGGTCTTCGCCCACCGTTTGTGCGCTCAAACTTTCTGCCCAAGGTACAAAGGGGGGACCATGCCGCAATTTTGCATACTATCTAATTATACTATCATGGCAACCCAAAGGAGGGGGCATGGCCCAATGCCCCCCCCTAAATACGCCCCTGGCTCAAGGCCTAGGCCAAGGACACAAAAAATTCCGGGCCAAGGTCAAGGACAGATCATCTCGAGGCCAAGGACACAGACGCAAGTGTTCTCCAAAAAAAAAGTTCTCCAAAAAATTTTTTCAGGCGAAAAAAGTCTTCAAAAATTTTTTTCCTGGCGATCTCCACTTGAGGAAAACAAAAAAGGTCCTTGCACATTTTGCGGGTGGTTTTTGGCGTTTTCCAACAAAATTTCAACGGTTCAAAAAATAGTGTTGTCCTCGAGCCGAGGACAGGGCAATTTTCGAGGACTTGAGGCTTCGAGGCCAAGGTGTCGCAGTTCCTGCTTCATCCAGTGGCGATGTGGAAAACTAGCATGGAAGTAACCACAAATGAAAGATATTGGAATCGATAGCTTTATAAGACAACAGATCATAGCAGCTTATAGGTTGTACAACCGAGCCGGTTAACCGCAATCGGAGCGCGCTCCCTTTTGACACGCCACAAAGGACTTCAAAATGCGTCCTCGAGGCCAAGGACATCCTCGAGTACTCCACTTCTAATAACACTTCTGGTCTAAGCAACTGGTACTGCCATAACTACAAAAATATTTCACTATAATCCATCTCAAAAAACGTTCAAAGTCACAGCGCCATTTGGGGCGAGTTTGAAGGTTTAAGACTGGTAGGCCATTTGGGGCGACTTTGAAACCCCAGCCAACATGCACTTAACTTCACTTGGGAGGCCTAAACGTTCAAAGTTGTGTTAGTCTGATGACTTTGAATCATTTTATCAAAGGGATTCCAAAAATATTTTCAAGGATCGTTATAAAATAGCGGAGTTGGCCGAAATCGGACTCGTTTTTTTTTTATTGACAAAAAAGTAAAATAATTTTGGATCAATGTATAAATCTTATCTTAGTGGTCAAGTGGTCTGTGATTAGATTGGTAGACTTCCGATTATAACGTCAAGGGTTCAAGCCTTCATTCATCTGTTGCAGATTGGCTTGTTTCGGTGATCATCGGTCAATAGTTTAAACTTAAAGGCGGTGAATCATCCAGCCAATTTCAGTGGTTTACAATAGCTAAAACTGAACTATAATTTTTGATATTTTTTATTTTAATTTATTTTGGGACTGCGGTTGCAAAGACATTCAACAAATACAAAAAGATGTCCCCCCGAAAAAAGTTTTTGGAAACTCTGAGTTTTGTTCTTCCCGCCAAAACCACAGTAGGCCTAATGGTTTGAGAACTGTGGTAGGCCTAATAGTTTAGAGATGGTTTATTTCTAAATAGTTTATTTCTAAATAGTTTAGGCCTAATTAGGCCTAAATATCTCTAAACTATTAGGCCTAATAGTTTAGAGATAGTTAGGCCTAATAGTTTAATAAGATTACAGTAGGCCTAATAGTATGGACTATAGGCCTAGAGGACTGTGGTTTTGGTGGGAAGAACAAAACTCAGAGTTTCCAAAAACTTTTTTCGGGGGGACATCTTTTTGTATTTGTTGAATGTCTTTGCAAACGCAGTCCCAAAATCAAAACAAAAAATACCAAAAATTATAGTTCAGTTTTAGCTATTGTAAACCACCGCAATTGGCTGGATGATTCACCGCCTTTAAACATAAGCAATATTTTTGGGTAAATTATTTTGTTGAAAAAAATAACATCAATGTTTCATCCAATATTTTGGCAAATTTCTCTGAACTAAGATCTGGTAATGGAATTGACAAATGTTTCAACAACTTCAATGTTGTTTCTGAAACTTCAATGGTTCATAATGTTGAAAAGCTGAATACATTTGAAGTTTTGTCATTGGCAGATCTTAAATTGGTCATAACCAGTATGCAATCCAAAACTTGTGAATTAGACTCATTACCTACTCCAATTTTGAAAAGCTGTTTAGATGTCTTGTTGCTACCTATTCTGCATATTGTTAATTTATCATTGCTTAGTGGTATCTTTCCTACTGAGTTGAAGCATGCATGCATTGTTCCATTGTTAAAAAATTCTTCAGCTGACCATGATGTTATGCAAAATTATCTACCAATAAGCAATTTGTCTTTTTTATCTAAAGTAATTGAAAAACGTGTTTACAGCCAAGTTATAATAATAATAATAACATGGTATTTGTAAACCCCTTAAAATAATACTGGAAGTCACCAGCATATCTGCCAAAGGGGCACTGTAAAAAAAGCAAAACAGCATGGTAAAAAAGCAAAAGTACAAGAAATCAATGCAAAAAAGCAATAAGCTGCAGATTGAAGAGTAGCGACAAACAAGAATAGCCTAGGCAAGCAAAACATGCTATACAACAGTAATGAAATGCGTAGCCTGGAGACACTGTGACCAGGTAGTCTGCAGTGGTAACATAAAGTAGTAAAAGCAAAAACACTAACATGAAATAAAACAAGCAAAAAAAAACAAAACTGCAAAACCAAGCTCCTTTCTTATTTCAAAAGAAAACACTCTGGAAGAGACATCTATACTCTAAAAAGCCATACTGATACTCTGTTAAAGGCAGACAGGCAGTAAAATTCACTGTAACTCAAAAACATAGAAAGAAACCAACCAGGAAAAAAAAAAAAGAAAGGAAAAAAAAAAAATCACACCTCAAACATTAGACCAAGACTCACCATTCCAACCCAAACCCGTTACACCAATGGGCTACTCATGACCTACTTGGTCATTATGCAGCATCTCTTGTCTAATGACCTACTTGGTCATTTCCAATCAGCATATAAGCCTAATCACAGTTGCGAAACAGCTTTGATGATGATTCATAATGATATCGGGAGTATGCTTGATGCTAAATTAAATGTTGTGCTTTTGGTATTTGATCTGTCAGCTGCATTTGACACTGTCAACCACAATATTTTACTTGAAAAACTTGGACAACAGTATGGTTTAACTGATATCGTTTTTGCTTGGTTTGAATCTTATTTGTCATCTAGGAAGTATTACGTCAAAGTCAATAATTCTTCTTCACATGATGTCAGTGTTTCATCAGGTGTTCCCCAAGGGTCTATTTTAGGCCCACTGCTATTTAGTTTGTATGTGCGCGAAGTTGAATGCGTTGCACAACTGCATAATTTTAAGATCCACATGTATGCAGATGACATCCAGTGTTATTTTGGATTTGCTAGTGATACACCTATGACTTTCATTGTTAAGAAAATACAGTGTTTTGTGTCTGACTTGAAAAGTTGGATGAATGCAAATTTTTTATTACTGAATGAGCAGAAAACCAATTTTGTTGAGTTTGTGCCATCTCGAAATGTGAATAGGGTCATATCTGCAATTAACTTTTTTGAAACTGAGCCATTGTCCCCTTGTGTGTCAATTAAAACTCTAGGCATGCTTTTTGATAACAAGTTAAATTTATCTGACCATTTCAATAAAGTGGTGTCTATATGTTACAGTAATCTCAGAAATTTGGGTAAAATTGCATCCAAACTATCGGTAAAGCTTAAAATTCAACTTGTTCATTCTATGATTTTGTGTCATCTGGACTATTGTAATGCTTTGTTTTATGGACTGCCAGACTGTATGTTGCGTAGACTTACCAAAGTGTTGTATGCTGCTGTGCGCTTTATTTTTAGCTTTAAGTATTCTCAACGACGCTATCATATGTTACCATTTTTGAAGAAACTTCACTTTTTACCTATAAAGTATCGAATTAATTTTAAAATTGCATTGTTGGTTTTTAAGTGTTTAAAGCATTGTGCTTTTGGTTACCTTCAAGAGTTAATTGTCCTGCATAAGCCATCTGCTGCTTATGATTTTCGTAGAAACTGCGATCTGCTTTTGCTGGAAAAAACTAGCCAATTAAACTACAACAAATCTGAATCAATTTTCTCACATGCTTCAGTTACTGTTTGGAATGATTTGCCTCTTGATATTCGGGAAAGTAGCAGCATTTCATTGTTCAAAACCAAATTGAAAACACACTATTTTAATATGGCCTTTATTGATGTGCCTGATATTGATTAGTATGCTTTTACACTGTACTGTCGTCATGATTTTTTATGAAGCCCGATTTTTGCTTTTTGTATGTGTTAGTTTTTTGCTTTTTCACCTGCTTTAGTAACAAGTGCCCCTTAGTCAGATGTTAGCTTCTTGCTATCTTATCTCAAGAGGTTGATAAATTGCTTTATTATTATTATTATTGTCACGTGACATTGCGCTACTCGAGCAAAAAAGAAATCAAGACGATCAAAGTTTCAACCGTTTCAACACTCACTGAGTAGGGGATCGTTTATGGTCTAGACAAATAGGCTATTTAATGGTAATAAAGTTTGTCTTAGTATAGCCTTCAAAGTCTGACGGTACCATTTTCGATTTTGCCAAAATGATTTGCCTTTTATCCTACCATGATCCTACGCAGTACAAATCTGAGATTGCTGATTCACTGAAAAAAATCGGCTTAGCAAGAACAGTGAACACTGCAGTACCGGTAGGCTATGTACCGGTACATACTATGGAAACGTTGGCAAAAAAGTTTTCTGCCCCACCAGTTGAGCTATTAAACTTGGATTTAATTTGCAGAGGTGGAGTCGAAAACACAAGGCTCAAGGCCAAGGACACAAAAAAAATCCGAGGCCAAGGCCAAGGACAGACACTCTTGAGGCCAAGGACAGGAATGCTCGAGGCCAAGGACCAAGGACATAAGCACAAGTGCTCTCCAGAAAAAAAAAAAAGGTCTTCACAAAAATTTTTCAAGCACTTTGAAAGCAATCTTTACAAAAAAACGTTTTCCAAAAAATTTTTCAAGCGCTCCACAAAATTTTAACTAGGCCTATTCAAAAAATAGTGCTGTCCTAGAGCCGAGAACAGGCCAATTTTCAAGGACTTGAGGCCTCGAGGCCAAGGACTTGACCTTCGAGGCCAAGGACTTCAAAATGTGTCCTCGAGGCCAAGGACGTTCTTGAGGACTCCACCTCTGTTAATTTGTATTTGTGGTGCAGGGTGACAACAATTAAGACTGTCTACCGGTACCAGTGATGTGCGGTGAGGCTTGTGGTTGGTGACCCACGACTTTTTTGTAACGCAAATGATTGCCACAAAATTATTTAAGACAATAAATGACAAGCAAATAACTGTTTTCATAGCCAGTAAACAAAGGCCAAATTTTTTCATAATTAATTACGGTATTTGTTTAATTTCTGCTGTTCACTTAAAGCCAAATTACGGTAATTCTTGAAAGTTTCAAAAATCTATAAAAGTAGCCTATTATTTGGCTTTCAATGTAGACATTATTGAAGTTATGGTGCTTGCTAAGCCTTCTTGACATACCTATTCTTTAAGTCACGAACAGCCAACACCTGGTTTCAGTCCCAACATTATTACCATATTTTTCAAAAACATAAAAGCAAAAATGACAATTTGTATGGTGCAACCACTCTTGATTACAGTTCTACCTTGGTTCTACTATTTCAATTCAAATCAACTTTTGTTCGCAATGGTTCAATGCTTACACCACAACACATTTTGAATAGCACTGAGCATGCACAAAAAGGATAAAAACTGTGAAAGCACAAAAACCAAACCCGGAGACAGCGAAAATGACCATACGGTCTTCAAGTCAGTTGCCCCCTCCAAGCTGATATCAAACAGTAAAAACAATGCTCATGATGATATATACCATACAAAGTTGAGGCAAGTTGAAGGATTTAATAGCCCAGTCCCTTCAGCGTAAAATTTATCCTGGAGTTAGGATTTTCTTGGGCATATTTTAGACAAAATGTCAGCATTAATGTTGGAAAATTTTCAAGGAGAAAGTGTGTAGAATCAAAATAGGTACGGTAGGTTTTAGTGCAGAAGAATCATAGGAAAAAAAACATAAATACATACAGTATCATAATAAGTGGACCATAACATGATCCTAAGCATTGCAAGTTTACTTCATTTTATTGTAACTATACTTGTTAATTATTAGATATCAGTATTATTTAGTATTATTTAATATTTTGACAGCATGTGATTTTTTAGTTTCTTTGCAAATAAGTTGGTTGAAGCTTGTTTTAATTCATATGGTACTTAGGCCCAGATTTTTGGTCCAAGTATGTGCATGGTCCATCTATCTATTCTTATTCTTAAGTTGGTGGGGTTTATGTAATAATTTGATTTGGAGCTGTATCTTGTAGTATGGTCATGAAATGATGAGACTTGTGAATACGAAGACTGCTGGGAAAACTTATCTTGATTTGATGACAGGAAAGAAATGCACACCATATTTTGCAACTTCAACAAACAATATATCTTCCAAGTTTAGTAGTTGTAATTGGAGAAAAAATGGTTTTGAGTGAGCCCGATAATCAGCACCACTGATAATGCGAATAATCCGTTTTTGTAATGATACCAAAGGGATCAAATTACTGCGGGAACAAGAGCCCCTTGTAGTGATGCAATATTACAAATACGGAAACAGGGAAATATCATTAGAAGTGTTTTTGGTCAACATCAGTGTTCCCTATAAGTGCAAAAAAGTGCGAAAAGTGCAAAATTTTTTCCAGCATTTTCACACTGAAATTTTGTGAACTCTGGCGTTTTTTCTCCCGCCAAAAACCGGCTTTTTTTTCCCACCAAAAACCATAGACAGCCGTAGTTCACGGCACCTCACTCTGGTATGTCGCAGAAATTGCGGAAAAAGTTGCAGAACTTAGACGAAGGACCTTTTTTTTGTTTTTGGAGATCAACATAAATCGCAGAAAAAGATGCCTCCATCGGCGTGATGACCTGTTTTTTTTTTTTTTTGAGATCACTTTTAAACCGGACAAAAGTGATGAGAAAATTTTCGGCATTTTCACATTGAGTTTAGAACGTTTGCACTATTTTCGGCATTTTTGCAGAAGGTGAAAACTTGAAGGGAACACTGGTCAACATATTTTTTTAATGGAAGGCTTTATTTCACCGGAAATTTTTATCTACTTTTTTATTAATTCTGACTCTAATCTAACCCAAACTCAAATCCTTACTCTCAAACTATTCCCAAATCGAACCCTAACCCAAACTCTAACCTAAACCCTAATCTTAACCCCTAAAAAAGTAAATGAAAAAAATGCGGATGAATATTTCTCATTTTTGTTTTATTCTGTTTAACTTGAAAATTTTCGGTGAAATAGTCACTACCTTTTTTAATCTTGTCAGAGCCCAAGAATCCCTAGCAATTTTGGTGCTAATAGCTGCTATGTTTCTTTCCAGGTTAAATTTTTGTCTATAAGCACACCCAAATATTTGACAGAATCAGCTTCTGTCAAACATATATTGTTAATTTTGATTTATATAAAACTTACGGTACTGTATGTTTTAATTCTGTATTTGTTATATCACATATTTAGATTTTGTGTAATTGGTAGTCAACTTGTTTGCTTTATCCATTTTTCAATACCTGTTTGATAGCAGAATTTTTCATTTTCTAGCAGTTTGACTGAATTATTGTGTTTCATAATTAATACTTTGTCGTCAGCATATAATTTAACAGCAAAATTTGCATTTTCTAGTAAACCGTTTATGTATAATAAGAGTTAAAGTGGGCCCAGTGTCGAACCCTGGGGAACATCACATGTGACTAACAGACTAAGGGCATATCGAAACAGATTCCATTTACAACCGTACACTGCTTTCAATTAGTTAAAAAGCTTTGAATGAGCTGAAATGAGACACCTCTTATGCCATAGCAGTTGAGTTTTTGCAGTAGTATTTTATGATCAACAGTGTCAAATGCCTTGACATAGTCAAGAAAAATGCAACAGACGTTTAATTTTTGTCTACTCCAGTAAGAATTTCAATGTGCAGATCAGAAATTGCATGAGATGTTGATAGTCCTGTTCTGAAACCATATTGAGAATTTGTAATTAGTTGATTGTCCATTAGATATGAGTATAAACGAGTATGAATACATTTTTCAAAAGGCAATGTCTGCTGCACCGGCCCAGTTACTAACATCAAATCGCTGCTGCATCGGTCATTTCTTTTTGCTGTTCAATTTACTATCTCTCAAGCTGGCATCGCTGCTCGAACCCTAACTCTAATTGTAAGGTTCTAGAAAAAAACAAAATAATTTTGCAGAGAAGTTGCTCTGTAGCACTATATATCTGATATGCCAAGCATGTCCAGCACGAATCAAACCTGAATGTTCAGTTTGGCTAGCAAGCGCGCTTACCACTACACTACCAGGTCTTAGCATTTGATGCATCAAAGTGCCGTATTTAAGTCAAATCAATGAGAAAAAAGCAACATAAGAGACTGCCGGTGCAGCAGTGATTTCATGTTGGAAACCGGCGCTGGTGCTGTGGACACTACCTTTTCAAAAATCTTGCTAAGAGATGATAATAATGAAATTGGACAATAATTTCTACATAAGCTTTTGCTGCCTTTTTTATACATAGGCATGGCATGGTATGGAATGGAATTGAAGACGATTTTTCCATATTCCATACTGGCAATTTTCTTCCATTCCATACTGACAATCTTCCATTCGATATTCCATTCCATACTAAAATTTTCTTCCATATTCCATTCCATACTTCCATTCCAAGGTACCTAAGTTTAGATCAAAAGCAACGCATAATTTGTATTGTATTTTTGCTACGGTAAGCATACTTTTGGAAGTAGTCTCGCACGAAGGTAAGCAGTGTGGTTTGATGCATTTCATCCTATATTTGAAGCTCTATCACAATGAGCTACCATAAATTTACTCAACAAGAAAATATTAACCACTTAGTCGACAGACAATAGGTTGATCAGTATGCACTGGGTTTAATGACAGCAAGTTGGTAATCACACCAACTATGAAATTTGGTATAGCCAAACTGTCAAAAACATTTTACAAAAATATCAGAAAAAAAGTTTTAACTCAAAAAAAACAACACAGAATTCAGCTCAATCTAGAATCGAAAAGTAAATACAAATCTTTGTTATGATAAGTAAAAGTTTTGTCATTTGGCAAATTCAGTGTCGTCGCAACGGGAGTCAGGGGGGCCTTGCCCCCCATCGTGGTGTGCAAAAAATACTTTTTTGGAACAATATGCAATCAAATGACAAGAAAACCGAAAATAATGCAAAAAGGAATATTAACATTCCATCTCACCTACTTGACTAAAGTTACCGACATTAGCAGTAAATTGAAGTTTTTGAATAAGCCACCAAAAGTTTAGTGGTCAAAGTTTCAAACACCAGATTTAACATCCAAAATTCACATCTCTATCCCCTAATAGGTCATCAAGTAATTAGACTAGTCATATCAATTTCAAAACCATGATCGTTTGCATCATACCAGATACTCAATTCAAAGTATTCTAAGCTCAAAGACTGTGTTTTGCAAACTATGAGTTAGGATGCGCAACTGACCACTAAGTGTTTACGGATATTGTGGCGCAACTACAAGGGCAAAGGGGCTTCAACCCCCCCTCCCCTAGCCAAGTCACTTAAAAAATTTAACTCTATAATGCAAGCGTTTAAATGTGTTTTGAATTGACCTGTAAGTGAAGTAGGGGCTGAATGGGCTGGGCAATTTGAATTTTCTACTGGCTTTTATGTCTTAGGAATTTAATTTTTTCAAATAGCTTCGAAAACGTGTGAAATGTGATCCAAATGGCATTGAAATCTAGGCTAGTTATTTTTTCTCAAAAAATTGCCCAGCGACATGGGCTTCACCCCCAGACCCTCGTGTACATGATATGATTGAGTTGCACCACTTTGCTCAGCTTGCCACCCAATCAAGGCAGTTTTCAAACTAAAAATTTTAATTTCCAAGCTCCCTCCTTTAGCGAAATTTTGGTTGCACGCCTGAATGTGGGTGTGTCGAAGTGCAGAAAAGTAGACCAACAAAATTGTTTATTCCGTTTTTTAAAAGACCAGCTGTTTTTGTTTTTTGAGTACATTCAAGGTTGTTTAGGTCGCATTCACTGCTGCTGATGGATTTAAATGTCTCTTTTTTAGACATAAATACCAAATTTTGAAATTGCACATAATTTGCAGCCGTGCAAAATCAGTTTTAGTATGCAAAAGTTCAGTCAATTTTAGTGCCCCCTCACTTCCTTTGCTCTGTCTACGGCACTAGGCTAATTGTCATTCTCAAAACAAAAATCAAGCCAGTCAGCATCAATGCAGCTGCAAATTGCAATAAACATATTCTATGATCTAATGATGCAATGCCTACACTTTTTGCACAACATCCATGACCGAATTATCAAAGTATTTTTGTCGACAGATGATTAGCTGCAAAACGCTTAAGCATATTTTTGCAAAGGTGGGCAAAGCACAGTTAGAAGCGCAAAGTGTAACTTTTGCACCTCCACAATTGTGGAAGTTGCGTTGCCCTTAGATGTTTTATTTTGAAACATTGCAAAAGTTGCGTTGTGCACTAAAGTCTTTAAAATTTGTTGCGCTTTAATTGCGCTGTGCTTTCAATTTTTTTTTTGATTAATTGCACAATTTTATAAATTGAACTTATATAATTTTGTTCCATTTTGATCGTGATATTGATAAATGTCGGCCTTCTTTAGCAACTTATTTACTTTTTCATGTCTAAAATAGCAAAAAATGAGGTATTTGCATTGTGTTGTGAAATTTGAATTGCAGAAGTTTAACTTGTTATGAAAATCTTGTTCTGCAATTGCTGAAATGTGTTGCGCTTCAACTAAATCACAAACTTCATTGCGGAAGTTGCGCTGCACTTTAGAAATTAAAAAAATTAAATTGCACATTTTGCGCTGCACTTTTACTGGTTGAAAAGATCGTTGTGCTTTGTTGCGCTGCACTTTAATATAGACCTAATGCTATTTGTGCCCACCTCCGTATTTTTGGTTATCATTATCCGTAGATATTTTTCTGTAAATGCCATGAGCGAAATCTAGTATGGAATTTGTATGGAAGTATGGAAGATTGTCTTTCATTCCATTCTTGAAATCTTTCATTCCATTCTGGCATCTTCCATATTCCATGCCGAAATTTTCATTCCTTTCCATTTTCCATTTCATTCCATACCATGCCCTGTACGCAGGTCTTATGTGTGCTGTTTTTAGTATATTAGGAAATATTCCTTTCAATGAGCATTTATTATATTAAGAAGTTTAAATAGGTGTGATAACACCTGCAGTAAGCTTGATGAATTTTATTGGAATGCCATTGATTGGTGTACTTTTGTTTTGATTCAAAGCACCTATTTGTAATAATATTTCTTGCTCAGTGATTGGTTTCAAAAACAAAGAATAAGGTACCCTACTACGTAATAATATATTGCTGTTTGCAGTTTTATATAAGGAAGCCAATTTTGAACCTATATCAGCTAAATAGTTATTAAATGCATTACTAATATCATGGGCATCAGTATAAGTAACATTTTGATCATCAGTTACATATTCAAAAATTGTTTGATTTTGCTTTTGCCTGAAGTTTACAATGTCTTTCTGAATTGAGGGGTTCTTTTGCATTGATGTCTCAAGCAAATCTTTTAAATCTGTCTTCTTTTAGCTACAGTAGAACTTAAAATTTAGATTAAAAAGTTAGTTTCGAAAAGTCTCTCAACTTGGAGTCTAAATTTCCTTCCATCTTAGTTCATTTCCTCATATGAAATTGTTTTTATTCCTCTAGAAAAATAACTTGTTTAATTTTGTAATGAATGAAATACTACAAAAAAAACTGCTATGACTTTTTCTCATTCTATGATGTCATATTTGATGCGTGTTGCAAAATCAGATTTGAAAGCATTATGCGTGTCCGCGATTTGTCTGAGAAAACAAGGCAGACTTTTAGTTTGTTATTTAAAATTTGCTTAGCTGAAGTTGGCACAATCGACAATGCTTCACTTTGCATATTTGAAGTGATGCTTAATGGCACATCGTAGTGATAACAATATTACACTGAATAGTTTGGGCATTTTAATGCAAAAACATGACATAAAAGGAGTGAATACACAAAAAAATAAATATGATAAAAATTAGTAGTTTTTGATAATTATTTTGATTTGTGTGAAACCATTGTATTTTAATTATATACTTTATTTTTGTTTTGTACAATTCTTCAGGTGAGGCACTGCCTTCCCTGAAGGCACATCCCTGATCAGTACCTATTATTTGATGTACTCTTATGTTATCTGTTATAAACAATACAATATTAGTACAGTGGTAGGTCCAAGCAAGTTTTGATTGTAGGCTATAGGCTATCTGATATGCTCAGTAGTATAAAATTAGTAAATGAGTGCAAATGATGTAAATCAAGCTCTTCCAAATTTATGCAAGAAGAAAGTGAAAGCAGTGGTGAAAAAGTTGAAAGAATTAGGAGTCACCGATCAAATCAGCAGTCAATACCTCGTGGTTTCAGATTTAACTAATGGAGGACTTTTGAAAATTGTGGAAGCCAGAAGATTGATTAGTTATTTGAACAAAGGCAATGATTATTGCGGTAGTATCGGTATGTAGCCTACTCTGTACTTTTTCAATTTGTACTCAATACTGGTGTGGTGCACTGCAGTGCAGTCGTCAATAAAATCAGTGTGTGCTGAGTTTGTATTGGTAAAAATACTGTACTGTACAGCATAGGTTCTCAAAGTGCTCCGTATGTAGCCCAGGGCTCTGCTAAAAAAACGTGCAGACCTAGGGGCTCCACAAGCTTCAGTGTTCATTTTTTTTAGAAATTTATTATGGGGCTCTGTAAATAATGTCAACCTCTTCACGTGCTCCACAACACCAAAAGTTTGAGAACCCTTGCTGTATTGAATAATATACCAGTATTACTGTACCAGAGTTTAAACTTTAAAGGAAGCGACTAGTGCTTGCCTGGTTAGTGGTTAAGTGATGCCCATAAACGAGATGAAAAGAGTAAAGCTAGCAAAAAGTGTACAGTCATTTGCAGATTCACTGATTTTCTCTTTTTCATTTTTAAGTAATGTTAAAATTAAGGTTACCAATCATCTTAATTGCCTAAAAGTAAAGTAGTAGACTATCATGTGTTCCTTTTAAATGCTGATCATTAGCAGGAAAGTTGTGAATATCAATTTTATAGTCTGGTTTAACCCAATCGAGAATCAAACTTGAGTCTACCATTTCACTAGCAGATTCCCCATCCACTTGATATGAGTTGGGTAAGGATCTGGACATGGTCTCATTGCAACTCTACCAGCATCAACAATAAAATGGCATTATTATTAGTATTACTATTTTAATTGGATTGCTAGCAATTTTCATCTACAGGTAACTGCTGTACAGTACTGGTATTACTATTTAAATTGGCATATTTGTAGTTGTATCTCCTCTAGTGGTAATGTAACTGCTGTAATTCAAACATAACAGATAATTAGCCTAGTACCTAATTGCATAATCTTTGATACAGGCTATGTTACGATATGGCTGTGCAGCATACATTTTTGAAACTTTTTGGTGTTCTGTTTTTCTTTTGCGCAACAAGATGAACTACTGTAGACTAGTACTGCATCTAATTATTTAGGTTGGAATAGAAATGTTATTTGTCAAGTGTAAGAAAAAGTCTTCTGTACTGATTGCATGGCAGTTTCATTTAATTTGATTAAAAACAGTAAAGCCTTATTTAAAATAGTAAAATTTTCAAACGTTTCAGACTTGGCTATATCCATCATCAGTATTTCTATTTGATTAAGGAAAAGTGTTTGCAGAATTTTGACTTTAAGTTGCAAAAAATATGTTCATTGTTTAAGGAGCAAAATCATTAATAGATGCTTAAAAACTATATTCGGCTATCAGTTAGGTCATAATATGCAAGTTTAGCAGTCAGTATAAATGATCGTTACTTTTATGGCAGTCATATGTTGTGTTTCAAACTAAAATAGTGTTGGTGGTTTCAGAGCAACCCAACACTTCCAAATCAACGCAACAAGCTAATCAATTAGAAGGACGATTAGCACATGAACTTTTGGTCTCTCAAACCTCAAAATCTGCTGGTGAAACAGGGCAGTTAATGCTACAAATAAGTCAACCCAGTACAAGAACTTCCATATCAACCAAGCATGTCAGGTTTGAAGATGAAACAGCTCTTGCTCCTAAGAGATTAAAAATTTCTGGTAAGATAATTTTGATTGTGGCTTTTGAATAAGACAGGCCTTTTGTGCACACTAGCGTATGAATAATTCCAGCTTTATTTGTATGAAAATCAAGTTACTTTCTTGGACTTGGCTGAGAAGGGCAGTCATGGAAATATTTTACTATTGCCTCAGTGGTGCACCCAGGGGGGTTTCGAGTGTCGCCCCCCCCCCTTTTGGAACGCAAAAAACAACATATTTTGTTGAAATAATGCAGTTTATAGCACTTTGCTATATTTACTTTTTCCTAAATAATCACTTAAGTTTTTTTTGATCAGTTAATATGTTGTTTTAGGGCTGTAATTTGATATTGCACGATATTTACCAAGCAATGGAGATTTTTGCATGTTTCACCTACAGTATTGTTCAAAGAAACATTGTGTTACTATGTGTATTTGATATATTCATGGATATTGAATAATGGATATGTTATACCCACCGGCGCAGCCAGGGGGGGATTAGGGGACCAGTCCCCCCCCCTTCTAAAAGTGCACAATTTCACAAAAATTATTCCAAGATCAAGTTAAAAAACTAATTAAAAAAACTAATTTAAAAACTTGTTAAAAAACTAATTTAAAAACGCTCTACTTGAGTGTATTTCTACCCTGAGTTGCAAATAAGCAACGTCAAAACTTTTGCATCTTTGGAAAAAATTTTCCACGGTCGTTAGCTTGTCTATCTTTAAAAAATTTTAGCAGTTTACGTTGTATTGTTTCCAAGATATTTGGGTTGAAAAAACATTTGCAGCACAAAAGAAAAGTGAATCATAGTTAATGTAACAATCAAAATGAGTTACAATCATAAAATCAATTTTGGTAAATATGATTGAAAAAGTTATCTGCTATATCACATTAATATAGCAATCGCGCATAAAAACTTGATTTTATTGAAACAAGAATATAGCCGCGTTGCCTTTTTGCAACACAGGATAGAAACAAAACCTGGAGAGTCGGAACGCTTGTATAGTCAGTGTTGATATTTATTGAAAATGTTTGATCATTGCGTAGTCCATATCGCGCTGTCTTGGAATGATAACGTCTCGTCAGCACACCGCATTGCTCTTGCAGGAGAACGCGAAAGAGGCAGTAAGCAGCGTGATTTTGCACCAAAAAATGCAATCCATTTTGTTTTAAAACTTATCATTTTCCCAAAAGTAGAATCAGATACCGGTGAGAATTTGGGGGCGGCCGAGATCTGATGTGTATCGATCGGTCCACGAACAAAAGGTCATCATAGTCAAATCGTATTTCGTTCAACCTTGAATAAATTTCGAGAATATTTTAATTGAAAACATTTGGAAAAAAAACTAATTGCTGAAGAAAAGCAAATATCTTTCAAGAGAATGACTTTCCATATATCTTCATATATCTCTAAAGTCAAAATTGATTTTTTAATAGACTGTTTTGGGTCTGTTTTAGTGATCACGCGTATATATGCGTATAAATATGCGCATGTCATTTGATTGCATGCATTTTGCCTGTTTTTCTTTTTTTTTTGCATTTACTCTAAAAAAGATACCAGATGTAATTGGATTAAACTGCCTTATGAAGGCCTACTTTTCGACCAACTGCCTAGAGCAGGGGTTGCCCAATATTTACGGAGCCCCAAAATAAATTTCTAAAAAAAACAACAATAGCTTGCGGAGCCAATAGGTTACTCTAGCGGAGCACTTTGAGAACCTATGGCATATAGAACCCATTTGCCTGAAAAACGGCAGAACCAATGTAGTAAGGTTCAAAAAGTTTTTGTAGTTTAGCAAAAGCGTAGCGACGATGTCAGTTTGACCCTTTCATTTTATTTTCAGCTGGGGTTGGGTGAACGGGGATTAGCTGGTTTGAATTAATCTTACAACTTCAAACTGCACAAATTTAAATGTTTATTACAGTAAATAGTACCGTAATTTATTTTTGGGAAATCTTTTTCGATCAATTTCTATGTCTGCATATTACACGGTATAGCTGTGTTGATTTGTAACAGTGTTCTCGTAGTTTATCAGAACAGCGAGTTCGGCAACATTGTTCAAACTGTGTCGAAGTGTAAACTGAGTATGCTGGTTGCCGAGCAAAATGTCGCGCAGGCACCGTCTGCCTATTCCCAATCTACACAGTGCATAAAATCGTGAATGCAGAAGTTCGTCTTCAGTTGATTTTAAACCGAAATTTGGTACGCCTAGCGCATCGCCTTAGCAGCATACAAGAAGTCAGTTGTTTCAAACAAACTAACGACTTGCCCATATATATGTTCACGATTTTAAGCACAGAGTAGGCCAGGCCTAAAAATTTGCTATGCAAGCATTTTTACAGCTTTCGGTGCCAACCAAATTTCTTTCACGGGCGTACCGTATAAGTAAACCCATTGTGCTTCGTTATGCCTATTTTTTTGCGAACGCCGCGTTCAGATTTGCATTATTTGATTATTGAGACAATTAACCGCACATAAAGACCTAGCGCATTATCCTTGCTTAGACCCCTATTTCTTACCAACGATAATAATAACAGTGCAGTAACCAATTAACAAAACTTTGTATTGGCAAACCACAATATAGCGAATTTTTTTCTGTTTGAAGATAGCAAGCGGTATGTGGTGGCAATAAACATAAATATTAATAGGAAGCATTTATTTTTTCAAAAGCTAATCATTTTTGAATGTAGGTTGGGTTTGTTCAAATGTTTTTGCAAACTGCGCATCTCATTAGTTCTTAATTTGTTACAATATACTATTTTTGAAAATTAAAATATTATTATGCCAGCTTGCCTGAATAACAACGGCAATCTGTGACTTTCTCAGATGGCCTACGTTAAGAAAATGCGCTTTTTTGCGTACGCTGTTACATCATCAAATAAATAAAATTGTAAAACAAAGTGAAACCACTTTTATTCTCTTTCATTTTTTTTAATGTATCTGCTGCATGATTGACGGCAGGACTCCTGCCTGTTATCGATAAACCTGGTAATTTGTAACAATTTGCCTAATTGAAAACTTTCCAATTTGCATATGCTTTAATCATAACAATAAAATTTAGTCCCCCACCCCTTTTTTTTTATTTCTGGCTGTGCCGGTGGTTATACCTGACCACAGACTTCTGAGCGGAACTGAGCTTGATACCAAAAAGAGTCAAGACACTCACTTAGTAAGCTAAAAAAGTCACAACAAACTACAAGCCATATGCACTTTTGCAAAACAAAAAATGCTAACAAATCCACTGCTTGAAGAATGAAGATGAAAGCCACAACAAAATTACACCAAAATGTCAAGATTTTTATCCTGCAAACGTATCCTGGAGTTTAAAAACAGCTTTTAATAGCATCAGAGCTATCATTTCCAAATATATTTTTTCATTAAGTTTATAGTATTTTTGGTGATTTTTGCAGCATCATTTGTCGTAATAATAACTCGTTGTCTATTTGAATGTAATCAACTTCTGTAATATATACCACTAAATTTTAATTTTGCTTCATTTCAGAGTAGATTCATGAAGAGAGCTAGATAGAAACGTTTAATCTAAAACAGCCTTTCTCAAGGCTACCCATTTGTCAAACACTAGAAATGATAGCTTTGAAGCTATTAAAAGCAATTTTGAAATTCTGTACTACTAACAAGCTTTTTGAATTAAAAACATATTCACTTAAACTATCTTAGCCAAATGCGCAATCTTTCAGCATTTAAACAAATTTTGGACTTGACCAGTAAATGTGCAGGGGCTGATTGGACTAATCAAAATAAATTCTTGTTGTTGTTGTAGCGCATATTTATCCTCCTGTCACCAGATAGCGTCAGACATTAAATATTGGACAATTTACGCACTTTTTGCAATGTCTACTTCATGGTTGGAGAAATCCACATCTGCTTAGGAGTTTCCAGTGATCCAATGTTCTTGTGGATTTCTTCGAACTTTTGTCCACTGATTTTGCTGCTTGTTTGAGTGAAGCCACCAAGCAGAGATAATCATTGTAAAATATCTTATCCAAGGACGCAGCAATGTGACCAGGGTGAGGGTTGAACCAAAATCATGTGATCAGGGTTGTCGTAAAATAATGCCTTTACCCATTTGGCCACGCTGCTCATTCTGCCAACACTTCTTTTAAACTCTTCCAAATCTCAGTAAGTTAGCTTTTTCTAATTGCTCAAAAAATGTGCAAAATGTCATCCAAATGGCGTTAAAACGGCTATTTTTTGCGAAAAAAATTGCCAAGAATTGCCCTGCAGCAGAGGACTTTGCCCCCAGGCCCCCATAGTGGTAACTTGTTCTGTTGCACACAATCTTCACAACCAACATCTTTTGAAATTGTTATTACAAGGTTTCCGAATAAACAAATGTATCAAGATGCAACTATTACTGCAAAACTCTTTTTGACTATAATAGCATGCATTTTCATGTGGTTAAAATGAATTAGCTACAATTGGGTACCGGTTGCTTTTTGAAAAATTGAAACTCCCCTGTTAAAAATTTCGGTGTGCGCCCTTGTATCCCTTATTATTCGTATAAACCGACAGCTCTCTGCCCAAACCTCACTTGGAAAAATTACCCTTAAACTGAAATAAATGGAGTGAGAATCGAACCCATTGAAGCGGCAGTTGAAGCGGCAGCACTAACCACTTGATCACCACAGAGGCTGTCGGTTTATATGAATAATTGTGTATTTGAATAACAGAAACTATGTCGTGGATCTGTCACGGTTGACTTGCATACAGATAAAGACTAGCGTATGGTAGTGCTTATTTGCATGCTAGCGTAAAAAAAAAAAGTGTATAAATTAATAAAATCTTCAAAATTTGTAATATCAATAAAATGTTTGCGTCAGACTGACCCATTAAATCTACTTAGAAAGCATTAACTTTAGGCTTGCCCATATTTCTTTTCTTTGAAAAAATTTTTTCTACATTGATCCAAAACAAACCAAATCATCTGACCACAAACCAACTGATCTCCAAGATTAGGGTTAGAGTAAGTTTACGATTATTTTACTACATTTGGTTGTCATGGAGATGTGGACAGTCCAAAAGTCACTACAATTTTTTTTTACGAATATTGGTGAAATAAGTCTAGCAACAGCATGCACTTTGGCATAGATATAATGTAACAAGCTTCCATCTCTAATATCTTGATATATCACTGTATCGAAATTGCATCAGCATTAAGTTGACATTAGCTTAAGTTTTTTTGATTAGCTATCACACTTCTACCAACTACCCAAAGTTCACACCGACATGATATGTGGGATACAATTGTGCTAAAATTTTGTGTTACATTTGATCATTGGTGTCAATTTCAGTGGATTTGGGGGGCGCCCCCTCAGGTCTTACAATCAAGGAGGTGAAATGTCTCTCGCCCCCTCGGTTTTGCTGAAGGGTTTACGTGCTATGTAAGCGAGTCAAAAATTCAGAAGTTATGTCAGAAATATTTCACTACGGGACTTCCACGACGACGCTTTGCGTCGGAAGTCTTCCACGACGCTTCTGGAACTTCCACGACGCTTTGCGTCGGAAGTCCCTATGTTTTTTTCTGTGAAAAATTACAAACTTGGCAACAAAGTTTGAAAACGCTATAACTTTGAAACAGCTTAAGGTAGAAACTTGGAATTTAGAACTTACATGGGGCACATTTAAATGATTAAATCACGCAAAGCGTCGCGGAAGTCCCTATGTTTTTTTCTGTGAAAAATTACGAATTTGGCAACAAAGTTTGAAAACGCTTCAACTTTGAAACAGCTTAAGTTTAAAACTTGGAATTTAGAACTTACATGGGGCACATTTAAATCATTTTTAGTGTCAATTTTGGAGGCAATCGGACTCGTGATACAGGTTTCCGAGCCAAAAACTGAAACGCTAATCGGAGGTTTAAACAGCTCTAGATCAAAAACTAATCGCACTAGGGGAATAAAAGTTTTGAATGTAGAAGCATCAGGGCATGCCCTTTCAGCTCTCAAAAATAAACCATGACCATTTCGACACTTTTTTTTTTCTTTATTGGGACTTCCACGACGCTTTGTGTCGGAAGTCCTTATGTTTTTTCTGTGAAAAATTACGAATTCATAAACAAAGTTTGAAAACGCTATAACTTTAAAAGGGCAAAAGATAGAAGCTTGGAATTTAGAACTTAGATGGGGCACATATAAATCCTTCTTTGTGCAAATTTCGGAGCCAATCGGTCACTTGATACAGGTTTTCGAGCCAAAAACTGAAATGCCGATTGTAGCTTTAAACAGCTCTAGCTCAAAAACTAATCGCACTAGGGGAATAAAAGTTTTGAATTTAGAAGCGTCTGGGCATGCCCTTTCAGCGCTCAAAAATAAACCATGACCATTCCGACACTTTTTTAAAATTTATTTATTTATTAAGCAAATCACATTATGGTGACAAATACTCCGAAACCACCAAAGCCAGAAACTTGAAATTTGGACAGATGATAAGTCTATACATGAACTTGCGTCACTGCAATTTTGGAGGCACGACGTCACGTGGTTTGGGGCATATGCACCCCAAACTTGTTACAGCAAAGTTTATTAAGTGATTTTAGTCACGTACACGCGCGTGCTTCCGTGGCCGAATGGTTCAAGGCGCCAGTGCTTGAAACCTAAGACCTGGGTTCAATTATCTACTTGGCCATCGCTTTTATCAAACCAACATTATATTGAATCTAGCATATAAATTTTTTTTTTGATTAGGACAAAATCCTTTTGAATATTTTTTGTTTGACACTAGATATGATGAGAGGGTATCGGGTTTCATTCTTTATGGAGGCATCCCAAAGATGAGTTTTTTAAGACCTTTTAACTAACGCTACTTTTTCGTTGTTATCAGTGGAAATTTTAAAAGACAAAATTATTTTGACATAGTTTGGAGGTAGTCTGTAATGCGGGGGTGCTGCAATGGCCGAATGGTTAACGGCGCCAGTGCTTGAAACCTAAGACCTGGGTTCAATTATCTACTTGGCCATCGCTTTTATCAAACCAAAATTATATTGAATCTCGCATATTAATTTTTGTTTCCATTACAACAAAATCACTTTTAATATTTCTTTGTTTGAGACTGGGTATGGTCAGAGGGTATCAGGTTTCATTTTTTGTGAGGACGTCCCAAAAATGACTTTCTTAACACCATAAGCTAGCGCGCTAGTTTTTTTTGGTGTCAGTACAAATTTTTAGGACAAAACTATTTTGACATAATTTGGGGGTACCAACCCCCCCCCCCCCCGAAACCCCTAAATGCACCCAAAAAAAAATACATTTTTTTGATGGCTTAAGCTAGGATGCTACTTTTTTTGATATCAAGAGATAATAAAGAGACAAATATCCTGACATAATTTGGGGGTACTACCCTCCCTGGGACCCCCAAATGGACGCCCCAAAATTCAGTTTTTTGAATGGCTTAACTTCGGGTGCCAGTTTTTTGGTATCAGTACATATTTAAGAGACAAATATTTTGACATGGTTTGGGGGTACCCCCTCGGGGGACTCCCAAAAATTAATTTTTAATTGCCTCAAGCTTTGACACTACTTTCTTTTGATATCAGTACATATCTAAGAGATGAATGTTATGACATCATTTGGGAGTGCCACCCCTGGGGACCCCCTCACAATGGACCCCCCAAAATTAATTTTTCGATTGGCTCAAACTAAGGTGCCAGTTTTTCCTAGATGAACTGATACTTAACAGACAAACATTTTGACATAGTTTGGAGGTGCCAACCTTGGGGGACTCCACCAAAATGGACCCCCCAAAAACCAACTTTTTGAACAACCTAATTTACGTTGCCAGTGTTTTTTGATATCACTACATATTCAAGAGGCAAACATTTTTACAGAGTTTGGGGGTACCGCACCCCCGGAAACCCCCCCCAGCCCCTCCAAAAAAACAATTTCTTAAATGGCTCAAGCTTGGGTGCCATTATTTTTTGCTATCAGTGGCTATTTAAGAGACATATATTTTCACGCGGTTTGAGGGTACCACCCCCATCAAGGATCCCCCCAAAAAACAATTTTTTGAAGGACTTAATTTACGGTGCCAGTGTTTTTTTGATATCCTACATAATTAGGAGACGAATACTTACACATAGTTTGGGAGTGCCACTCCCAGGGACCCCCCCAAAAAAACAGAATCAGTTTTTTGGTTGGCTCAAGCTATGGCACTAGTTTTTTTAACATCAGCACATATCTAACAAATGAATGTTATGACATCATTTGGGAGTGCCACCCCTTGGGGATTCCCCCAAAATGGACCCCTTAAAAATTAATTTTTTGCTTTGGTCAAAGTAGGGTGCCAGTTTTTTTGATATTAACAGATACTTAACAGACTCGTATTTCGACATACTTTAGGGGTGCCACCTCCCCCCAGGTACCCCCACAAACTGGGCCCCCAAAAATCAGTTCTTTGAACGACGAAATTTAAGATACCTGTGTTTTTGATATCAGTAAATATTTAAGAGACAAACATTTTTCTTTCCTAACGGACTCCCCAAACATTAACTTTTTGAACGGCTCAAGCTAGAGCTCTACTTTTTTTTTTACAAACTAATGAAGACACAAATTGTTGGACATGCTTTGACAGTACCACCTCCTCGAAATCCCCAAAATGAACCCCACAAAAATCGATTTTTGAACAATTCAATCTAAGGCTTCAGTCTTTTTCATATTAGTAGGTATTTAAGAGACAAAAATGTTGACATAATTTAAGGGTACCACCCCTATGGAACCTTCCCAAATAAACCCACAAAATTCAATTATTTGAATGGCTTGAACTAGAACGCTAGTTTTTTTTCGATATCAGTAGATATTTCAGAGATGGACTTTTTTTACACAGTCTGGAGGTACCAAACATCTATCAAAAAAAATCACTTTTTAAAAGCAAATTTTACAAAAACTCTGACACCACCATAACTAGAAACTTGAACTTTGGAGATATGATAAGTCTATACATGAAGATGTGCACTTGCATTTTTGGAGTTGCTACGTCACACACTTTGTGGCAGACGCACCAAAAATGATAATACAGTTTATTACATGATTTTAATAACTGATTTTCGTCAGGCATACACATGTGCTGCTGTGGCCTAGTAGTTAAAGGCGCCAGCATAGGTAATCATTGCAATTGAATAGACCTGGGTTCAATCATCTAGTTGGCCATTGGTTTTCTATTTCCAAATTCATATTGAATCCAGCCCCTTTTTTTTGATTAGGAAAAATTGTTTTTAAATTGTTTATTTTGACATTATATATGATCAGAGGGTATCCAGTTTCATTCTCCATAAATATCCCCCAAAATCAATTTTTTTAACGGCTTAAGTTAGGGAGCTGGTGTTTTTGATATCGGTTGATATTTAACTGACAAATATTTCAACATAGTTTGGGATTACCCTCCCCCCAAAAACTCCCAATTGTCATTGCGTTGGACGCCTTAAGCTAAGGCTCCAGTTTTCTTGCACATAATATGGAGGTACCACACCCCCGAAATTTTCACGTGAACCCCACAAAAATCAATAAATTGTTTATTTTGACATTATACATGATCAGAGGGTATTTGATTACATTCTCTTTAAATATCCCCCCGAAATCAATTTCTTAACGACTTAAGTTAAGGTGCTGGTGTTTTTGATATCGATCGATATTTAACTGACAAATACTTGAACATAGTTTGGGAGTACCCTCCCCTCAAAAACTCTTAAACGTAATTGCAGTGGACGACTTAAGCTAAGGCTCCAGTTTTTTTGCACATAATATGGGGGTACCACAGCCCGAAATTCTCATGTGAACCCCACAAAAATCAATTTGTTGAACTTCAGCTACAGCTCCAGTTTTTTTTTACATCAAAAGATTGTTAAGAGACAAAATGTTTGACAAAGTTCTGAGTACTCTTCTCCAGAACCTTCCAAAATTAACCCCAAAAATCAATTATTTTGAACGGCTTGAGCTAGGGCGCTATTTTTTTTTGGATATCAGTGGATATTTAAAAGACAATGTTTTACATGGTTTGGGGGTACCAACCCCCAAATGAACCTCTCCTAAAATCAACTTTTTGAAATCTAAATTTTACAATTGATTTTAGTTAGTTGGGCTCATATGCTGAGCTGGCATAATGATTAAAGGCGCCAGGGTTTGAAATTGTTGTGCATTAGGGTGGTTCTAAAATACATAGCAAAAATTAAACAATAAAGGTTATCATGGGAACCGAAGTAAATGTGTTCCTTTTGGGTTAAAACCGTCGTGTGTGAAAAATCTCCGAGATAGAAAAACATTTAGAGGTTGCACAAAGAGTGTAAAGTTTTTCATAAATACCCAATGTTGCAAAGATAAGGGCTTCGCCGTTTGCAGAGTGTGAGCTGTTCAAAAGCAGCAATATTATGGGTGTAACCCAACTTATTGTATGTTGCCAAGTCAGTAGTGTCCTGTCTTTATTCTCACTTAGCAAAAACCATGTCTATTGTGTGCTCTGAGGCGAAATGGATTTGGAGCTAAAGCTAATCTTCATCACATTTTTCAATTAGCCAGATGTATTCCTATATAAATGCCATTGCCACACCACGCTTTGCAGTTGCATACGGGACTTGGATTCTTTGAACCAATTTTCGGTCTGCTATCAATGAGCCTGATAATTTAATCCCAGAATCAAAGTCAATTGACAGAAATTTTTGATTTCATTTTGATTTTTTGGAAATAACACATTAATTGCGTTTGATCAGCAAACCACTTTTTCCAATTGTTGTTTCTTAATGGCACGCTTGTTAAAGTTTTTATCTTCGTAAAGAGCTGCAACCATTTGTCACTTCATGTCATCATGCACCTCTGGTTCAAAAAAACCCAAGTCACTAGTTTCTTAGACATGTACCAAAGCTGATCAGAGAATTTTTTCATTACGGTTTCCCCAATGCTCTTGTCACTTTGATTTTGCCACGTTTTCTGCAAGTCCAAGATTTTTTCTACATTTGGCAAGTTTAGTGCACATAAAAGAAAAGATGCTTTGATCATTGCTGGCCATAATCAGTTTACCATGCAGCTCTGGCATATGGTAAACTGATTATGGCGAGCGTAAGCTAGGAGCACCACAATCAGTTCTGGCACCCCTAACCAATTTCTGATTTTGTTCAAGTTTTGCTTTAATGGAGATGCAAGCACCAGATTCTTACTTTTAGTGTTTGAGACATTCATATCAAAAAACATATTACCCTGTAGCAAAAACTTTCTCAGCCTATCCCCACCCTTCTAATGCTCAAACGATGCCATTTGCTTGAGACTAACTGGTCCCATTTGGAATTGGGGCAATCTTGAGCTGATGTTTTATGCAGATGCCAGAGGTGATGATAGGCAGGTGATCGACTTGTGAAAATAAATTTGAACAAGATTGAAAGTGGTTCAAGCCAGAGGTGGAGTCTTCAAGGACGTCCTTGGCCTTGAGGACACATTTTGAAGTCCTTGGCCTCAAAGGTCAAGTCCTTGGCCTGGCCTCAAATCCTCAAAAATTGCCCTGTCTTCGGCTTAAGGACAGCACTATTGTTTGAACCGTGGAAATTTTGTTGGAAAACGCCATAAATCTTGCGAAAAATTTGCGAAGACCTTTTTTTGTTTTCCTCAATTGGAGATCGCCGGAAAAAATTTTTTGAAGAGCTTTTTCGCCTGAAAAAAAATTTTGAAGATCTTTTTTTTGAGATCACCTGAAAAAATTTTTGAAGACCTTTTTTTTTTGAGAACAGTAGCGCCCGCATGTGTCCTTGGTCCTTGGCCTCGAGCATTCTTGTCCTTGGGCTCGAGAGGGTCTGTCCTCGGAAGGGCTGTCCTTGGCGTCGGCATTTTATGTCACAGCGATCAATCGATTTGCGTTAAATGTGGTTTCATATGGTGACTATTTCTTGGTTTATTTGGCTTTGTGTCGACATTTTGATACAGTTTCGGTTCTTTGGTTGTGAATGTTGTTAGGTTACATCTGTTAGAACAGTTCTGATAAGGCCGTGCTTGTCTCGTGATGTATAATTGTCTATACAGTAGCATAAAATAATCTCAAATTGTCGCTGTTCTTGTGCAACCTGTAAACTTTAATTTTTCTCTGAGATATTTAGCATGTACAGTTTTTTATCGAAAATGAACAAATTTAACCCGGTTCCGTATAGTTTCCCAAAATTTTGAAATAAGGACTACCCTATTGTGCATGAACTGAGTTGGGTTCAAATACTTAGTCAGACATCGGTTTTACCCAAACCACAAATGATTTAAAATCAACATGTGTTTCTTGAATGAAACAAAATCAGTTTGATTGCATTGCGTACGATTGAGTTTTACAGAAATATCGGTAACCTTCAAAGTATGAAGGGGAGAATGATGGTGAAATGGAGCAGGCAAAAGTCCCATATTATTTTCCCCCAAGAAAAGGAACATCTAGTTTTTGTTCTTTATTTATTTTATTTGCCTATTTATTAAGCAAATCACATTATGGTGACAAATACTCCAAAACCACCAAAGTTAGCGACTTGAAATTTGGACAGATGATAAGTCTATACATGAAGTTGTGTGCCTCCAATTTTGGAGATGCTGCATCACGTGGTTTCAAGCAGATGCGCTGTAAACTTGTGACAACAAAGTTTATTAAGTGATTTTAGTCACGTACGCGTGTGTGCTGCCGTGGCCGAATGGTTCAAGGTGCCAGTGCTTGAAACCTAAGACCTGGGTTGAATTATCTAATTGGCCATCGCTTTTATCAAACCAAGATTATATTGAATCTAACATATTAATTTTTTTTTATTACGACAAAATCACTGTTAATATTTTTTGTTTCACACTAGATATGATCAGAGAGTATCAGGTTTCATTCTCTGTGAAGACATCCCAAAAATCAGTTTTTTAAGACCTCAAACTTGCGCGCTAGTTTTTTTTTTGCTATCAATAGAAATTTCTTGGAGGTAGTCACATACGCTTGCATGCTGCCGTGTCAAATGGTTCAAGGCGCCAGTGCTTGAAACCTAAAACCTGGGTTCAATTATCTACTTGGCAATCGCTTTTATCACACCAAGATTATATTGAATCTAGCAGATTCATTTTTGATTACGACGAAATCGTTTTCAATATTTTTTGTTTGACACTAGGTATGATCAGAGGGTATCAGGTTTCATTCTCTGTGAAGGGTCCTTAAAAATCACTTTCTTAACACCCTAAGCTAGCATGCTAGTTTTTTTTAGTGTCAGTACAAATTTTTAGGACAAAACTATTTTGACATAATTTGGGGGTACCAAAACCCCCAAATGGACTCAAAAAAATTCAGTGTTTTTGACGGCTTAAGCTAGGGTGCTACATCTTTGATATAAAGAGACAAATACCTTGACATAGTTTAGGGGTATCACCCTCCTGGGGAACCCCCTAAATATACACCCCAAATATCAATTTTTGAACGGCTTAACATAGGGTGCCAGTGTTTTTGATGTCAGAAGATATTTCGGAGAAAAATATTTTGACATGGTTTGGGGGTACCACTTCCTCTCGGGGACCAAAATAGACCCCCCCAAAAATCAATTTTTTGAGCAACTTAATTTAAGGTGCCAGTGTTTTTTGATATCAGTAGATATTTAAAAGACGAATATTTTTGTGTGCTTTCGGGGTACCACCTCCTCTCGGGGACCAAAATGGACCCCCCAAAAGTCAATCTTTTGAACGACATAATTTAACGTGCCAGTGTTTTTTTATATCCGTAGATATTTAAGAGACAAATACTTTGACGTGGTTTTGGGGGACCCCCAAAAATCAAATCTTGATTGGCTCAAGCTAGGGCACTAGTTTTTTTTTTGATATCAGCACATATCTAAGAGACGAATATTTTGACTTGGGGGGACCCCCAAAAATCAAATCTTGATTGGCTCAAGCTAGGGCTCTAGTTTTCTTTTGGATATCAGCACATATCTAAGAGACGAATATTTTGACATCGTTTGGGGGTATTACCTCCCAAAATGGACCCCCAAACATTAATTTTTTGGTTGTCTCCCAACTAAGGTGCCATTTTTGTTTGATATCAACAGATACTTAACGGACAAACATTTTGACATAGAAGACCCCCCGAAAACCAAATTTTTGAATGCAAGTGTATTTTCATATCAGTAGATATTTAGATGCAAATATTTTGACAGAGTTTGGGGGTACCACCTCGCTTGAGGCCCCCTTCCAAATGGACCCCCAAAAACCAATTTTTTGAATGGCTCAAGCTAGGGTGCCAGTGTTTTTTGCTGTCAGTAGATAATTAAGATACAAATAGTTTAACGTGGTTCGGGGGTATCACTCCCCTCAGGGATTCCCCCCAAATCAATTTTTTGACTGACTTAATTTACGGTGCCAGTGTTTTTTAATATCAGCAGTAAATATTTTGGAGACAAATTTTTTGACATAGTTTGGGGATGCCACCCCCCTCTGGGGACCCCCCAAAAATCAATTTTTTGATTGGCTCAAGCTAGGGCTCTAGTCCTTTTTTAATATCAGCACATATCTAAGAGACAAAGGTTTTGACATCATTTGGGAATACCACCCACCAGGGACTCCCCCTAAATGAACCCTCCAAAATTAATTGTTTGTTTGGCTCAAACTAGGGTGCCAGTTCTTTTTTTTGATATCAACAGATACTTAACAAACAAATATTTTGACATAGTTTGAGGGTGCCACGCCCCCCCCTCCCCCCCCGGGACACCCCCCAAACTGGACCTCCAAAAATCAAATTTTTGCACGACCAAATTTACCGTACCTGTGTTTTTGATATCAGTAGATATTTCATAGGCAAACATTTTGATAGAGTTTGGGGGTACCACCCCCCAAACGGATCCCCTAAAGATCAATTTTATGAACGGCTTTAGCTAGAGTTCTAGTTTGTATTTGATATTACAAAATACTGATTTTTACAACGAGACAAATACTTGGACATACTTTGAAAGTGCCACCCCCCGAAATTTCCTAAATAAACCCCACAAAAATCAATTTTTGAATGACCTAATCTAAGGCTTCTGTGTTTTTGATGTTAGCAGGTATTTAAGAGACAAAAATTTTGACATAGTTTGGGAGTACCACCCCTCTGGAACATTCCCATATGGACCCCAAAATTTCATTATTTTGATTAGCTTGAACTAGAACGCTAGATTTTTTTGGATATCAGTAAATATTTAACAGACAAACTTTTTTATACAGTCTGGGGGTACCAAACATCTCTACAAAAAATCACTTTTTAAAACTAAATTTAACAAAAACTCTAAAACCACCAAAGCTATAAACTTGAACTTAGGAGATATGATGAGTCTATATATGAAGTTGTGCACCTGCAGTTTTGGAGTTGCTACGTCGCGTGGTTTGTGGCAGACGTGCCAAAAATGGAAAAGAACTTAAATAAATGATTTTAATGATTGATTTTTGTTATGTACACACATGTCCTGCTGCAGTCTAGTGGTTAAAGCCGCCAACATAGGAAACCATTGTGATTGGATAGACCTGGATTCAATCATCTAGTTGGCCATCGGTTTTCTAATTCTAAAGTCATATTGAATCCATCACATTTTTTGATTTGGATAGACCTGGATTCAATCATCTAGTTGGCCATCGGTTTTCTAATTCTAAAATCATATTGAATCCATCACATTTTTTTATTAAAACAAAATTGTGTTTCAATTTTTTATTTTGAGATTAGGTATGATCAGAGGGTATCCGGTTTTATTCTCTACAAAAATCCCCCCAAATCCTTTTTTTCAACGACTTAAGCTAGAGTGCTAGTTTTTTTGATGTCAGTAGAAATTTAACTGACGAATACCTGAACATAGTTTGGGAGTACCCTCCCCCCAAAAACTCCCAAACGTCATTAATTGACAAATACTTGAACATAGTTTGGTGGTGCCTCCCCCCAAAAACTCCCAAACATCATTGGGCTGAACGACTTAAGCTAAAACTCCAGTTTTTTTGGTCATAATATGGGGGTACCAAACCCCCGGAAATTCCCACGTGAACCTCACAAAAATCAATTTGTTGAACTTAAGGTAAGGCTCTAGTATTTTTTACATCAAAAGATTGTTATGAGACAAAATGTTTGACATAGTTTTGAGTACTCCCCTTTGGAACCTTTTCAAATGGATACCCCAAAATCAATTATTTTGAACGGCTTGAGCTAGGGTGCTAGTTTTTTTGGACATCAGTGGGTATTTAAAAGACAGTGTTTTACATGGTTTGGGGGTACCAACCCCCAAATGAACCTCCCTAAAATCAACTTTTTGAAATCTAAATTTAACAATTGATTTTAGTCAGTTGGGTTCATATGCTGAGCTGGCATAATGATTAAAGGCGCCAGGGTTTGAAACTGTCGTAAATGAACTGAGTTGGGTTCAAATACTTAGTCGGACATCGGTTTTACCCAAACCACAAATGATTTAAAATCATCATTTGATTTTTTCATGAGACAAAATCAGTTTGATTGCATTGCATACAATTGAGTTTTACAGAAATATCGGTAACCTTCAGAGTATGAAGGAAGAATGATGGTGAAATGGAACAGGCAGAAGTCCCGTATTATTTTCCCGCGGGAAAATGAACATCTAGTTTAGTTTGTAAATGATAAAGCATTTCAAGTTTGCTTTGTTTGCGGGATCAAATATTTTTGCTCAAACGTAATTTAGCAGGTTAGAAAAATACAACTTTCAGGCAAGTGTTGTGAAAATGACGAACGTGATTTTTTAAGTATTGCAAGTAAAAATCTATGTCACTATTTTTAAATTACACACTTCAACCGCAATAATATTTCAAAGTGTTAATTGATCAAACATTGTTACTAATTGTAGCATAAAAATTCAATCTTTTAATGTTTGAAAGCTTACTAAAAAAGCATGGAAAGCAATTTGCATTCAGTGGATCACACAAACAATTTGCAATATAATAAAAAAAAAATTAAAATGAAAAAACTTGGACTGCATTTGCTATACTGAAAGAGCAAAGAAAAACATAAAATTAAACTACAACAATTACAATGATACTTTTGTTCAAACCATAACCATTAATTAGTCCAATGAATACTTTTTCATGGTATTCCACATCAACCTCAAAAAGTTTGGTAAGACATGGTTTACATTTGGCGTAAATTTGTAATTCAGGAACATGCGATTGTATCCCAAGTTTATACTGAAATTTCATACGATCGGCTTGCCACGTATTAACATGCTAGATGCTTGAAATAAAAGATATGCTCGTACACTTGAAATTTGTACCGCCAAGTGTAGACCAGGCCTGCTATGGCAGCTAGGTGTTAAAAATAAAACCCTAACTGTTCTTCTGGGTTTAATCTTAGGGATTATCGATTAACTGCTTTACAAATCTGCATTCGCAGAGAAGTTATAAGATGTTGTAAGGCCGATTCGTTTTGGCACTGGGACTTTTATGTATCTGGACTATAGGTGCCTGGACTTTTATGCACCTAGACTCTTTGGTGCCAAAAGTAAAAAAAAAATTTTTTCCAAATTTTTTTTTCAAAAAAAATTTCAGAATTTAGTATTTTCAAAGATATCTTTTTCCAAACAAAAAATTTTTTTTTCAAAAGAAGTTTTACTTCGATTAAAATGTTAATATTTTGCAGCTTTTCATCTGATGCTTGTCAAGAGGAACCATCAGAATAGAGAGCGCAGGAAAAGGAGTGGCTATAGGTAAAAGCCGAGCAGTAATTGGCTGGAAAAGGATTGAAGAGAGAGCGTCAGTTGTGTACAACCTTTAAGTTGAGAAATTCTTTTTGTCGGCAAAGGGTGGGGTTCGAAGTTTTGATAAAAGTGACGATATTGAAAAAAATACAATAAGAAATCAATTTTGTGTAAAACTTTTTTTGCTGTCTTTCCATCTATCTGCTTTTGAAGTCACTTTCGTCAAAACTTCCAACCCCTCCCTCTGTCGACAAAAAGAATTTGTTCTCAACTTAAAGATTATACACAAATGACGCTCTCTCATTGATCCTTTTCCCACCAGTTACTGCTTGCCTTTTTCCTATAGCCGCTCTTTTCCTTTGCTCTCTATTCTGACGATTTCTCTTGACAAGTGTCAGATGAAAAGCTTCGAAAATATTAACATTTTAATCGGAGTAAAACTTTTTTGTTTGAAAAACTGTTTTGTTTGGAAAAACGCTTTTATTTAAAAGAAACTTACGTTTTTGAAAAAAAAAATTTTAATTATTTTATTTTGAAAAAAGTTTGGAAAGAAATTTTTTTACCTCTGGCACTTAAAAGTCCAGCCACATAAAAGTCCCGGTGAATAATCAGTGGCACCTAAAGGTCGTAGACCAGTGCTTTTGTGCCTAAAACAATTTAGCTAGAGTGTCTAAATTTTTAGTTTAGGTTTTCATGTTGTGCACTTTGCAGTTATCCCAGTGATTCCCTAGGAAAAAATCTGTGATTGCCATGCTTAGGCCCAATCTTTACTGCGATAAGTTTACAAGCATATTTTATTATGTACATGAGGTGTGGCTAAAAAGAAACGGGATTAACGTCACAGATTGTGCTACATGATTAATCAACACAACACGATTAATCATTGGGAATCAACACTTTCGCAGTGTGGGGTAACATGTGTTCTCTGTTTACCAGCTGTTTTGACACAACATCGCAATTATTTTTGCTTTTGCAGAGGAATAGGTGAATGTGATTGATTACTTGCTGAAAAAAATTGTTGTGTGATATCTGATTGAGTTTTAGTGGCGATAGGAGCTCAATTGCAATATGATGATTGAGCGAAGAATCAACTATAAATTTTGTGTCAAACTTGGAAAACTGCGACAGAAACTTCGAAGATGTTGTGTGATGCTCATGGAGATTCTTCCATGTCCAGAACAAGAGTTTTTGAATGGCACAAGCGATTTGTGGAAGGCAGGGAGAATGTGGAGGTTGATCCAAAGTCAGGGAGGCCTTGCACTTTCATGACTGATGCCAACATTGAAAAGGTTCGGCAGTTGGTTTGCAGTAACCGTCGCTTAACCATTTGTGTCATTGGCAACGAAGTTGGGATGGACAAAGAAACGGTCTGCACCATTTTGATGGACGCTTTAGGCATGCAGAAGGTGTGTGCCAAAATGGTGCCAAGGCTTTTGGCTGAGGAGCAGAAAGTTCAACAATTGAATGCGTGCCAAGACATCTTTCAGCAGCTGGAAGCAGACGACAAACTCTTGGAAAACGTCATCACAGTAGATGAGTCATGGGTCTTCAATATGATCCAGAAAAAAATTCGACAAAGTTGCCAGTGGAAAAGTGCATCCTCACCCAGACCAAAGAAGGCCCACATGCAATGTTTGCAAGTGAAAGTGATGTTGATCACCTTCTTTGACCATTACGGACTGGTGCATCATGAGTTTGTTCCTCAAGGCCAAACAGGTAACCAAAATGCTCCTGCCCGCACAGCTTTCAGCGTGAAACAGCTTTTGGTCTCAAAGGAAATCACCACATTGCATCATCCATCTTAGTCGCCGGACTTAGTCCCTAGTGATTTGTTTCTTTTTCCAAAACTAAAAGGGATTCTCTAAAGGAGACGCTTCGAAGGAGTCAAGGATATCAATACCAGCATGACGAACCACCTTAAAACCATCACTAACGAGGAATTTTCACAGTACTTCAAAGCGTGGTCAACAAGAATGGAAAAGTGCATCAAACCCAATGAGGAATACTTCAAAGGGGACAACTAGAGATAACTTCAGACTTGTGTTTGTTACACAAAGTGGACATTGTATGATATGTATCTAACTAAACTTCTCACTTCAATAGTCCCGTTTCTTTTTAGCCACACCTCGTATTATGTTCACTCTAAACAAAAAATTGGTACGCCCAGGATAATACCGTATTGGCGTACAAGCTTCCTGTTGGTTAAATTGATATTAATCTAAGAATATGCTCGACTTATATGCTCACAATTTTACACACAGTTTGGAGTGTAGACCGGGTTGTATTAGAAATACTCAGTTTAAGAAAATTGATCCGCATTATTGCACCATAACTACATCATTGCATTATCAACTATAACAATTTGATTATGAACATATAAGCATTCCATTACGCTAAACATTATCACTGTAAACTAATCGCAATGCTATGAACAGACAGGCAAACAGTACTGGCACTTCAAATAATGACTAAACATGGGAGGATCTACTCAGTAGAAGGACACAAAAACCGCATTCACCACTCTCTCAAAAACTTACAAAAACCATCTCGGATAAAAAATTCTCCCCCTCTGCTTTCTTCTTTCTTCAACAAAAAATTGGCACCTATGCATTTGATTTTACATATGATCAAGACGTAGGCACATGCCATTGATGATGTCTTATTTTAGCTAAGTTTATCACAGAAAGATGTGCAGTGGCAGTCTTGGGATGGTGGAATTGTTTTTGTACCCATTCAAACAGTAACTATTTGCAGTATTATGTCTGCTGATTATAAGTGACAATGCAATAAGCCTAGTAAATCAGTTAACAAATTAATGCTTGAACCTAGATATCAAATGCCTATGTTTGCAGAAAAAAGTTTGTCAGATCATGGACTGCACTTGCAATGTGGTGTGGAGAACACTCAAACGGTTGGGACAAATGCGCACAATTCTGGAGTGTTATCACACACAATTAAAGATTCGCATGTTATTGGAACTCAGAGTAAGAGTACTTTACATCTTGTGTGTCAGCTTGCAAACTTCCATTGCTGTATTACATGCATTGCTAAGCAACAGTTGAAATGCATTTTAGCTCTCACTCTTATTCTCTGCTTTGTTTTATTTGAATGAAAGGTTTTATCAATCAATGATCAAATGGATAGAGTCACTTAGAGTGTCTGCTTCTAAAATGGTAGACTGGTTTGATTCTTGATCAGGTCAAACCAAAATTGGTATTGATAGCTTTGTTGCTGGACATTAAGGAACAGTGTGAAGCCTTCACTGTGTGTGGTTGACTGGTTGGGAGATGGCAGCTTGACTCAAAAATTGAAAGGTTTGTTTGCTGTTTTATGGCCTAGACAACTTAGCAAATAAACATGTAATTACTATTTGTTTTTTTTAATTCCAGTCTGTTATGGCTGTTTTTTAAATCTATGCATGCACAGTGAAGTAGGCCTATTCATTTTGCTTCAGAAAATTTCAAAAAATCTTATGGTATTTGAGTAGAATATGTGCCTTTCATGAGAGAAAGCACAACAAAAATAATCAGTTATGTTTTTTGCTTTGCATGAAAAACACTGTTCTCACTGAGCCCAATTTTGGCAGCGAATCAGCAAAATTTGTTTGATCGAGAACAAATAATTTTGGCAATATGATAAACGTAGCTTCAAAAAAGTCAAAAAATTTGTGGAAATATACGGCTTTTAGTGTACTCAAATAGTAGATAGGTGCAAAATTTTGACACCCGCCAATTAGCCAGAAAGTTAGAAAGCACTCGGGGGAGAAATTGAAATGGTGCAAAAGTGGTGGTTTGCATTTTTATCAGCATATTGTGTTGTTTGTTGTGCATATTTATTTTCCTGTCACTAGACAGCACCAAACGTTTATGTGCCCTAAATTTTGTACCAATATGGTATTCAAGAATGTAGGCTAAACATCATTTTTCCATAAACTTGTTAAATTTTTGAAGTTACATTTATCATATTGTCTAAAAGTGTTTGTCCGTGATTCAACAAATTTGGATTTGTTGATAAAAATTGGCTTGGAAACACTGGTTTCCAGTGATCCAATGTTCCTATGAATTTCTTCGAATTCTTGTCCACTGAATTTGCTGCTTGATCAAAGCCACCAAGTAGAGATAATCATCGTAGGGTGTCTTATTCAAGGATGCAACAAAATGACCAGGGTGCAGGTTGAACCCGAATCATATGATCAGCTGTGATCTCACTAAGCTGATTTTTGTCAGCAAATCAGCAATTTGGAAGACCAAGGGTAAACAATTTTTGTCAATATGATAAACATAGCTTTAGAGAAGTCAAAAAAATTAGTGAAAATATGACTTTTAGCATGCTTTAAATAATGAATTGGTGCAAAATTTAGGGCACATAAACGAATTTTTACAGTTTTGAGCACAATTTTTTTGAAAAAATTTGGGCACTCACTGATTAGTCAAAAACTTAGAGGGAACACTGACAATCAGGGTTTCACAAACCATGACACCTTTACCTTTGGCCATGCTTCCGGCATGTTCAGAACAGCAGCTTATAAAGATTTTACCTGATTTTGGGCAACCGCCAGTTTCAAAACCTTTTGCACTTGTCTTGGCGTTTTGATGAACTTAAGATGTTAATGTATCCATTAATGTATTAATCACTTGGCCATCAGTAGTTAGTTTCTTGTTTTGTCTCAGAACAAACAATTATAATTTTGCCCAAAACTTTGTTATAAATATTTGTTGGTCATTTTGACGTTTTCTATGTTACTTTCACACAGTAAGCACAATAATTTAAAGGCTTATTTGGAAAATCTTATCCGTTTTTCAGTTAATTTGACTAAAATGGCAAAACTTTTTTTAGTCATTTGCTAAAAACTTATAGTGCAGTTGCCAGTAGCATTCACGAGCACCCAAAAAATGTCTTTTTTCACTTATATTTTTGAAATCCTGAATAAATGTTCTTCCAAATAGCCAATGTTTCCATTCAATTTTCGTTTGTTTTGGCGCAAATTGCGGATTCTCCGACAAAACAGTGTTCAATTTTTTGTTGAGGTAAAGTTGATTTTGATTCTAAAAAGCGTATTTTTGTATGAAGTAGACAGTCGATTTTAGGTTCAAACCAAAGAAGATGATAGTTGAAAACTTTTCATTAAATAATTTTTGGATTGTTTTGTTATCACGTCATGATATGGTTGATTGCTTTCAAATTTCTACAAAAAATTTGGAATTTGGGTGCATATCGTTAGTTATACATTTAAAGCTGATGGAATAATGTTATGAAAGTTGCAACATCGATAAACCAGTTTCTTAGCGACAAAATGAAACCAAAGTGATATCTTAGTGACATCATTAGACAAAACTACGAAGCAAATGCAAAATCCACTCGATGCACTTTTCAAACTAATGGCACATGACAGCAAGTATTGTGATCGCGGCCCTGCAGTTTTCGTTGCAAAACATCAAAGAAAATGAGTTTCACATCCTAAACGCACGAAATGACGTTTGTATTAAAACTTTTTTACAGTGTTGATGCATGAAGATAAACTTCGCTCAAATTTTAAGAACAAAATAAGAACAGTTTTATGCTCAATGCAGGAAAAACTTTTAAGAAGTTTTTTTTTGAATTTTATCGCTATGTTGTGGCAAAGAATGACATTGCAAAGTGTTCAGGCACATTGTTTTGAAACGTGGTAGAGTTGGTTGAGTAAGATTAAAACTATATATAAACGGTGTTTCTAACATTTTCTTATTAAAGAGTATCAATTTTTTGCAGAAAACAATATTGTCACCAGCAAAAGAGCGTGAGTAAGCTCATCCAGATGTTTAAAGTTTCTATGTTGTCCTGAGCGGACTCTTTGTTCGCAAAAGTGTATTTTATTATAACAGTAAAATTGTTACAAAAGATATTTAATTATTTGTGTAAAATAATGCACAATTTTCAAATTGCCCTGCACGTGCAAAAAGATTGTGATCTTCAGTATCTACGAATATTAAAACTTACGAAGTAAAAATTTTACAATGAAAATATCTACAACATTGGGTAATTATTTTATCATTGCCAATTTGCTTTGATCAAGAGACTACAAAAGACCTTGCAATCTTAGTGTCCAATTGCCATCCACTAGGGTGGGCTGAAAAAAATTTTTTCTTGAAATTAAAAAAGTGGCCTCTCTCAAAAGTTAGCAAATCACTAGAAACTTACAATTTTATTGAAATTTTTGTGTTGCTCCCTCTAGTGGTCGACCAACAGAAGATTTGAGGTCACGCGAAGGTCAAATTTCATAAAATAGCTGTAACTTTTTAAGCAATTGTGATAGAATGCTATAATTGGTGTCAAAAGATGCAGAAGCACCACATTTATATCTGCTCCAAGAGAACTTTTTGTTCTTTAGTGCTCAGAAATTTAGTTATTGCTAAAAACCTAAATTTTAGTAGTTGCGATTTGTGATCTTACACCATTTAGCCATAATTATCAATGCAAAAACATCCGAAGCCCTCTATCAATAAACCGAAATGATAAAGCAATCAGTTTTTATACTGCTTCATAGCATTCCACTCACTTGCTATATAACTAGGCACTGACTTTGGTGATCTGTTCTCATTTCTTTGTTCCAAACAAGCTCTTATTACTCAAAAATTGGCCTCATTGAGATAAAGAAACTTTATTTGATCTGTCAATAACTGTTTTTCAGATTTACTATCAGTGTAAGTAGTATTAGATTTACTATTAGTGAAACTGTTTTCGATATCAGTTTTAAAGTGGTTTACACCATATCTTGTGCATTCTTTAATCTGATACTTTCAACAAACAACAATGGCAATGTCAACGAGAAAACGATCTGCAAAACTGACCAAGATATTTGATGGAGGCCATAAATTTTCAAGTACGAACCAATTCAAGCAAGGAACTTTACCAACAAAACAAGAGGTAATACAACGAATGTTAAATGAAGATAACTTCTATTCTATGGATGCTGCAAGAACTGTTGCCTCGGAACTAGCGAAGCTTTGGATATGGAGTAATGTTTATCCAGTGCATGAATTGACCGTAGCAAGAAAAATTTTTGACATGATGAAAGACTTCAAAGCAATTGACCATTATCCTAAAAAAAAACGTTCAAAACCAGCTTATGTAACAAAAGAAAATCAGTTTATGAGTGATGCCAATGATCTATTTGACATATTTTGTAAAGATTCCTCACAAAGAAGAGAATTGGAAGAAAAATTTTTGCTGCGAATGACACAAAAAGACCACGAATTCAATGAAGATCAAAAAGGTCCACGAAATGCTAAATGCTTATCTTCAATAGATCCATTGACATCTTCTGACTATCGTTTTCAAAGAAGAGTTCAAGAAAAGCAGCATGAAAGTTGTGTGGAGCTATTTGATGAATCTTGTTCAAGCAGTGCAGATATTGAAGTGGTATCTTCTGACTGTGACAACACGTCTCTATCATCCGAATCATCTTCTGCAACACTTTTCGGCATATCACAACCTAGCCAGCAAAATCGTTCAAATTGGCCCAATTTGGCTAAAATTGCAGAAAGGTTCCAAATATCTGACAGACCAGCTGCTGCACTTGCAAATGCCGTGCTAAAAGATGTTGGGCTTGTAACTGAAAATAATAAGAAACTTGTAATTGATAAAAACAAACTTCGACGAGAAAGACAAAAGTATCGAGAAGATATTAGGCTAAACCAATCAAAATTTTTTCACATGATTAATGGTGTATATGTTGATGGAAGAAAGACGCAACTCTAACCACTTCTCAGTTGGATAATGGCAAATCTTATCAATCAATGCATCTTGAAGAACATTATGTAATGGTAGGGGAACCCGGAGAGTACTAGTTGACCCATTTTGGAACTGCTGATGGAAAAGGATGTTCTATTGCTGATGGAGTATTTAGTGCAGTTAAGGATACTGAGCTGCAAGAAAAACTAGAGGTGATTGGCAGTGATGGAGCAGCTACAATGACTGGTGTTAATTCTGGGTGCATACGAACACTGGAAGTCTTACTTAAAAGGCCTTTACAGTGGGTGGTATGCCTTCTTCACACAAATGAACTACCGCTAAGGCACATTTTTCAGTATTTGGATGGAGGCACCAAAAGCCCAAATGCATTCTGGTCCAATTGGCAAAAGTTTAGATTCCAATTCATCACAATGGCCAGTAATCACTTTTAAGCCAATTTTAAACCTTTATTTTCCAACTTTACCAAATGAAGTTTTGGAAGAATTAAGCACTGACCAATATTATGGATATCGGATATGTTGGGCTGTGATTTGTGGTGAAGTTGATGAGGATTTGAAATTGCTTGAAATTGGGCCAATAGTTCATTCCAGGTGGCTAACTCTGGCATGCAGAATATTGAGGTTGTACACAGCTACATGCAATCCATCTCAAAGCTTAGTTACTCTAGCAGAATACTGTTTGAAAGTGTATTTTCCAGCATGGTTTGAGATTAAATGCAACAACAAGCTGACTCTGGGATCAATCAACTTTTTTAATCTTGTTCAAAGAATGGTTAACTTTCCAAATCAAAACGTGGTTAAAATTGGTCTTGACGTTCTTCAACGAAATGGCTATTTTGCACATCCGGAAAATGTTTTGGTTGCAATGCTTGGAGACGACAATGAGGACTTGAGGAGATTGGCTGTCAACAAAATATTTGCAATTCGATCAAAAATACCAAATGTTGTGATTGAGAATGATAATTTTGAAGGAGGATTTATCAAGCCAGTTGGAGTTTTTGACGATTCATCTACAATTCGAAAATTTTTGATTCCAAAAATAAATTTCATGGCCAAATCATATCACAAAATGGTAAACATAAACCTGCCTGATATTACTGAACCCCCAGCAACACGACTGCTAAGCGATGAGGCCATCAATAGTTTGCGATTAACACCACTACGCCTTGACCATCCGTGCCATAACCAAGCAGTTGAATGGCATGTTAAGTTAGTAACAGAAGCATCTGCAGCAGCAGCAACTTTTGAAAGACGTGATGGAATAATTAGACAAAGAATTCATTCCAGAAAGCTGATGAAGTGCTTTGAGACCAAAAAGCAATTCAATGTGTAATACTCCACCATACTAATCCTTCATCGACATACTTATAACTTATTCCTTTGGCGTTCAAGCGACTCCTTTACAAATTCACCTCTTTCTGCAAGGAACTTGCAGCTACTTTGTTATGGTAACTAGTTTTTGACAACTTTTTTGGAGTTGCATTTGTAAAACAATGTAATATGGGATATCTATGCACGTCAGATTTTGAGCTAGTTTTGATGTTTCGAAAATTTTACACCGATTTTATGTGTTGACAGCAGTTTTTCATGTTTTCAGGTAATAGCACTGGCTAATTGGTATATCATCACAAATCGCAACTACTAAAATTTAGTTTTTTAGCAATAACTAAATTTCTGAGCACTATAGAACAAAAAGTTCTATTGGAGCAGATATAAATGTGGTGCTTCTGCATCTTTTGACACCAATTATAGCATTCTATCACAATTGCTTAAAAAGTTACAGCTATTTTATGAAATTTGACCTTCGTGTGACCTCAAAATCTTCTGTTGGTCGACCACTAGAGGGAGCAACACAAAAATTTCAATAAAATTGTAAGTTTCTAGTGATTTGCCAACTTTTGAGAGGGGCCACTTTTTTAATTTCAAGAAAAAATTTTTTTCAGCCCACCCTACCATCCACCCACCTGTCTACCACTAGTAATGGAAGCTCCTCATTACATCTTTTCTGATCGTCAAGCAACAGAGCTGTGAATTCCAGTATTTATAGTTTAGCTCGATTGGAGATCAAACTGGAGTCTATGTGGCTTTTTTGTGACCATGATCTGTATCATCCATGAGGTGTCGAGTCTTTAAACAAATATTTTTAGAAGTACCGATCATTATTTGAAATCATTGAGCACATGTAGAGGCATATTATGGTAAGTGTGACATTTGATTACAAGTGACGTAATTACCAGGATTAGGTTGAAGCCCCTCTTAGCCAAGTCACTTAGAAAATTAACCCAGGAATGCTTTTTAACCTGTTTTGAACTTGACTGAAAAGTAAGGGAAGCTGAAGGGGCTGAGTAATAAAACTTTTTATAAGCATTTTTTTAAGTAATCAGCAGAGTTTTGCAGTCCTTCTCTGTATTACCATTGTTAATTTGCCTAAGAGTAAGCATGACTTATAATGAAAGACAAAATTTAACCAAACAAAAATAATTTGTTTAGTTTATTCTCCAGCAAAGTTAAGAACAAATGAGGCTAAAAACTTGTGAAAAGTAAAGAATAGCCAACTTCAACCCAAATTGTACGGTTCTTTTGAACAAAGTGTATTTATAATGCTTCTGGTTTTCATGGCTTCACATTGTTTACAATGCGCGCTACCATAATCTAGTTAAACAAGTGGGTACAAGACCCATACTTTTGAAGGCATGAGACTAATAATATAATTAGTTGCTTTGAAATGTTTTTTACTACTCTATCATGCTCCAGAAAGAATTTCAGACACCTCAAACCCTACTGCAGGTTTCTTGTCTAATGACCCTGGCATGCTACGTAAGAGCATATAGTGCATGTCCACCTGCCTGAAGTTGTCTAAACTCAAGTCATCGATGACGTATACACCCATTTGATGAATTTGATCGTAATTTACTGACCCCACGTAAAATAAAATGTAAGCGGATAATCTTGAGTTTGCAAGGTATAGCTATTGGCTACTCTCACACAGCAACCGGTAGGAAAAGCTGGAGAGTGCAATTGTGATGCTTTATTATAAGATGAACCCAAATCAAGTGAAGTCTTGTATGGCTCTTCACTTAATTTTTGCACTAAGTAGTGGCATTTGGCTACAATCAGTTTAACTAACGGGCCGGGTGATCATGTTAATACACCAGAGGAACCAAAAGTATGAAATGGTTTAAGGAGCGGAGCTCTCAGCAGCTGCTGAAATCCAATGAGACTTGTTTATTAAGGGGTCTAAAGAGGTGACTTTTCCTGATAGACAAATTTTGTAGATCGTTCCAAAATAATTTAGTCAAAAGATGTTTGAAAAAGTCAGACATATAAAGCATACTATAGTATAAACCGTTATTAATCGCAAAAAGACCTGGTGCTGCAAAACGGTTTTTGCCAAAGTAACAGTTTCATAATAACTTGTTGATGCCTCAAACACCATAAGTTATTTTAGAAATCCTAAGGTATTCATAGGCGTCGGCAAGGGGGGGCCATGGCCCTCTTAGATTTTCACACATGATGCCGTGAGTCCTTGAACAAGCCCTTGTATTGCAAAACCATGTCAACTATAACCAATCCCCGACGTTTCTTTTTTGGTGCGCTTGTCTGCACTTTGAAAGGGGTCATCGTGCTACCCACCAATTGTTTAATTTTGTGAATAGTTTGAATTTGTGTTTTGCGAAAAAAATTATTGACGATTCAAATTTTGCGCAAAATTGCTGGCTGATGTTACATCCTACACAAGCAGTTACTTTGTCGAGAGAACATTTTCATGCTGAAGCGGAGCTAACTGCCAATATCTATAAGATAGAAAATTTTTATATCAAAGCCTTCACATGGAATAATATGAGGATGCATTCAAACAAACTTGAAAATGTTAAAAGCAGGTTATTTGATGAAATAATAATCTGATAGTGTATGTTGTATCCTGCTGTTCGATCTGCATTATTAACGCTTTAGCTTTCCCATCTACTGCTTTAGATGTGGAGTGCTTTTCCAGCATTCTGAGGCATGTGAAAACTTGTCTCCGAATAAACTCTGGGGAAAATCGCGCCAGTGGACTGTGTATGATTAGCATGGACAGAAACAAAGTTAAAGAAAATATGCAAGAAATCACAAACGAAGTCACAAACGATTTCGCTTCTCAATCTACACGACTTCAATTATTACTTAGGATATTTAAGAGCTGCTTTTTAACATTGGGTATTTTTGCCAGGGCTTGATTGATTAATTGATTGATCCCTGTTTATCCTCCACTCACGAGGAAGTGACAGTGGCATTTTTACATTGGACGAATCCTCACCCGATTAGTAGTTAACCATTTTCCAAGTTTCTGGTTCATATTTGACTTCTTCCCATGTAAATTTGCTGCTTGTTTGAAGCGACCAAGCATAGATGATCATCTTAGAGCACCTTATCCAAGGACGAAACAACGTGACCAGGCTAAAACAAAAGCGGTTCAACGGGTGCATCGCAATGGGCACTAGAAGCGTTGGTAGCTCGGCGCATGGGTATAGACCCAACCACATTTCTATGAGAAAACTTTACTGATTTCAGGCGCATAACTTTTGGTTTTTACTAGCGCATATAATTATTTGTTTCACAACTTTTCTATTTGGCCAAATGTTTGATCACAACAAAAGCTTCAAAAAGACGTGGCAAGGTCAACTTTTGAAATTATTTTCCCTTGAACGTCTTGTTTTATAAGCCTGGACCAGAAAAAGTATTGAAACAGAGGCTGGCTGTTCTTAAATTTTCACAAGTTTTTAGCCTCATTTGTTCTTAACTTTGCTGGAGAATAAACTAAACAAATTATTTTTGTTTGGTTAAATTTTGTCTTTCATTATAAGTCATGCTTACTCTTAGGCAAATTAACAATGGTAATACAGAGAAGGACTGCAAAACTCTGCTGATTACTTAAAAAAATGCTTATAAAAAGTTTTATTACTCAGCCCCTTCAGCTTCCCTTACTTTTCAGTCAAGTTCGAAACAGGTTAAAAAGCATTCCTGGGTTAATTTTCTAAGTGACTTGGCTAAGAGGGGCTTCAACCTAATCCTGGTAATTACGTCACTTGTAATCAAATGTCACACTTACCGTAATATGCCTCTACATGTGCTCAATGATTTCAAATAATGATCGGTACTTCTAAAAATATTTGTTTAAAGACTCGACACCTCATGGATGATACAGATCATGGTCACAAAAAAGCCATATAGACTCCAGTTTGATCTCCAATTGAGCTAAACTATAAATACTGGAATTCACAGCTCTGTTGCTTGACGATCAGAAAAGATGTAATGAGGAGCTTCCATTACTAGTGGTAGACAGGTGGGCAGATGGCAATTGGACACTAAGATTGCAAGGTCTTTTGTAGTCTCTTGATCAAAGCAAATTGGCAATGATAAAATAATTACCCAATGTTGTAGATATTTTCATTGTAAAATTTTTACTTCGTAAGTTTTAATATTCGTAGATACTGAAGATCACAATTTTTTTGCATATGCAGGGCAATTTGAAAATTGTGCATTATTGTACACAAATAATCAAATATCTTTTGTAACAATTTTACTGTTATAATAAAATACACTTTTGCGAACAAAGAGTCCGCTCAGGACAACATAGAAACTTTAAACATCTGGATGAGCTTACTCACGCTCTTTTGCTGGTGACAATATTGTTTTCTGCAAAAAATTGATACTCTTTAATAAGAAAATGTTAGAAACACCGCTTATATGGATCCCGTACACGAGCCCTAAAAACACGAGCCCTAAAAACACGAGTCCTAAAGACACGAGCCCTAAAAGACACGAGTCCTAAAGGACACGAGTCCTAACGTACACAAGTCCTAACGGACACGAGCCCTAAAAGACACGAGCCCTAAAGGACACAAGTCCTAAAAGACACTAGTTCTAAATACACGAGCCCTAATGGACACGAGTCCTAACGTACACGAGTCCTAAAGGACACGAGTCCTAAAGAACACGAGCCCTAAAGTACACAAGCCCTAACGGACACGATCCCTAAAAAACACGAGTTCTAAAGACACCAGTTCTAACAGACAGGAGTCCTAATGTACACAAGTCCTAAAGGACACGAGTCCTAAAAGACACGAGTCCTAAAAGACACGAGTCCTAAATGACACGAGTCCTAAAAGACACGAGTCCTAAAAGACACGAGTCCTAAAAGACACGAGTCCTAAAAGACACGAGTCCTAAAAGACACGAGTCCTAAAAGACACGAGTCCTAAAAGACACGAGTCCTAAAAGACACGAGTCCTAAAAGACACGAGTCCTAAAAGACACGAGTCCTAAAAGACACGAGTCCTAAAAGACACGAGTCCTAAAGAACACGAGTCCTAAAAGACACGAGTCCTAAAAGACACGAGTCCTAAACAACACCAGTCCTAATGGACACGAGTCCTAAAAGACACCAGTCCTAAAAGACACGAGTCCTAAAAGACACGAGTCCTAAAGAACACGAGTCCTAAAAGACACGAGTCCTAAAAGACACGAATCATAAAGGACACGAGACTTAAAATACACGAGTCCTAAAAGACACGAGCCTTAAAGGACACGAGTTCTAAAGGACATGAGTCCTAAAAGACACTAGTCCTAAAGTATGACTCATAAAACATACGAGTCATTACTTACACGAGTTCTAACAAAAGTGACCCGTTTGGAGATGCGGCTGAGTATCAATTTCTTCTGACCAACCAATTTAACTACGTATCAAAATAATCGGATGGTTTTGGGGGTCAGAGTTCAGTATTTCCTCTAGCAAAGCACGCTATAAGGACGTGAGAAAAAATTTTGCTATTTTTTATTGAAAGTTTTATTGTGATTGGTAAGTGTCTGCCACTACAACGGTAGACTCGGGTTCGATTCCAAACAGTTGGACAAACCCAAAAACTTAAAGATGGTGGTCACTGTTTTCTGCTTCTAAAGTATGGTCACGGTTTGTTACTAACTGTTTAGTGCAATAATCATCAATGTGCAAGTGAAATAATTGTTTAGGGCACGTTAGTTATTTAGGGCATGTTAATTACTTAGGGCAAGTGTGCCCCCAATAATTGACTTTTAAATGACTTAACCAAGATAGATGTTTTTACAAGTTCGTCACTATGAAGTTGTTAAATACACTTTAACGTCGTTTGTCATTTCAATATAAGAAATGCGTGGAAAAATATTTTGACATAATTTAGGAATGCCATCCCACCTACTTAAATCTCCCAATAGTCAATTTTTTGAATAACCTAATTGTTTTTAAGATCAGCAGGTCTTTCAAAATACTTTGACGTGGTTTGGGGGTGCTACCCCCTCGGTAACCCCCTAAATAGATTCCCCAAACCTTTTATTTTTAATTTTGAGCTAGAGTAACGTTTTTTAAATATCAGTAGGTACATAAAAGTCAAAAAATTAGAAATATAATTAGACGTCTGTTCGAGATAAAAGTTTAAAATCGCTGTTATTAATGTAAAAAATAGATTCTTGGACCAACTTAGTTTCAAAATCGCCGTGCGTATGCTAAACAATGACTCGCTCTGTCACAGTGTTATTATAACGCTGTACTTGCGACAATATTGTGGATGCATTTTGCGGAAAAACCACCCATCACGTCGGCTACATTATTTTCACTCGCAGTCATCATTACGCGATTTGCTCTTGATCTGTTAATCAAACACTAACTTTTAGCTTCTTGTCGTGCTGTTGATGTAAAAGGGTTTATTCATCCCATAAATTAAAATTACAATCATTTTTCAGAGTTTTAAACCACCCATCATTGTTTTGAAATACCGTATTTGAAAGTTTTTACTTGTTCCAATTTGAAAAATTTAACCGATCTGATGTTTTATCAGAGACAATTTATCACAATAGCTTCAAACGTTTTCGCTAATGAATGAGTTTTAAAACCGCAAGAAGAAAAAATATTTGCATTTTTGTTTTTTTTTCATTGTATGGCAGAAGATTTTACATCACTCATATTCATTTTACATATGAAAGTAAAAATTCATTCGTTTTAGGTTTAATTTTGACGTTTAATTTTTGCTGAAAAACTTGCTTTTTAACAAACCTTGAATAACAGAAATTTAAAAAATACCAATAATTTCGTCAACTTGAACTGAAAAAGTCAAACAATTTTTATAAAAACGCAGCAGAGTTCATATCCCTCATTCATGGATTAATCTCCTATTTCTTCAACGTTTTCAATACACACTATGTTTTGATTGCAAAATTACTTTTTTCGTTGATCTTAATTTTCTGCACTACCTTATTTGCGTACAAGATACTGCAAAACATACAAAATATACCGTAATTAAAAAAAATTGTTTTATGACTATGTCGCAATGCTTGTGGCAAGATAAAGTATAATTTCTGATAATGTAATTAAGTGGCGGCATGATTTTTCGAAGCACAAAAATGTTAGCAAAGATCGTAGGATTACGTCTCTCTTTGTCCTTTTGTTTTTTTTCATTGTATGAAAAATGATTGTTTACATGTAAGTTGGTGATTTCAAAAATATCTATTAATCTTTGTTAAAATGAAAGAAAGAGCAGAATGTTCAGCATAAAGAGTAAGTTACGTTAGGTTCACATTTTTACAAATTTCTCAAGAAAAATTGTTCTGCGCTGATATTGAACTCTCTATATTTGATTTTTTATTTCTTGCAGTTAAAAATTTTTTCTTTCTATTTCTTACGATTAAATAATTAAAAAAATTTGATCACAATGCTCCATTGAAAATTTTAAAATGCAGTTTTCTCAAGTTTATTGTGCTTTGGCAGTTTCAATTCTTCCAAACAAATTTCTTTAGTCACAATATTCTTTATTGGATTTTTTGCTAACCAAGAAACTGTAGTTTTCTTTCATTATTGGATTTGTTGCAAACAACGTTTCCTCTCAGAGCTTACTTGGTGTGCGCGGAATAAAATGCCGAGTGAGCTCCAAAAATAGGTCTTCGCCGCAACCTGGATCTCTTTCAGTCTGGAATTGTGGAATTTTGCCCCTCAAGTGAAGATTGAAAAAAAAATGAAGAATAAAAAATAAAAAACTACTGCATACGAAAAGCCATATCTTTTGATGTTCAAAGCCGTACAAAATCAATTAAACGATATATTTATCGTTTTCAAAGCAGAAGACTTTTTAATGGCGTAATTTTTGGTCGCAAAATTGAAATATTTTTTTACTAAAGGCGAATTTACACAAAATCCGTTTCTCTCCATTTTGTTTTTGGTTTTTGCTTCTTCGTGAAAAAGTATGCTCTTTTTCGAGCGCATTTTTTTAGGCTTATATGCATTATGTAGAGTGTTATTACTGTACATATTGATCAAAATTTTGTGTATAAACAACATAGGCGTAGCATGGGGGAAGGGGGCAGGGAGCCCGCCCCCCTCCCCAATCGCAATGCCAGCAATGATAAATTTGTGACCAAAACGGCTATCCTTTCGTGTTCACCTTGACACGAGACCGTGAAGACGTTATCGTTTTTTTGCTCTTCACCTTTTTTCGAAAAAAATTCAGCTCTTCAGACCGTGAAACCTGTTTTTATTGTTTTGGTCTTCACTATATAAGTTGTGGTCTGGTCCCCTCCCTCAATCCTAAATTGGTCTCCAACAAAATTTCATTCCCCCCCCCCAATCAAGACTCTTAAGTCGGACTGTGAAGACTTTTTTTCTTGGTGTTCACCTATGTGATTAGTGGTTTGGGCCGCCCCCAATCAAAAATCTTGGCTACGCCTATGATAAACGATGTGAGCAATATTTCAAAATAGGGCTGTTTAACCCTTCGTAAAAAACGTTTTTTGAAAAAAGTTTTGTCCAGTACGTGACTGTCTGGTTGGTGTGGACAAGGACATACGTATAAAAATGCTTACCAAAAAGAACATTACTTTTTTATGAAGAAGAAAAGCGTAAAAAAAAAACGACAAAAGCGGATAAAAAACGGATACTGTATAAATTCAACTTATAGAATACCGGCCGCGCATTCACTGACGATTTTACTTTGCAGTCAAGTTCATGTACTGAATGAACAAATAATCAAAGAAATTCTATAAGCGATGATTACGAGTATGCTCACTATTGATAACTTTTTGAGGGAGATCATCGAGAACTCAAGACGAACTATTCATCAGTATTGCAAACGGCTTTGAATAACAAATAAGTGTTTATCAACATCAGTAATGCAGTGAAGTGGTTGCGCAGTTAGCGAACTTTTCTGAATCTAACGTTTATCGCATTATTTATCAGATAAAATTTTGAGAATACGAAACAACTAAAACAATCTCAAATTAATTGAAATTCTTTTTTTTTTAAGAAAAGAGAAATAGCTTTGCTATAGAATTTAATATCGTTAACTAGTTGTTACCTATTTTGCAAGCTATCAATAACAATGAAAATGCCCTTAGAAAATTAAATTCGCTCATGACGCTGTAACTAATAAATAATGTCCTTTTGCGAGTGCGACAAAAACTAAAATGACACAATAAATCAAAACATTATTTAGAAAATTTTCCAAGCATTTTGTACGTAGAAAGAAAATTTTTATCAGCTCAATATCGCAAAGAATTTACAAACGACATCCATTACGAACTGCCAAACTACAGCAACAGATGATCGATAATATTACGATGAATCATCAAAAAGGAGAGAAATTTTCGCGCTCTAAAACCGCAAAGAGCGCATTATGTCATCGTTTTAAGGAGCATGAACTACGTTTTTCAACAAGTTCATTAATCTGCGTTCAGATCAACAACGACTTGTTTGCAGTTGGTACTGGACTTCGAATCTCCAATACCTTCCAATTTTTATTGATGGATTGGAGCTACGTCATAGTTTTTCCTCGCCAAAACGATTGGACGTCAAAATGCCATTACAAAGCATCGAACCTTACCGTAAATCAATGTTTAATTCTTTCAGTGGGCGTATTTAAAGAATTTGAATGTAAAGTCAAAACTTTTGTGGATAGTCTATAGCTTAGTTGAAAAGTTACCAGGATCAATTTATAGCTCATATAACTCAGCGGGTCTAGAAAGTTATGCCTTTTGTGAAATCTCATTGTCCACTCTGCCTGATATTGTCCACTTTGCCCGGTTTTTAAGCTTGTTTCACACTGTAGTTTCGGCCATATCCTAAAATACATAAAATTCTATGCCACAGCAACACCACATGGCAGATTAACATTTCATTTCAGCACTATTTGTGAATAATAATTTACACCACTAGTTCAAGTCGAAATAGATGTAAATTAAGGCTCGATCAACATAACATTCAGCGCGGTTAAATCATTGGTTTAAAATTTAAATGACATCTTTACGAAATAATTCAATGAAAACAGCTGCTTCAGCGTTTTAACTCCTAGCAACCAACATCAAATGCAAAATTAATCTTTGAAATTACAAAAGTTTTAAAATGCGTTATTTATCACGAATGAAGGAGATGCAACTGTTCTATTTCAGGGCCATCAATAGTAAACCTTGTATTTGATAACCGAAAGTAGCTACCACCATGTACATTACAATATTTTCATGAAAAAGCAAACAATAACCCCGAATTCTTACTAACCAAATCTTTTTCAGTATCTACCGACTTTTATGTAGCATTTAACTTATGTTTTTTAGGGCTCGTGTCCTTTTAGGACTCGTGTCCTTTAGGACTCGTGTCTTTTAGGACTCGTGTCCTTTAGGACTCGTGTCTTTTAGGACTCGTGTCCTTTAGGACTCGTGTCCTTTAGGACTCGTGTCTTTGAGGACTCGTGTTCTTTAGGGCTCGTGTTCTTTAGGACTCGTGTCTTTTAGGGCTTGTGTTCTTTAGGACTCGTGTCTTTTAGGACTGGTGTCCTTTAGGACTCGTGTTCTTTAGGACTCGTGTCTTTTAGGACTCGTGTCTTTTAGGGCTCGTGTTCTTTAGGACTCGTGTCTTTTAGGACTGGTGTCCTTTAGGACTCGTGTTCTTTAGGGCTCGTGTCTTTTAGGACTCGTGTCTTTTAGGACTCGTGTTCTTTAGGGCTCGTGTTCTTTAGGACTCGTGTCTTTTAGGGCTCGTGTTCTTTAGGACTCGTGTCTTTTAGGACTTGTGTCCTTTAGGACTCGTGTTCTTTAGGGCTCGTGTTCTTTAGGACTCGTGTCTTTTAGGGCTCGTGTTCTTTAGGACTTGTGTCCGTTAGGACTCCTCTCCTTTAGGACTCATGTCCATTAGAACTTGTGTCTTTAGGACTCATGTCCATTAGAACTTGTGTCTTTAGGACTCGTGTTTTTTAGGGCTCGTGTCCATTAGGGCTTGTGTACATTAGAACTCGTGTTCTTTAGGACTGGTGTCCATTAGGACTCCTGTTCATTAGGACTGGTGTCCGTTAGGACTCGTGTCTTTAGGACTCGTGTTTTTTGGGACTCGTGTCCGTTAGGGCTTGTGTTCATTAGGACTCGTGTCCTTTAGAACTCGTGTCCGTTAGGGCTTGTGTACTTTAGGACTCATGTCCATTAGGAATTGTGTTTTTAGGACTGGTGTCTTTTAGGGCTCGTGTTTTTAGGGCTCGTGTCCGGATACCCGCTTATATATAGTTTTAATCTTACTCAACCAACTCTACCACGTTTCAAAACAATGTGCCTGAACACTTTGCTAATGCAATGTCATTCTTTGCCACAACATAGCGATAAAATTCAAAAAAAAACTTCTTAAAAGTTTTTCCTGCATTGAGCATAAAACTGTTCTTATTTTGTTCTTAAAATTTGAGCGAAGTTTATCTTCATGCATCAACACTGTAAAAAAGTTTTAATACAAATGTCATTTCATGCGTTTAGGATGTGAAACTCATTTTCTTTGATGTTTTGCAACGAAAACTGCAGGGCCGCGATCACAATACTTGCTGTCATGTGCCATTAGTTTGAAAAGTGCATCAAGTGGATTTTGCATTTGCTTCGTAGTTTTGTCTAATGATGTCACTAAGATATCACTTTGGTGTCATTTTGTCGCTAAGAAACTGGTTTATCGATGTTGCAACTTTCATATTATTCCATCAGCTTTAAATGTAATTATTCCATCTTTAAATGTAATTATTCCATCAGCTTTAAATGTAATTTGTAATTATTAGTTATTACATTATTCCATCAGCTTTAAATGTAATAACTAACGATATGCACCCAAATTCCAAATTTTTTGTAGAAATTTGAAAGCAATCAACCATATCATGACGTGATAACAAAACAATCCAAAAATTATTTAATGAAAAGTTTTCAACTATCATCTTCTTTGGTTTGAACCTAAAATCGACTGTCTACTTCATACAAAAATACGCTTTTTAGAATCAAAATCAACTTTACCTCAACAAAAAATTGAACACTGTTTTGTCGGAGAATCCGCAATTTGCGCCAAAACAAACGAAAATTGAATGGAAACATTGGCTATTTGGAAGAACGTTTATTCAGGATTTCAAAAATATAAGTGAAAAAAGACATTTTTTGGGTGCTCGTGAACACTACCGGCGACTAGACTATTAGCTAATAAGTTCTGTTAACTGACCAAAAAAAAAGACTAACCTTGGCTTTAGAGCATGAAGTTCGGAACATCAAAATGTTTTTTAATTTAAAACTCGTAGCCAAAACAACAAGAACATAACTTGATGCAGGGTTCAAAATTAATGATTGCTCAAGGCAATCTGAAATCACCTTTGGCAAGTTATTTTCTGGCTTTAACTTGCCTGACTGGCAAGTTAACAAAATACAGCAAATGAAGTAGACAGATCAAACAAGATTATTTAGAGACACTAGTTATTGCTTTTGTTGCAATAAAATAAGATATGCAAGTTAAAAAACCTGTTGCTTACTTTATTTTAGCACAACCATTGCAATTAGCATGTTTGTTTAATAGCATGGTTATCTGTCAAATGCTTGGATACTAGGGTAGTTCAAAAAAACTTTTTTTTCTAATTTAACCCATAACCCCCGCAAATTGTGAGGTTGCTGATAGAAACCCCACATACCAAATTTCAGCTCATTCGGTTCACACAGAGAGGAGGGCATGCAATTTTGAATTTTTGTCAAAAAATATGGATTTTTTGCCCACTTTAGCATTGATTTTTTCAGCCAAAATACCTGGTATCTGAGCTTTGTTTAATTTGATATTGCTCAAATTACATAATAGACCTAGTCTACACCAGTTCGTAGTGTTTGCTTTGTAAATTTATTAACAAAAAAATTCTATTTTGACTGAAATCTGTTAAGGTGCTTAGCTTATGCCATCTTGACTGCTTTCAAACACCAATACTGCCCTACAAACCACGGCATAAAATGAGCAAAAGACTGATGTCTACCTAGAAACTCATCTAACGTCCCTCTTGAAGTCCAGGCGATGACATACACCAAGTTATTGAGACAATCGCAAATGCCATAATGTGAGTCAACAACCAGTAGTTGATGAGGTTTCAAATATTATTTTCTTGCAATCCAGCATTTCTGTGTTGATTGTTCTAATTCTTATGAAGAACAACTTCAAGATCATCCCATTTTTTGAGTCTTGTTTTATAAGGTGCTGTAAAGTAGTAGAGAGTTGAAAGTTGAAACAAACTCTAGATTATCTACCAATCTAACCAATTATATACAATAATTTGATTCACAAAGCAGTAGTTTTGCTTAGTTTTAGTGTTACTGGTTTCTTGAGATAAAAGCAAAATCAGCTTGGCAACCAACTTCTTAGTTTCTGCTGGTTCTAATTAACACCTTATAAATGAGTGGTGACAGTGTTTTTCACAAAAATGAAACTGTTGTTTGATTAGATGGTAACTTGTGCAATCTGAAACAATTCTATGACCTTGTCACGCACCCATTTTGAAAAGGCTAATGCAGCATTTGTTGCTGAACATAATATTATTAATGGATTGTATTGTGCATCCAAAAAGCAGCCTATGAAGCCAACAGCATTTACCAATATTAGTGACGTGAATCTTGGCAACCAAAACACTATAAACTGTTGGGCAAAATTTTACTCAAGATTGTTCTGTGTAGTATCCGTGATAGCCACTCGTCTGAGAATCACTGCTACCACTCTGTTATCCTGTATTGTTTGAACAAGAAGACCACGTGAGGTTGGTTATTGGGCTGATTAAATGGGTTGTAAAAACATAAAGTATACCACAGGTAAAACATTGAAAACCGTTCAGTCTGTTTCACCCAAGGCTGTAATCGTTTCAGGAGTTAACCTCTATTGATCTCGCTAAGTTATAAGAGCGAAACAGTTGAGTTTTTTATATAAGACGTGCTAAATACAGAGTGGGGCATAACTCGTACACCAAAGCATTTAAAACAGTTTTAATTAACTAACTGATATGCTGATATGTACATGCAATGCTTTACTGCTCTAGAAAAGAACAAGTACTTTGTACCGTAAGATAGTGCACAAAATACATGTTCTTTTATAGATTTTGCATTCTACATCACACTCCATGTGATTCTTTGGTGTGTGACTTATGGCCAATCTTGCATATGAACGGGCTCCAACTACTGCTGTTTTTGAGATCGTCTCAATCTTGATTGGTAGAGGAGGATGAATGTCCTTACCAAAACACATATCTTGCATAAGTGATGGTTGATTGATTCATCAAAAACACACTGGCCAGCTCTATTGGCGGGAACAACCAGGTTAGAATTAGGCATTATTACCTAAAGAATGGTCAGCCTAGACACAAAGCTTTGTAACTTTTAGCAATGAATCGTTTCAACTTTTTACTATTTTACAGTATCTCAAAAAACAAAAGAGTCAAAAAATGAGATGATCTTGAAGTTGTTCTTCCTAAGAATTAGAACAACCAACACAGAAATGCTGGATTGCAAGAAAGTTATGTTTGAAATCTCATCAACTGCTGGTTGTTAACTCCCATTGTAGCAGTTGTGATTGTAATGATAAATCGTATTTTGTAGGGGTTGCACTTGCGAAACATAGTTTCAATGACGTGGTGTATGTCATCGCCTGGACTTCAAGAGGGACGTTAGATGAGTTTCTGGGTAGACATCAGTCTTTTGCTCATTTTATGCCGTGGTTTGTAGGGCAGTATTGGTGTTTGAAAGCAGTCAAGATGGCATAAGCTAAGCACCTTAACAGATTTCAGTCAAAATAGAATTTTTTTGTTAATAAATTTACAAAGCAAACACTACGAACTGGTGTAGACTAGGTCTATTATGTAATTTGAGCAATATCAAATTAAACAAAGCTCAGATACCAGGTATTTTGGCTGAAAAAATCAATGCTAAAGTGGGCAAAAAATCCATATTTTTTGACAAAAATTCAAAATTGCATGCCCTTCTCTCTGTGTGAACCGAATGAGCTGAAATTTGGTATGTGGGGTTTCTATCAGCAACCTCACAATTTGCGGGGGTTATGGGTTAAATTTAAAAAAAGTTTTTTTTGAACAGCCCTATGGATACATATGTGTCTGGTCTAGTTGGTTAAGTAGGATCACGGACCATGGTATCACAACCAAGAAATTAAATTTTAGTATGTTTGACCAGTATTATTGTTCTTCTTGAGCTACATGTAATATAGTATACAACAATAAAATGATGCAACTTAATTTGGTGCTCTGTAAAGATGAATAGATGCTTTAAATTTTGAAAATGTTTTGTTGTTTAAAATCAATTTGACTTGGAAATCTAATTTTCTCAATTGGTTGAACTTTTATTTAGTTATTGAAAAAGCCACTATAATTCAAGAAAAGCTAAAATCTGGTAAGTCATGTGAATCTATGAATAATTGAACCATATTTGCTTGACATGTGAATTTTTTTTACACTTTGATAGCCAATGGTCAATCCTTGTAAACATAGGTGGGCACAAGTCCGTTAATCCGTTAATAACAAAGCTAACTTTTTCTTGAACTCGTTAATCCGTTAAAACGTTTTTTCATGTTAACGGACTAAATTAACTTTCGTTAAGTTCTGTTAACGGACTAAAGTAACTTCCGTTAAGTTCTGTTAACTTCCGTTAAGGTTATCGTTAATATCTCGCACCATTTATTCATCAGACAGGTACAAACCAGTTTGCACTGGTAACACTTGTTGCGTATTAGCACGAGTTTTGTAGAAGAAAGCGAAGAAAGGAGCTCTTTTTCGTGACAAATATTAACCTGCAGCCTCACAGGTCTATTAATTATCGTTGTTCACAATTTCGAAGTATTTTCCGATCGCAGCTTCGTTTTGCATTTGAACCTATTTTTATCTTGAAATTAGATTAGACTGTAAAATGTAACTTCCAAAACACAAAAAGACCACCATAGCGATATATTTTTCCTTACAATCAGCTCAACAGCGTCAATATGTATTCTAGAAGCGAGTGAATAAAAAGAAATATAAATTACCCGCAAAACGTTAACGGATTAACAGACTTTATTAACTTCCGTTAATTAAAGCTGAAAATAACAGATTAACGTTAACGGAGGTGTGAAGTTTGTTAACAGATTAATGGTTAACGAAGCTAACGTTTTGCATTAACTTGCCCACCTATGCCTGTAAACTAAAACTTAAATTATAGTGTCAAGTGATGAAAAAGTGCTTAATCATGCAGATTTTATAGAACTTAAGAATTGCTTAAAAAATTACAATGTTCATTGTCTTTGAAGCTTTTTGCCAAAAATTTATTGAGAAGAAAGGCAAGCTGTAATTGGCTAAAATGAAGGGTCTGTAAGAGAGCAGCAAGTTAATGCAAGACTTTAAACTCTTTACAAATTCTTTGTGTCAGGTTTTAATTGCCCACAGAGGATGGGGTTAGGGTTTTAATAAAATAGTTTCAAAAGTAGTAGAGTCAAAGGGAGAGTGGGTTTGAGCAAGAATAGAGAATCAACTGTCGTCACTGCATTAGCACAGGCAAGGTTTTGTAAAAGATAAAATTGAATGGCTGAATGAGAAGTGCTTTCAATGGCTTTGTCAGAAATGCTACAGTTTAAATATCTTACTTTAATTTGCTGTTCTCATATTGGTCGTTAATTTCAACCAATCACGGCTTGGCTTTTTCATTTAGCTGTTTTTTTTTTACACTCTCCAGTCTCCATTCTGGCGATTCTTTTATTTGTTTAGATAAGTGCTCTTGATACATCCTGACAGTATAAAAGTCTTCTTGTAGTTGGCAGTCAGTGCGTTGAAACATAAAAATTTTGGGCCTAAATGTCCCATCATGACTGCACCTAAACCTCCTAGGCATTAACTTCAACTTCTGTACTTGGATATCCTAAATTGCCTCACTTGTAGCGAACAGAAATGATGCAAGCATTTTTGCCTGATGTGGGGTGGTTATTAAAGTTAAAGAGATTAATTGCTAACTTTCAGAAGTGGACAAAAAAGCGGAATAATTTGGTTATTTATAATATTCTAGTTAAGTTAAACTAAATCTAGAATTCGAATGTGAATTCTTTTTCATGCAGTTAGCACAATCAACATGAAAATATGTCTGATTACAGTATTTTTTTTTTTTTAATTGGAAGTAAAATGTTCTAAACCTTTCAAGTTTTTTCTTGCACTTTCCCAGCGTTATTTCTTCTTTATTCAGAAACGAGCTTGTAATGTATATCACAGAGAATTTTTAGAATACTTAATCAAAAAGGAAAAAGCAGCAATTAGTTTATGTCTAAGTTATGGCGGTTTAAGCATATGAGTTTATTTTTTAGTTGTTGGGCATTTTCGGAAATGTGTGACAAAGCATGTAAACACAGTACAAACCTAATCTAATTATTCAGTTCATAGTAGTATTTTGGATTCAGATAGTTAATAAGATTTGAATTCATCAAATTCAATATTCTACTGTATGTTGCTTATCTGTACTAACTTTCTTATACAATTTAACTGTGTTGGATTGCAGCTGAATCTGTGCAAGGAAATATAGACTTAAAGTGCAAAGAGCAACTTGCTCAAAAAGAAAAACTGGACCAAGTTTGTAAGTAACTTGACATGTAAATTATGTTTTCATGTGGTAAATTAATCATTATAATGCAAAATTTTGTTTTCAGTCATCATTTTTTATTTACATTGATTTTTTCTTGCTGGTTTGAGCATTTAATAGATTGTAATTTTTTTTGTTAAGATTTTGGTTATGGCAAAATTTAAATTCATTATTGATTTTCCAGATTGTCATTTAGCCTCACATTGTGTATTGATCTAGAAATCTTCTAATCATTTCATTCATTTACATGGTTCTATGTAACAAACTTTTCTTGAACAGCTATATTTTGTGCAAAGTTAAAAAGAGGTTATTTAGTTTTGTCAACAGTTTGACTATATTCCACTTTATTGGATGCTTGAAACCGATGTGTGGTTTCTTTTTCTCTACTTATGGTGTTTTTTGGCTTAGTACTATAAGTGAAAGCAAAGTTTGCTCGAGGAATTTTTCTTGCCAGTGGGAGAGACAAATTTTGGTTTTGTCTACAGTGATTGCAGTTGAATTCTGCTGTACTCGAATCACTTAATCAGCAGTCAACAAACTCATACATTACCATGCAATTTATGTACAAAACAGTTGTTATTTAGGGGAGAAGCTAAAACATCATCTAGAACAAAAGGCAATGGAATTTTATGGCGAGAAGGATTGCTTTCGCAGAGATAAGATCAAGATAGCAAATCTGCAAATTTCCTCTGATTTACCGAGTGCAAAAGAAGCCCAGATATTGGAACAAGATCACAATCGGAAAAACATGGCTAGATTTTATAACAAAAAAAATGTGGACTGCATTGCTTATCAAGAATTGTTTAACAAAGTAAAAACTCGTATTGAACAAATCTCTTATAAAGGTGACACTACTGAAGCTGAAGAAAAGTTTTTACGAAGACACGGTAATCTTGTTGTAATTTCTGGGCAGCCTGGAATTGGAAAAACAACTTTGACCAAATGTATGCTTTATAAGATGTGGAAATTTCAATTATTTAACCCAGCTATTGTCTTTTTCATTCGATTTCGGAAAGTTGACTATAAAGAAAAAACAGATTTGCTTCAGTTCTTGGCTCCAGATTTTCAAGGCATCAATGGAGTGGAAGATCGAAAAAGCATTCTCAAACGACTACAAGAAACAGACAATGTTTTCATATTGATGGACGGCTTGGATGAGGCTGATATTGATCCCAAAATGAGATGCTTCAAATCTTGCAACATTCATTCTGATAATTTATATCCTGCAGAAAGATTTATACAGAATTTACTTGCTGGTGAAATTCTTCCTTATTGCAAGAAACTAATCACATCCAGACCTCACAGAATCACTCAACTGCAAAACACAGATTTCAAGCCACTAGTTTTGTTTACTATTCAGGGAATAGATGAAGCAGCTCGAAAACAAATTTGTTTTAATATCTGTGGTCAAGATAATGAGCGCTGTAAAAGAATTCTTAGTTATTTGCGTGCTAACCCTGATCTTGAAAGTCACTGTCACACCCCTGTTATTTGTATAATGGTCATAGAAGGACTAGATAACAAATATGATGTTGCAGAAAAAAGCAATGCAGATATGAGCTCTGTTGATTTTGTGATGGAGAAAAGCGACAGCACACTTACTGCAATTTTCGTCTATGCGTTAGAAAACTGGCTCTTAAAAAAGTTAGATGCAAAGGGTAATACAAAATTTCCAATTAAAAACATCTGCAAATTTGCTCTGGAAAAATATATTAAAGGCCAGTTGTATTTTCCGTGCTATGAACTAGATGAACAAGGAGTTGACAATCAATATTGGTCTACCTTTCTTAACTCATTTCTGGAAGGTAATCAAGAGTTATATTTTATACACCTCATGTGGCAAGAATTTTTAGCAGCAGTAAAACTAAGGCTGTACACAAATAAGGAAGACTTCGGAAGTGAAAGCTGTTCAGAAAGTATCCTTTCGAAGTTGAGCAGCAAAAAGTTTGAAGCAGTAACAACCAGGTTTCTCTTTGGACTGTGTAATAAACGGACACTTGCCGCTTTGCTGAGAAATATCACATTAGAAGAAGGTCGCAATGATCCTGTGGAACGCACAGAAATTGAAAAACTTTTAACCAATTTTGCACTTAAAAAGCTTACAAGTCTTCGTGATGTTAAGTACTTATCTGATAATGCTTATGAACCCTGTGATGACAACAGCGATGAAGAAGAGGTTGCTCTTAATGATAAGGATGATAATGATGATGTAAGTGTTGGTAGTGAAGATGATGTAAGCAATGAAAAAGAATTTAATGATGTTGCTGACTATCATGATGACAATATTGATGATCTTGATGAAAGATCGTACTTTGCTTCAGTTCTTCCAACACTAGGATGGGTGCATGAAATGGGTAATAACAGTTTTATTATTCAAGCAGCTACTTGCCTGAGAAAAAAGTTTTGCATTGAACATCAGATTCTACCAAGTGACATTCCAATTATCATGCACGTACTTCGTGCTCGAAATGCAAAGATGGTTTTGGAAGTAGTTTATCCACGGTTTCTCGGAAATTGCTTCAAATATTTCTTTCAAGAACTTCACAAAATGCTGAAAGAAAAAAAGAACATTCAAGTAAATCATCAGATCTATTTTGTATCTCTAACCTAGTTTAATTTAGTCCAATTTGTCGTTTTTTCATTTGCTGCTTATGGTTTAGCCTAATAATGATATTGTACAATGTTATTTAAAGTTTACTTTGTAGTTGAAAGTTTTCATTCTCTTGTTAGATACTTAACTGGACTTGGAAACACTTTAAAAAATCATCTACAAGTGAAATTATAGAGGTTTCTTAAATTAGTGCTATAGTGTTCCAGGGATATTCTACTTCAATCACATTTTGTGTGCCTACTGCGTAGGCTTTAGTGAAACATCACGTTGATTAATGGTATCACACATGCTGAATTACTAATTCTTAACTTGAACTCAGTGTAATGTACTGATCAATCAGGTAGGCTGGGTTTGGGATATACAGTATATGCTCAGGAATGTCAGTAAGTAATTCATGTGCAAAAACAATTTATTGATCATCTCAATGTATTTCAAGTCTAGTAATATACCCGTATAGTATAACAAAGAAATTTAAATCAAATTTACTTAGCTTAGGTAGCCTATCCCCCGCTGTAGGCTACACTGATATAAATCTTCCTCTTTTCGGCGAAATTCGCCAATTTTTAGCAAATCAGTCAGTTTGTAAATTGTCCAGAACTGGTGAAAAAAATTTAAGGGGTGGGGGAGTTGGGCAATTGTAAATGAAGGGTATAAGCTTTGTTTTTGCAGTGCAGAGTTACGATAATGACAATGTTGTTATCTCCCTAGCAAGCTACCATTTTACCGAAAACTTAAAAAAAGTAAGCACAGTAATATAGCAGCACAAGGAGAAGGATTAGTAGATGAGAGAGAAACACAATGTTGTTTTTTGGTGCTGTTCTTCTTATTTTTGATTACAGCAATTTCATAAGCGATTGGCAGTGCGCAATGTGGTAAAAAAGCATGGCAGTTTTTGCTGCTCGCAAAGAATTACCATGGGCAGATAATTTTTTGTGAAACATTTTATGTTGTTATCCAAGGATCTAACTACGTGACTTTGGTGAACAATAACCACCAATTATGCAAAGAATCAACATAACTTTTATTGTGCAAGTACACCAATTTTACTTCGAGTACACTTTTTGAAGTTCTTGGCCTGGAAGCCTACAACCAGAGCCGCAAACACTATAGATTTTTTTTAAGTTTGAGTTTGCAGCCCTGCCTACAACTGTTTGAAAATATCATGTCATCAGTTCGAGGACAGCATTCTTTTTTGATCGCTTAAAAAAGAAAAATATGTGAACAAAAAAAAGAAAGCTTCTAGCAGTCAATTCATTTGTTTTTTATATTTGAAAAATACTGTAATAAAATGTGACAGACCAGTGTTGCCAAGCCATACAGAAACTTATTTTAAAAGTTACTCTGTGAAAGCTCTAGATGGAGAATGTAGGAGCACAATGTATTGTAGAAAATTGTTTTTTTTTCTGCTGATAATTCCAGTGCAGGCGGTTGAAAGTACTAAAAGTACTATTCCATCCAGAGCCATAGTAAGGGATCTGAGGGCTGGGGCACAAACATTTTTGAGTTGTTAATGCTAAAACATGATCGATCCTATCTGAGTGTGGGTTGGAAAGAAAGTATGTGCATGTGATAATGAAATGTAATGTGGTATTAACAGGAATTGTCTATACTAGTTATGTTAGTGTATTTCTGATATAACTGACATAAGTATCTACAGAATGCCGACTTGTTCTGAAAATACGCAATTGTGAAGAATTGGTTTTTGATGAGAAAGAACAACTCTCATCACAAGTGGGTGGTTTGGGTGCGATACAGTTTTTGTGTATGAAATCGCAATTAGGAATCCCAAGTAATAAACTACTGTATCAGAAAAAACGCTGCATGAAGGATTATTAAAAAATTGAGTTTGAAATGAATATTTGAATACAACAGTAATTATTCAAATGCCTGAAAAGATAATTATGCACTGCATAAAATTAATTTTTCACACCGTGTCATGAAGATAAAGAAGTAAAGCTTCTATGAAAACTTTAGCATTTTTAGCAAAATTAATCATGTATTTTACGTTTCTGCGTTGTGGTTTCGTTGAGGTGCCAATTTTTAAGGGGAAAGGAGATGTGATAAGCTGTGGTTTATATAGAGTAGTGAAGCCGCTGGAACATGACACGAAGAATATTTATTGAAAGAGTGTTGGAGAGAAGAATTTGAGGATTAGTTGATTTTGATGTAGCACAGTTTGGTTTCATGCCTGGAAAAGGAAAATAGATGCCTTATTCTTAGTACAAAAGTTGCAAGAAGAACATCGAGCTAAAGAAAAGAGAATGTACTTGTGTTTTGTTGATTTGGAAGAGGCATTTGACAGAGCACCAAGAAGAATGATGGAGTGGGCTGCGAGAAAGAATGGTTTGCTTGAAATCCCGGTCAAAGTGGTGATAAGTCTTTATGAAGGAGCAGAAACGAAAGAGTTGATCGTGACTGTGGGTAAAATTTTCTGTGAAAGTAAGTGTACACCAAGGATCTGTGAGTTGCCTTTGTTGTTTGCAATGGTGGTGGATGAAGTTATGGAAAATGCAAGGAAAGGCTGAATGAAGCAAATTCTTTATGCAGATCTAGTCCTAATGGGCGAAACTATGGAAGAGTTGAGAGAGAACTTTGATAAATGGAAAGAGGCGTTTTAAAGCAAAGCAATGAGAATCAATCTTGGAAAGACAAAGTTGATTGTGAGTGGGATGAAGGAAGAAACGTTTAACAGTAAAATTGATTCTTGTGGTGTGTTAAGAACAAAAGTTATGTCTAACAAGTTGCTATGTACAGCATGTTGTAACTTGTAAGTGGGTCCACTTAGGATGCACCGATAAGAGGAAGGTTGCATGTTTATTGGCTAAATATTTTGTTTGTTAGAAATGTAGAGGCATGGCAAAGAATTCGAAAGAACCAGATGAAATACTGTATGATGGTGTGGAAAATGTAACTAGATTAGGTGACAGGTTGAATGCAACTGATGGGTGTGAAACAGCAATAACAGCTGGAACAGGAATTGGTTGGCAGAAGTTCAAGAAATGTAATGAAATACTCAAAGGCAAAAGGTTTTCATTAAAGATGAAAGAAAAGGTTTACAAAAGTTGTGTATAATCAACTATGTTGTATGGTAGTGAAGCATGGTGCTTGAGAGAAAAAGGAAAAGGCAACTTTGAGAAGAACAGAAAGAGCAATACTTCAAGAGATGTGTGGTGTGAAGCTATTGGATCGTAGAAACACTGAGGAGTTCATCGACATGTTGGGTATATAAAAGTCTTTGGATAGGTTGGCTTAAGCAAGTAATATGTAGTGTTATGGTCATGTGTAGAGGAAAGAAAATGCAAATGTGATAGTGAAGGCTTTGAAATTTGAAGTATGCTGTAGTAGAAGATCAAAACAAATGTGGAAAAAGCAAGTAGAGAATAAAATGATAAAAAATGGATTGGTGAAAGAGGATGCATGTGATCAAACGAAATCGCAAGGCGTAGAAAAGACAGTAACCATACGCAATGCAGTCAACACCGTTGACGGGGACTATGTCGGATCCCAAATGAGATGATGATGCGATTGTGGCCTCGTTAATGGGAAGGGGGTGAGCACATGTCTCTAATTGCATTCCTAATATGGCCCTGCTTGGATCCTCAAGTTACTTTCTGTAATGAAATACTTTGTGTTAAATTTGACTCAGTGACTTTACGTGGCTGAAGTGCACTCATTCATTGATAGCCATTAGATGTGAGACTAGAAGACATCACATCATGCACTGAAACTTAAGGAAAAGATTTAATTAAAATTAGGACCAAGTAGGATTAAAGTGGGAATACTGACGCTTTTCTAAATAGACTACAATATTTTCGTTTTTCAAATCATTTTGAAAACCTTGTTGTGAAATCCTTCAAAAGTCACAAAAATTGCATTTTTAAATAATTACTGAAAGTGTTCAGCAGCTGCATGAGAGCTTTTTCTTTGCCCCAGAACCCTGTTTTTTCCAGGCCAAGGACTTCAGCTTACAAATATCAGGTATGAAACCTCAATCAATTTAAGAAAATAAATTCATTTTGCAATACTATTATTAAAAAAGAATTCCTTTAAAAGAATTGACTATTATAAAAAATATTCTAAAAATAGAATTAATTAATAATAATAAACTGTGGAAAGAATTTGCTTCAGCAAACAATAAGGTTTGCGTGTAAAAAACTACTAAAAAAGTAGGGCTCCATAATCAGTGAACGTTTACATTGGGACTCTAACTAATGAAATTGAAGCTTTGAAGTTGGCTATTACTATATTTAAATTTGTTGGCTATTACTATATTTAAAACTATTAATATATTTAAAATTATTCCCATTTATAGGTTACAGCCTTGTTTCATTACCACTATGCCACTACAAATAATCAAGATTGCTGGTAACACATAAAACTTCAAAGTGGCATTATGTGATTTTAAAAGCTATTATTTACGAATTATCATCAAAACCTTAAAACACATTTTTTTAAGCACTTTGGCATTCAAAAGTAGTGAAAATTTGCCTACTATAATTTAGGAAAATTTTCTTTAAAATATTGTCCTTGGTCTTTTAGCAATGGCCTCCAGAGCAGCTTTCCTTGAAAAGTCGGTCCTTGGTCTCAGATTTTTGTGAGTTCTTAGCCTTGAACGTAGGGTCCTTGACTCTAATTTTTATCTTTACAGTGTTAGGTTTTTTAAATATTAGATATGGTAAGTTACCAGAGCATTTCTAATTCTATTAGATTGCTTCAAAGTTTTATTTGACAATTTTGACGCTAATATTTTGTTTTGATGGCGTTTATCTCCTCACATATATATGTTTATATGAGTTTAAAGATTCTCACGCTTAAAAAAATAATTAAAAACAAGCAAAATGGTCCTACAAAAGTCAATTATTTTGACAGAAAATTGTGATAGATTGGATAATATATAAAACACTTCTTTGTGGAACCAGATTACTCTTTATATGTAGGTGAAATGTAAATCACATGTTGATGGATCGGGGGAGCTTCATCCAAACATTGATATGTGTTTTTCAAAATTCTTGCTGATTTTAGCTGTTTGCATCACTTAGGTTAGGATAAGTTAAAACTAGTTCGCTATTCCTAGTCAAAGTAGGCTACGGTAAGGCAAAAGCTATAAACATGTTATATTTATTGGTGAATACTAGTTTCCTGGTGAATTAGTGTATACTATACCTTGCCCTCTTACTTAACCATAACCTTTTCTTGATATTAAAGTTGATAGCCACAAAGCTATTGAACTTAAGTTCTGAAACATGCAAAATTTGAAAGGAATGATAGATTGAAAGCAGTGTATTTAAATCATAGAACTGGTTTTTATCCTTGGCAATTGAAACACTGTTTGTTTAACTTCTATGGTTAGGTAAAAGTTGCACACTGTCGCAAAGTCATCAATATCACTTGAGATGTCACGTCTAATCTGCATTTAACCCCTTCGCTGCCAGAGCTTTGGCAGAAATTTGCCTTATGACGTACGGCATACGTCCGTTTTGAAGACAACTTGTATGCCAAGCTTCTTACCAAATATTGAAAATTTGTCGTTCCTCGTATGTCAGAAGGCAAGCTAAGAGCGTCTGAATGCTCTTTCAACATGCACATGGTGTTCTTGATAGTATAAAATAAAAAGAGAAAAAAAATTATTTTCTTTTCATAGTTGTGCTGATGCCTTTTGCTAACATTCACGTGGCAGATTGCCGACCTGGCTTATGCGGCCAATCAACCCTTCATGCCTTGCTCGGTGTATAGAGTCACAAACTGAAGTAATCACAGTGTTAGCAAATATTGCAAGATTGATTTGTAAAGAACAAAACTTGTTTTTAATAATAATGCTTATGATGTTCTTGATTGTATAAAGTGAGCTATGCGTTTAAGGCGAGCTATGAGGAGAGTAGAGAGCTAGTCTATCATTCTTCTGAGAGATGTGAGGTAAGATTTGTACTTTAGTTGGTAAAGATTTGATTTATAGCAATAGTTTCATTTGGTAAATTTTAATTAGTAGCTTTAGTTTCATTGGGTAAAGATTTTTCAGTTTGTTAGCTAGGCTATCGTTTCTTCTGCGATATGTAAGGTAAGATTTGTACTTTAGTCGGTAAAGATTTGATTTATAGCAATAGTTTCATTTGGTAGAGATTTAATTAATAGCTCTAGTTTTATTGGGTAAGGATTTTTCAGCTAAGATTTACCTATTTTGGCTAAAATTGACTGAATGATGGGTAAAGATTTATGTATTATAAAAGTAATCGGTAAAGATTTATTCATTGATTAATAAATTGGTAGAGATGCTTGTTTTAAAGATTTTTATCACTGGTGATATTTGTCCTTTTGGCCTTGCTTGCCTTACTGATGAGCCTTGAGATTGGGCAAAACAGCTGTCTAAGGCATGCTATTGGAAATTATTTTGCATTGAACTATTAGAATTATCTCTTGTAATTTTATGATTACTCTATATTTTTGGGAAAAAAAATTGTGTCATGATCTGCTTAATTTGCGATTCTTTGCTTGTCTACGCTCATGTTCATACCTGTAGTCCTAGCTATACTGATGAGGAATAAAAGACGAATGTTGATTCCGAAACAGTATGTCTTCGGCTGTTAATCAAAAGGTTTGATTGTGCCTAGAAGACTCTGTATACTGTCTATAGCTTATTATTATTTTTAATAATTTTTACAGATAGCTAATATAGTAAATAATATCGATATACATGCAGTTATTGGCTAGGATTGTGAACAATCAATCAATCAATCAATTGTTTATTTTGTCGCGATTACAACACAGTTTCAATTGATATCATCACGAAAAAGTAAAAACAAACGATTAGTAAAAAAGCAGCTTGAAAAATTTAGGTAATTCGGCGACAGGGAGGCTACGAAAAGACCTCATCGGTCATCAAGTCAAAGCAGCCACCCTATATGTCCGCAATTCGAAGAGAATTGTTGAACGTTAAAAAAACAAAATGCTATTTTTTCTTTTTAAGAACTTTAAGTCTATCAATTGCTCGAGTAAAATGCGACAACAAGTGGTCAAGCTCATAATCAGATGTACAATTGTAAAAGATATTCTTTGAGTTTGACTTTAAAGGAATGCTTGGGAAGATTTTGTATTTCCATGGGTATTGAGTTCCACACGGAAACACCCTGATACCTGATGCTACGTTGCAAGCGGTTAGTGCGATAAAGAGGAATATGCAATTTGTTTTTGTTTGAACTGGATCTGGTAAAGCGATGGGAAATTTGCAAGGATTTTTGGAAAAGATGAGAAAATACGGAAGAGGATGGCAGTTTGTCATGTAAAAAATCATGAACTAGTTTGGCAATTTCAAATTTATACAAATCAGTAAGTTTCAGAATTTTTAGTTGACCGTAAAATGGAGTTAGACTTTCTCTGGTAGTACCACCACCTATAATTTTAACAGCTTTATTTTGAAGACTTTCTAATTTACTCATATAGGTAGGAAATGTAGATCCCCATGCGACCAATCCATAAAGAAGGTGAGGGTGAAATAGTGTGAAATAAATTTTACATAATGCCTCCCGAGGCAGCACGGCTTTCAATCTATATAGTATTCCGACGCCTCTAGATAATTTGCTTTCGATGATTTTTAAATGGTTCTGAAAATTCAGTTTGGAATCGATCATAACTTCTAAATATTTAGCAGTTTCTGAGATTGTTATTGGGGAATTATCAATTGTGATATTGACATTAGTAATTTGGGTGTTTAGTTTGGGGGAGATTAGGATTGCGGTAGATTTTGATGGGTTTATAGTTAGTTTATTGGCATTACACCAATTATGGAGTTTTTTTAGTACAATGTTCATTTTATCCTGCAAAGTCCTTACTTTTTCATGGTTAATTATTAGGCAAGTATCATCAGCAAATAGCCTTGGTGAGGTTTCAATAGCCGTGGGCATGTCGTTAATATATATCAGAAATAATAGGGGGCCTAACGTACTTCCTTGTGGGACTCCGAAATTATTTCGCTGTGTTTTAGAGTTAACACCATTTAAGCTAACGAATTGTTCTCTTTCAAGATAAGAGTTAATAAGATTTAGCGAACATTCGGTTACCCAGCAATAAACCAGGGCTAGTTCATGCATTGCATTTGGGTGATAGTAGCATACCGCAAGTGCTGTGCACGAAATACTGGTACTTGTAGGATCATATAAAATTTTATGTTGGTTGGCCTGAAGCTGGAAGAGTACAAAATAACATAAGCTGTGATATGGTTACCCACATGTACCATACAGTACTACCAAATGGCCCACACACAGTGTAGCTGCTTTGCCTATTTTTTGGCGAATCCACTGACAAACAGCTTGTAAAAGTCGTCAAGTGCGTGCTAATGAAGCAAGGCATCGGCCCTCATATTTCCTGAGAGACACCATGAATTAGCTGTGCTTAGATTCTGACAGTGATAAAGCAAATCTCGATATGCTTGTAGATAGTGAAATAGAACATGACCCACAGTCCATGGATACCAATGATAGGGAGATATAGATACTAGACTAGTGAAGATCTTGATATAGATGGTGAAAAAATATGAACCACCGCCGCAGCCTATGTATTATACCATTTGATGGGATACTATAAGAAATACCACACCCAGCTATTGTATTAGAAATAAAACCTCTGAAATTGGTACTGCTGCTTCTTACAAATAAAAGACATTTTTATAAAACCTTATGTTGATGTAAGCAAGAAATAGCTGAGCACTGATATCACAAAGAAATGCAATTTCAACTGGCATGATTTTGAAAGAGCTAATACAAAAAATATTCAAAACTTTTGTACAAATGAGCAATTTTTCTTAGTAAAAATAAACAAATTGATGATGTCAGTGATGACGTCATTGTTCACGTAACTGGAATGCATGCACATAACATTACTAAAATACGTTTTTGGAAACGTTTTGAAAATAACCGAGTTTGACATCACTAACACATACCATTTCAATTAGTGTGATTTAGAAAGAGCCAATACAAAAAATATCCAAAGTCTGTAAAATTGAGCATTTTTCTGAGTAAAATAAAAAGTTGATGACGTCAGTGATGACATCATTGTTCACGCAACTAAAATTCTTGCACATAGCATCACTAAAATGCGTTTTTGAAAAAGTTTTTTCAAAAAATTAATGCTAAAATGGTTATGTAAGAAAATTATGTATGCAATAGCAAAAATTAAAATAATGACATCATCAGTGACGTCACTAGTCAATTTGCACATGCTAATCCATCATTATAATATCCCAAAACTGACAAATGTTTGATTTGGTTTGTTATTATCCGAAACAAATACATATAGCAATAACACAAAAACAGCCTAATTTTGTTAAAAATGCCTTGGCAAACGGGTGTCAAAGAGTGATGGCGTACAACATACGTCCAAGGGCAGCGAAAGGGTTAAGGATAGCATCAACTCTAATAGCAAAGGTAGATTGGATTTATTTTCATGTGGGGGGTAGTAATGATGCAAGGTTTGGGGCGCTTTGTTCCTCAAGTTCCTCTTTGCTCCTTTTTTCCCCTTTTTCTTCAAGTTTCTTCAGTGGAACTGATCTCGAGCAGTATCTCTTTAATACCTCTGTTGTACTGAGTTTGTTTCTGTAAAGCTATTATCTTTGAGTGTTGCTATGGCCCTCAAATCAGATACATTGACTCCTGTTGGTGTAATCTCAAGGGGTATAAAAATTGCTTTTTTAGTGCAGCATGATTGTGATCCCAATTATTTTTTCAGGACCTGAAGCTGAAGACATGAAGCTGTAAAGCTTCAGACATAGCTAAAAATATCATGAAATAATGACTTCTATTTTACCTTAGATGACAAAACTATCACTGGAAAAAATTTACATTAGAGGTGGTGATCTACTTCGCTTTGTGATGTCCCAACACTGCGTTGGTAAAGTTCAACAGCTAGATCTGGTAAACTGCAAAATCACAAACCAAACTGTTAAACTGCTCGCGGCAGAAATTAAGAAGAGAGAGAGAAAAAAACCAGTAAGTTTTAACAGTTTACACTCTAGTGGACCAAAATGCATGGTTGGATAAACTAGTTTTTTGAAATATAAATTTGTACTTTGCAATGTACACCGGGATCACACGATCAGATTTTTTACCTAATTTTCTGGCATCAATCGTGTGAAATTTTGCACAAATCTATGACTAACTATTGCGAGCACCTGTTGTCAATTGTATTGAACAGCCCACATGAAAATGAAAATCAGTTACTAGAAAGACTTGCAGAGTTCTTGCGGAGAAATAGAACCGAGCTCTATTTTCCCAGCAAGTTTTCAAAGAGTCGCCGTTCTCAACGAAGCAAACTGAGCTTTTAGCCGTGCCTCTGAAAATATTGTGCGGCAGAATACAAAAAATGCTGCCGATGTCATATCAGAAAACGAATGTGTTGCGATTATCCAGCGAAAATGTTAAAAGAAATATTACCTCATTTGTTTTACCTAACAACGACGTGTTTTAACATTGTGCCAGCTGTTTTCTCATATTTCTTTAAAGAACTAAACGTGTTGCCCGCTGTTTTGTTTACTTTCGCATATCAATTACCCAATGCTTCCTACTTCAAACTTGTGCCTGGCCTTTTTCGAATTTGTTCTGAAAAGTTATCAACCAGAACTGAAGTAGAGTGATCAACATGGCTTCATGATCAACTCATGAAATTGAACTTTTAATTAAAAAAATCGAAGAGAAGCAGTGCTTGTGGTTTTTTTAATCATGATATTGACAATTTCCTTCTGATCGGAAAAAAGTTTCTGGCCCAGCTTTCGCTAATGTTGAATTTATGCTATTAGTGATACGTTTTTGATGGTTTTGATGTTTTTTTTGTTAAATTTGACATGTCTACTGGCAAAAAAGCCTGTTGCAGTATTTAGCAGTTAAGATAAATTTCAGTTGACAATTTTCAGCTATTTCTCATTGATTTTGTTAGAAACCAAACAAAAACACTATTGACTGAACAAGCTTGACGTCTTTTGTGGTCGACTCCTAGGAAGTCAGAACGACTTTCAGTGGCAGTTAAGGGGCTAGATCAACAACCAACACTGCAGCCACAAGCAGCTTGAGTCATTGATGCACAGAGCTGGATAGCGCTGTTTCAAGCTTTTTAGCTCTCATCAGCAGCCCTCAGCATATCTAACCAAAGGTATTCCCCAGATACTGCCTGTGGAAGTCATTTTGACTTCCTAGAAGTCGACCACAAAGGACGTCAAGCTTGTTCAGTTCTGATTTTCGTAGTTCCAGATGCTTCCGTCTGGCAAGAAGTTCTTCAAGAAAATAACGCCTAGATGTGATAGCTCCAAAATTATTAATGCAAACAAATTGTACAGAAAACTTGATCTTGTGATCCTGGCTTTACTGTTATATTTGGATCTGTAAGATGCTAAAAATGCGCACTGCATCTCCACATCGCTGCGCCTGAGCAACACAACCCCTTTCGAAGAAATGTTGCAGTGGTGGCGAGCCATTGGCAACACTGTGTTTGATTGACCAGACCAAGATTTGAACCTCAGAGCTCTCACTCCAGAGATAAATGCAATACCCCTCCACCAACTGACTGTAAAGAGAGCAAAACCAGATGTATTAATTAAATGCATCAAAGTAGAAAGTTAAATTTTTTTAAAACTTTTAAGCATATTAGTGCGTCTTATGGTCTAAAAATATGACAGTTTAAAATTTAGTTGCACCTATAAAAAAACAAGCAATGCTACTCGTATGTTATACAAGCAATACAAATCAATAAGTTTCTTTGGGCATGCATCAAAGGTACATATCATTGATAAATTTGTTACTCTACAATTCTTATAGAACCCACAGTTAATATATGTTCACTACTCAAATAATAGATTTCTAGTAGATTTCACAGTAATTCATAACTCTAAAAAACCATTGTAAAATATAAAAATTTTTGATCTCACTAGGCTATTACATTAACAGTAGGCTATTGGCTTGACAGTGTCTGTCATTTAACTCAACTGTTTGTAAAAGTCTGATTAAAACCTATTGGTAGCTGAATAATAAAATGTGGACCTCTTCAAATAGAATCAATTTTACTTGCCTACAGCTGTTACCTGCACATTCTATCATATCAAAAGCCCCAGGTTATTGCATTTCAATTTAGCTTTTATTACACTGGTATGGTAGGCCCTACGAGTTTTAAGTATTATTATTTGACATGACAAATCATAGCCTACACTTCTTTGGCAGACTAATTTTTAAATTTTGTTTATCATTTTACCAAGTTATTTGCTTAAACTAGGGTCTTTGTTACAGCAAATAGGCTACAACACCACTAAACCAGTTGGGTAAACTTTTCAACGTAAACTAGCCTACTGCAACCCTCAGACTAGGTTTACCAGTCTACTTTTAAGTAATGAGGTAAATACATGCTGGGTACCCGTACCACCAGTACACATATTTGGGCAAGGAAAATAGAACAAAAAACGAGAATACTTGTCAATCGCTCCCAACAAATAATGACTACCAGTACATGATGGCAGGGGTCCCTTAAAAAGGTATTCAAATGAAGTTTTCCACTCTTGACCAAAATGTTCGGATAAGTCTAAACGACATTCTCACCAAATTTGAAGTTTCTACGTCTTCTCGCTTTCAAGATATTGTAGTTCAAAATTAGCCGTTTTCTTCTTCAGTGTTGCATTTTGTCAGTATTATAACAAAAGATTAACTGTTGAAAACCTGGCTTACATTTGTTGAAAAGCAGCTATTTTTATAGTTCTAAACCTTTGCTTTGTTTTACAATAACTTTGCTGTAAAATACTTACTAAGGATCAAGAACATGCAATAACTTTTTCTAATTTTGTTTTTAATTGGCAGCCCTGACAAAATTTTTGTGGGGAAATGTAATTTGTTATGTCTCAGGAACGAAAGGTCATAAAAAGCTCAAATTTGGTGAACTTAGTTTTCAAAAGTGTCAAATTATTTTTTGAGAGTACACCAAGCAAAGAAAGTTTGTGACCTGAATGCCTTTGTAAAATTAATTGCTAATCGCTTTAAAGAGCGAGAGGACTTGTTAAGAGTGTTTGCAGGTGGTTTAAAAAAACAAAGTTTAAGTTTGCTACATATCTTGCTATCCAAACACACTCTTTTAACATCCTCCCACAGAAAATAGTAAGCTAAAACGAACCAAATGCAATAACCTGCTTGCCCTCGGGTGACATAGATTATCACGGAGTTGCTTTAAATCATTAGAAACAGATGCAGCACAAAAAGCTGACGTTAATGTGTCAGGCTACTCATTTTCATTACCAGGTCGATACTGAATGGTGTTTGGTAAAAATGCAAGGTCAAGCCTCCTACATTGGATTTTATTGTTTTTAAAATTTAACTTTTGTTCGCTCACGGTTATCTAGCATGAAGGCAACGACTTTTTGATCGACAGCTAAGATAAGGTGCCGTCGAGCAAGAAAGTTCTTCCACTTTCTGACAGCTTCAATTACTGTCGTCTCGTCCTTTTCTACAACAGGATAATGCAGTTCACCCACTTGCAAAGTTCGGGAGAGGCCTCCACTCCAATTTAGCACTTTGGTTGAGAGTGGCTGAAATAGCAATGTCAAATGCATCACATTCAACTACATATGGTTGCTCCTTATCAATAGCGGATAGCGAGGCATTTACAATATCTTGTTTCAAGCTCTCAAAATCTTGAATTACTTTCTGGTTGCAGTGGAAATGATGTAGCATTCTTAAAATGTTCAATTTTGTCTGAAAATCCCCTAACCCACTTCGCATAGTTGGCAAATAGTACGAGTGTCCGTTTCAGTAATCTAGCATTGTGTGGCGTAGGAGCTCTCTTAAGGGTTAGAGCCTCTCCTAGTCGGGCTTAGCCACTCCCATTTCCTGCGCTGTAACCTAAAATGTTAATCTCAGAAACTGAAGCAGTAGTCTTTTGGTTCAGGATTAGCGGACGTTTGCTGATGGAATGTAGAAAACATTTGACGTTGTCATCATGCTCTCGTTGATTCCAGCCTCCCACTGTGACATTGTCAAGATATTGATACGTGTCCTTTAAACGAGGACTAAAGGCAAAATCATTAGGGTGATTAGACTAGATTGGGGTTGACTCCATCCTTTTTGACCAAGTCGTTCTTGACATATTCTACTTTAAACACGACGTAGGGGCGTCTAATTGAGTCTAATGTTATAATTTTTATTTGCATCCGTGGCAATGATAGACTTAGCGTCGTTAGCCATTCCATCCCAGTTCTAACCTAAAACAACGCCGCTCGTAGGCTACTGCATCGAGTCGTTTCATTGCGCTGTAATCAGTTTGATCTTGCCAGCACAAAAGATCTAAACTGGTAAAAAGATTAAGACTGTTTGGTTGCCTAGCGATCTCAGTAAAAATTAAGCTGTTATATACATTTCGGTCTAAATCATAGCCTAGCGTAGCAATAAAGCTTTTCTTATTGGCTACCAAGTACAAATTCATACCTGATAATAAGACTGCCCGTACCTGAGCAGGCGTATTGTATTTGCTAACGCGATGTACAACATAAGGGCGCAGGGACATAATGACTCAAGTTCACAAGGGCGCAGCGGCATAAAGGCACAGAGACGTAAATCTGTAGTCAGCGCTAACATTTTCTTGCTTCGGAAAATATTATGTAATCAATCAAACGAACTTGACTAATGAGTACCGTATTTTATTTTATTTCTGAAAGTCAAATTTTGAAAGAAGTTTTTTGAATTTGCTTCCTTTTTTCAGTTCTCAATTATCGCTCAAAGCACTACCCTTAAACAATTTTTAAGTCGCCGTACATCAATCTTGAACAAACCTTTAAAAAGAAATGTTTATTTTTAATGAGTTTATTTGCTTTACGTAACCACGTCAGCGGTTGTTTTCATACGCAGTCATTTAACGATTGTACTTAATCCGTTAAGCAAACTATCATAATTATTCTTTTGTCCCCGTGTGAGGCCAAATCAAATCACTCATTTTCTGGTTTTATTCCGCCGAATTTGTGTGAGGAATTGGCGGAGCCCATAAGGCAGGAAGTGAATTCAAAAAACTTCTTTCAAAACTTGACTTTCAAAAATTAAATAAAATAATACTCGTTAGTCAAGTTCGTTTCTTTAATTACATAATTATTTTCTGAAGCACGAAAATGTTCGCCCAGATTACAGATTTACGCCTCTGCACCCTTATGTCCCTGCGTCCTTATGTTTGCGACGTTTTGTTTTGCGCTCCTTTGTCTGCGCTCTTATGTGGGGTTTCGTTGCTAACAGTATTTTATGACCCTAGATTCAAGTTTTTCAATTAAGTTGCAAACAATGGATCACACCTCTGCCACAGTATGTACCCTTACTTATTCTGGTTCGTAGAGGTTTGTTACCTAGGCTACCAAACAGTCTACTCCTTTTTTCCAGCTCGGATCTGTTGTGCTGACAAGATTAAACTGATTAGTGGGCTGCGAAACGACCCAACGCAGTAATCAAATAGTGGCATTGTTTTAGGTTAGAACTGGGATGGCATCGCTAATGACGCTAAGGCTATCAACGTCAGGATTGCCAATAAAAATTATAACACTTGTCTCAATTAGAGGCCCTACGTCATGTTTGAAGTAAAATATCTCTGAAACGGCTGGGTTAAGAAGGATGAGAGTCAGGCCAATCGCTTCAAATATCTCCAATGATTTTGCCTTTAGTCCTTTTTTAAAAGTTTTTTCTTCCACGATTTGATAAACTTTTCTCTGGTTTTGTGGACGCCATTCGTCATGCCAAAAGGGATTCGGTTGAATTCCCATAACTTGTCAGCCGCCTCGAAAGCAGTATATATATGCCTTGTCAGCTTCTTGTATCGCAATCTGATGATACGCGTTCTTTAGATCAAAGGTAAACAATACCTTGTATGCCGCCAGATTAGTGACAAGTTGTTTGATGCCAGGTGGAGGGGAGGTATCCAATTGAGTGAACAAGTTTATTGTCTGTCAGTAGTCAATGCTAAGTCACTTTTTGCCAGTTTCTTTGTTGGAAACTTCGAGCACACGAGGGCGCCATGGAGACACACTAGGTCAGATGATGCGCTCCGAAGGCAATCGAACAATTTCTTCGTGGTTGTTATATTGTATATTTATCTTCCTGTCACCAGACAGCATCAGGCGCTAACTGTTGCACGATCCGCACACTTTTCGTTGCATTGACTACTTTGTGCTCGGAGAATCCGCACCTATTTAGAAGTTTCCATTGATCCAATGTACCTGTGGATTTTTTTGAATTTTTGTCCACTAAATTTGGTGTTTGTTCAAAGTCACCAAGCAGATATAATCGTAATAAGCGCCTTATCTAAGAACAAAGCGACGTGACCAGTTTGGGGGTTAAATATAGATCATGCGATCAGAATCGTCGCAAAACGACACCTTTAACCTGATCGCATTATCTGGGTTTACCAGCCTTGACCAAAATGTTAAGAAAAGCTTGAAATGCATTCTAACCAAATTTAAACTTTCTACGTCCGTGCCTTTTTCAAGATATTGTAGTTCAAAATTAATAATTTTCCTCTTTAGTGTTACCATTTTGGTAATATTGTGACAGGGTATTAACTTTTGGAAAACTGGTTTGCATTTGTTGAAAAGCAGCAAATTTTACGGTTCTAAACCTTTACTTTTATTCTACTATATATTTATTTACACATAATTCTGTTGCAATACATTTACTGAAAATCAAGAACATGCAGTTACGAACATGCGGTAACTTTTTGAAGTTTTGTTTCGAATTGGCAACCCTTGCATATTTTTTTAGGGGAAAAGACTTTTCTAAAGGGAAATCTAATATGTTATTTCTCAGGAACGGCGAAGTCGTAAAAAGCTCAAATTTGGTGAAGTTAGTCTTCAGATCGGTCAATGAGGAAAAATCGAGCAAAAAAATTTCCCACCGGAATGCTCTTTTAATAAATGTGTTGTGACACTTTCGGCCTTGACTGTACTCGTGATTTTTTGAATGATGACAAAAGCATTATTATTTCATGCACTTACTGTATGATTGGAATTGCAGATAAAGGTGCTCAATCTCTGTGACAATCAGGATATCGATGACGTTGGAGCAGCAATTTTAAAGAACTGTTATAAAATGGGAAAGATATTGGAAATGAACTTAGAAGGCTGCAATGTTTCAACAGTATCAGTAATGGGTAAGCTATTCAAATAGAAAAAGTGTGAAGTAGGTTTGGGATTCTTAAAGAATTTTTGCAGTAGTTGATTTGTTAGTCAGGTTACTTAGCGGTTCCGACAATAATGTAGTACTATTTGATATAGTGCATGTTATTATGTTAATGAAAGGTACTGGGCAGCATGGGTCCACGGCTACTGACCAAAAACCAAGCGACCGCCGACTAACCCTAACCTAGTGTTGGGAGTCGGTTTGTGGTCACTTTTTAGCGGTCAGGTGACTTGGTTCGGATAGTATGCCGTACAGAGTCTCTACAAAGGTTTGCAATAATCCTGAAATGTCTTGGTGTTATTGTGACGTTAGGTAAAATATTCCATGCTACATTGTAAAACGTTAGATACTAAAAATGCCACATAAACAAAGTAATTGCTACATTGCTAAAATATGCGAATTAGAGGATGTTGTCCCGGTCAAAATCGATTGATGTCTGGCAAATAGGAATGTAACTCAGACCAATTGTATTTGTTTCTGTTGTAGTACGTTTGAGGTCAGAAGTTATTTTGACCCGCCTATACGGTCGATTATGAGAGAAGATAGTGTGGTAGCTTTTTTATCTTGGGATGTGTAGTAGTAGCTTTGTTGTAAGCACGATGTCACCAATGGTCATCACCATGGATTTTACAGTTTTTTAATCGAGTACAGTATGCATTAACTTGGGATGCTTAAGGTATTGCTTCCATTTCAAATCCTACATTTTTGTAGTTGATGCTTACTCAGCTCATCAACTAGGTCTTTTTAACCAAGATCATTCAAATTAAGTTGAACTAATAGATAAGCTTTAGGCTTCGCTTTAATGATTCACAGTTGGTGGATTTTCCCTCCGAATCAAGCAATACCAAAACATTTACTGACTTCTCCATACGGAAACTGGTTGTAGTAGTTTTAGGTGCATATTTGGCTCAATCCATGTGACCTAAAGCTTGAATTTCGCCAACTGAGCTGCTTTGCAAACTGACTTTTCTCAAGTGTACTATACTTTGTTAAACTTTTCAGATTCGGAACCCCAAGATCTCATGATTGAAAATGATAGACTTCGTTTAAAGATTACTGATTTGGAACGGGAGGTAGAAGAAGTTCGAAAAGTTGTTATCAGTAGGATGTCTGAACGTCAGTGAAAGTGTTTAAGACTCATGTTTTGCGATAATCTAACAATGTCGCAACATTGAACTTACCGGTAGTTAAATGCAACCTTTAGGCCTAGTCTTCATTGTGTGAATGTTGGTGCAAAATTTTTTGCTCTTAGCGTATGAGCGAGGAAGGTGTGTACACTATACAATACAGCGTTTATGAGCGTACCGGCGTAACAGCGTGTTCTGAAGATTTACCTTTAATCAAGTAGAATTTGACTACGGAAATCGCTGATTTATTATTATGCTTAGTCGCATCGCGTAAATTGGGGTCAGATTATGCATTGTGAGAAGTAGTCTTGTTTTTGCGACAGTTTAAACGTAAAAATTTTTTCAACCTTCCACACAAGAAAACGAGAAGTAGCCTTGTCTCTGATATTTTAAACGTAAAATTTTCTAGCTTCCATACAAAAACTTAACTTATGGCCAATTAATAATGTTATTGTGGCTATTGGCTAGCGAAGTTCAATTTTTCGAATGCAAGAAAAAATTAGGTCAACAATTGGCACTAGAGTGAAAAATCCAACGCTTTTTGTTTGATTTTTTTTAAGCAGATGGTGACTCAGTGCAAAGATTTCGTCGCAGTTTGATTGTAAAACCAACACGCTCTATAGGACTATTAATTTTGTCCCCAACCCCGAAGAGGTTTCTGTTAACTCCGTGTGATCAGCTGCAAGTACTGCATTAGATCTTCTACCTCGTTGGTTCTCAACCTGTGGTGCGCGAAAAACTTCATATGGTACGCAAGTAACTTCCTTTTTTTTGCGAAAAGCATGATTTTACAGCTTTCTAGGTTCAATGTCTGGTTTTGTTTCTTACTTGAATTAATTTTTAGGGAGAGAGTCAAGAGAAAGTTTATTTCGCCAATTATAGCATAAACAATAAATACAGCATATACAATAATTTTCCTGAAGCCTATTTAAAAATTAAATTTGAAAGTTTGAATTTGTCACACCATCTAATGAATCTACAAATCTCACCACGGATCAAATTAATTATTTTGCAGAAGTGGTACGCGTTGACAACACGAGAATCGCTACAAGGTTAAGAACCACTGTTGTAACTGTTTTGAGTGCTTTCGTAACTAAATTTTTTGATGTATGCGTATTGCAGTCCTCATCTTCTAATGCTTTTTTCTACCACCACGGTAGCCTTTCATAATAAAATAAACTAAAATAGGGCAAGCTGTAACTATGAAACACTAATTACTATGTACTATATGGTAACCTAGAAATTTTTAATTGCATAGTACCGCAGTATTATAACCTCTGAAATTGCAGAAAATTGCTTGTGCGACTAACTAGAAAATTTAATAAGCTTGCTGTAATAAATGTGTGATCTCTAAATAAAGCAAATATTGCAACCAATACAGAGTATTGACTATTGAATGCAAAAGTTATCGTTCAATTCCCAAACGAATTTAAAGTAAACTTTCATCATTTGTTTATTTAGATCGTGCATAGAGTGTTAGCGTTAGCATTGCAGTTACTTGGTCGACTCTGATTGATTGTGAAAGGTTTTCGCACTTTCTGCGTATTTTCAGCGATGCACCGTAGTTTGGTTTTTGCTTTTCTATGTATTATGCTTTTGATATATCGTGTGTAGTAAGCCTGCACTTTTTCGTACGAACAATTTTATATTAGGTCGAAGCTTAATTTGGCTGGAAATTTGAAAACAAATTAATAGCAATACCAGCCTCAGTACGAACAAAATAATTAAGCTCTGTTACACAGTGTCATGTAACAAAATTTAACTAGATTTTTGCAATTATGGCCTGTGGGGACTGTACTGCTTTGTGTAGGTTTGACAATCGACAAAATTTTTACACAGCAGAACTTTTTGCCACGCGAGAATAAATTTGTGTCGCTTTATTCTTCAAAACATGAACAATTAATGTAACTTCGTGAAAATTTAACAACAACCTAAAATTTACTGGTTCTTACATGATGTGCAATTCGTTAGTGGGGTTTATTTTTCTTGGAAAGGATTTAAAAATAATCAATTGTGTCCAGAAAAGGCCACATTAACACACGTTAATTGATTGGTTTTTTGTTTTTTTTGCTATAGTAAATCTATGTCGGTGCTGTTGCTATGAATATTTTTATTCGTAAATCTGATTATTTCGTATCTGCAATTATTATTCATGTTTTTGAAGCCCCCTGCAATAGTATTTGATTGATGATACTTTAATGCTTTGCTTGCTAATACGGTATAGACAGTTTAATGTCAACTAAAGTAAGTTCTGCTTCAGACTACTAACAGAACAAACGCAGAGCCAGCACGTTTAACTAAGTTATTTTTTTGGTCCAAAATATGGGAAGAGGTTTCTAGTGATAATATTATTCATTAGAACCATAACTTCATTCATCAAAAGCGTTTTCGAAAGCCATTCCAAAGCTTTGTTTTTAAAGTAGCCTACTGTGTGATATTTAGCATGCAGTAAACTACAAAACTTTGTAGAGTTATGTCATACTTTGATTTTTGCAAGTGCAGTGAGTGGGAAGGTGTCGACATTGTGTAGCCAAATGTGTGATCGCACGTGCATTTGTTTCATTTTTTGCATTACCGTGTTTTAATACGCTTGTGCAAATATATAGGATTTGGGCATAAATTAGTATTAAAAAAAAAAGAATTTACGACCGATACAACAATACTGCCTAGTGCCTATTTTTAACAGCATCACGTAGTATGACTGTTGACGTAGTTAACTCAAAAAAAGTTTGTTTTACGGTGTCCCTGTCAATAAAATGTTTGATGTGTGCATGTATAATTATTGTGAATACGAATGAAGCGGAATTATGCTGTTTTATATTTATAGGCTACTTATAACTACCAAAAACCAATTGAAGTTCTGCAGAAAATATTGTTGTGTCTCTTTTAATCAGCCCGCACTGGTAGTTCTCCATTGCAATATGCTTCGAATGTTCATTGTTCATGTTTGCAATATACACATACACAACAGGAATTGTATTATAATTAATTTTATTCACCAATTTGCCTTGGTCAGGATACAGCGGAGGGACCTTTCGATCTTCAAGTACAGCTGCCACCTGTCTACCATACACGGTGAAGGCTTCACACTGTACTAATTGCTGAACGTCAAGCAGGGAAGCTATGAATGCCCAGAGATGAGCAAGATCACCACCTTTGGTGATCTTGAAGGTCAAGATCACTTTACTTTTGTACTCAAAGAGAGGTAGTGGTGATGATTGGGGGGGGGGGGTAAGCTATAAATGTTAAATGCTGTCTCAGTATTGACCATCAATGTGCAATGGCAGTGCTAGTTTCGCTAATAACATCAGACATTTGACACTCACAAACTTTTTGCCGCTATTTTACTAGTTTAGATAATCGCGAAAACCCTTTTAGTTTACTTTTGCTAGTTTTGTATACTGGTAACAAATACAAAATTCAAGAACAAAATCAAATCCATTTATTAAATTGTGTTATGATCTGGTTAATTTGCGATTTCTTGCCTGTCTACGCTCATGTTCATACCTGTAGTCTGAGTTATACTGACAAGGAATAAAAGACGAAAGTCGATTGCGAAACTGAATGTGTTAGGCTGTTAGTCAAAGGTTTAATTGTGCCCATGACGCTCTGGATACTGTATGTAGCTTATTATTAAAATCAAATCAAAAATATCAAATCTTCGTTATACTCGCTTAATACCCTTTATGGATGTCGCGAGTTTGCGGGGACCATCTCCGCTTCAAAGCGTCACGAGCACACACGTCGCAGCAGTGGCAGGCCATTGACAACTTGAGTTTGATTTGATCGAACCCGGTCTCCCGCACAAGATTCGGTATTAAAGCCATACGCGTTTGCCACTCTTCCATCCCGTCGGTCAAGAACAAAATCCTTTTTCATGACATTGACATCGTTGATCATAGACAATAAACTAGAATTTTTTTCTAGAACAAAATTCTTTTAGTTTACTGTTTATGATCTACGATGTCAATGTAATAAAATATACATTGTCATAAAACTCAAGAACGTAAAGTCCTCTCCGTTGTCTGTGGCATAACCATAGGTGGGCACAAGTCCGTTAATAACGAAGCTAACTTTTCATTAACTCGTTCATCCGTTAAAAAGTTTTTTCATGTTAACGAACTAAATTAACTTCCGTGTAGTTCTGTTAACGGATTAAATTAACTTCCGTTAAGTTCTGTTAGCTTCCGTTAAGGTTATTATGGTTAATATCTTGCACCATTTATTCATCGTACCGGTACAAACCAGTTTGCTCTAGTAACACTTGTTGCGTAATTATAGCACAAGTTTTTCAGAAGAATGCGAAGAAGCTTTTTTGTGGCAAATAATAAGCTGTAGCCTCACAGGTCTATTAATTATCGCTGTTTACAATTTCCAAAGATTTTCCGATCGCAGCTTCTTCGGTGCATTTGAACGTATTTTTATCTTGAAATTAAATTAGACTGTAAAATGTAATTTCCAAAACACAAAAGACCACCATAGCAATTAATATTTTTTTAACAATCAGGTCAATACGTGTCCTAGAAGCGAGTGAATAAACAGAAATTTAAATTACACGCAAAGTGTTAACGGACTTGATTCACTTTCGTTAATTAAATCTGAAAATATCGGATTAACGTTCACGGAGGTGTGAAGTTTGTTGATGGACTATAGATTAACGAAGCTAACGTTTTGTATTAACTTGCCCACCTATGGGAATAACCATTTGACTTGAATAAAACTAGTTGTTCAAGGTGAGCATTGAAAGTTGCGTTTGCTGGGGGCTATGTACCATGCCCACGAACAAAAATCAGCATTCCACTGGTGCAGATGAAGGAAGCGTGGTGTTTTCTGCAATGCTTCCCCTATGCGGCATTTAAAAATGAAAGTAATCTTGATCATCAAGATCACAGGTCTACCGTTTCAGTAGCAGACGCTCGATCACTGATTGGTTAATATTATGTGGTCTTTTAGAATCAACATATTTTCTATCTTGCTATCTGAGCACACGAATTTAAATTACATTCGTAAGTTAATATATCATTGATTTTCAGCTTGTCGTTGTCAATAAAGGGCTGCTTTTAATGGTGAAAAAGTTGGATTTTTTGTCACAGACAACATTCGAAGATACCTGCATATGCTGAAGTCTTTGAGTTTATCTCTAGACTGCGAATTGATGCCTCAAGTTCACCAAGACTTTGTAAAACCTTCGGCGCTCTTGCTCTTTTGCTTTGCTAAATAAGGCCTTCTATTTTAAATGTCTTGAATTATTTACGTATTGTGTGTTTTCTAAAAAATAAATTTCATCTTCACGGCATAAGAGCGCGTATGCTCAAGTCTTTGCTTTCAAAGTTTTGAACTGTTTGGTTCATGGATACATCTTGTATAAATTTACTCTTTTGAGGCTATTGAAAGAAAGTTTTCAAAGCTTTTTGAATAAATGATTGATTAATGCTATTTTATCCTATCGCGAGACAGCAACATTTACGCTTTCTTAGTTTAGACGGATCCGCATGTCCGCAGAAGCTAACTATTTTCTGCTTAAAGTTGTACGGTAACTTCTTCCCAGTTAAATTTGTGCTTGATCTATTCCCCACGAATCAGATATGTCGCAATTTTTGATGACTCAGAGTCACTAAACGAGAGACTCTCCAACTCAGAAAAAGCTTTAGTCCCTGCAGCACCTCCAACTTAATGATAATGTTCAAAACATGGTAGCCTAAAAGCATGCAAGTAATGTTGGGTTTAATCATTGGTTTATTTTATCAAAGTTTTAGTTAAGAAGTGTTTCGGCCCATTACAGAAATAAGCTTTCTTCAGTAGCGTAAAAAGAGATGAGCGCATTACCGTTCGGCCAAGTGACCAGAAATTTAAATGCAACTTATGCAAGCCCATAGTAAATGAAATAAATTGTTCTGCAAATAAATTACAGTAAATAATTGCTATTAAAGGTACTGTAACTACTGTATTCTACTATCCACCATGTTTCTATGGCAAAATAGCGCGGGTGATTTTATTGCAAGTTTTACCATACATCTAACTCTAGGGCCGTTGAGAAAAATTTCGAAATCGAGAACCGGGGCAAGGAAACACAGAAAGAAAAAAATTTCAAAGCCGAAGACCACAAAAGATAGGATTTTTGAATAAAAAAAATTAAGGATTTAACAAAAAAGTTCGAATTTTAGGTGAAGACAAAAAAAATCTGGATTCCAGCGGATTTTAAGGTGAAGACATACAATAGGCCTACTAGGATTGCCAACTTTGCGTTTAACCTTTCCGGGACACGTTAATGCTTAGAGTTTGAAAACTGATGCAACAGAAGCTTACGACACACGAATGGCATCAAAAGCAACAGTGCGTGCTACGTGTCATAGAGTGATGATCGAGCAGCGTTATTAACCAACTCCCAGCCTCTAAATAATTTTATCATAATCAAACAAACATGTGAAATAGTGAATCTTTGAAGCATAAATGCAAAAAACACTAAAACAGAAAAAATGAACACCATTTGTTCCAACTCAATCACAAAATAAGGGGCGGTATACTGCTCAACTTTTGTTGCACTTAAAACAATGCGTTAACTTCGTTTGTCATTATCTCTGCGATTCGTTGAGCCACTAGAGCGCGACAAAAAATTGAGCAGTATGCCGCCCAAGAAGTTGCAAGAACTCTAACAAAAAATCAGTCCTGGCATTTAAATTTTTTTTTTTTTTGTGATTTCGCCGCGTTAAGAAGATCTTTGTCTTTGCTGATAAAGTCATAAAACTCATTGCATGACATATGAAAGTTCATTTTCATCATCAGTTCAGTTCAGTTAAGACTAAGACAAAGAGTTGTCAGCAAGGCATCCTATTAGAAGGCCATGTATCAAGCCTGAAAACTGACTGAATAATGAAAACCTGCTCATAAAAAAGCCTCACCCTAACAGTGCAAAATAGGCCTATTAACTAACTTCATACAAACTAATCAATCTAGTCATATCTTCACCTTTACTTTTAAACTGCTTTCTTTACTTGCCTTTTACGCTTACAGCTACAAAACCGAATTAAAATGTACCTGCGTTTTTTTAATTGATAAACAAAGTCGAATGATCGTCTCTAATTAAAGGGACTGGTGATTTATCCTCCATTTTAGGATTGTTTAGCTTATTTGATTGTTTTGTCATCAGGACGTCACAGTTGACGAAACATCTTGTCCACGACATTACTTTCAACCAGTGGTGCCGAAACCAGGGGGGGTGGGGGGATATATTCCCCCCAATAATTTGACCTATACTCCCCAACAGTTTGAGTATGGTCTTCATCTGCATCCCCTCCGATAATTTGACTCTGGTGTGCATCTGAGCGCAGGTCAGTACTTAAAAAAAAGTGTTCCATATTACTGGTGAAGACTTTTTTTTTTGGTCTTCACCTGAATCCGGGGAAAAAAGTGTTCCATTTCTGGTGAAGACCTTTTTTTTGGTTTTCACTTAATTTGCTCACCTGAAAAGAGTCTTGGTCGAGGTTCATCCCCCCAATGTTGAAAATAGGGCAAAATCGGGGTAAAATTGCAAATTATCCCCTCCAATGCTATACAAAGATTTCCACCACTGCTTTCGACTCATTTTTATTTGAGTGACGCATACAGAATGATGTAAACTGCTTTTATTTACAAAAATATTCGCGTGAATTACATCCGTTTCCACGTTTGAACGAAGCCTACATGCTTACATGGCCTTATATGTTTGAACGATTTGGTTGTCAGTAAATTCCGGGACAGATGTGACCCGGTGCGGGACACGGGGCGCCAGACGTCAATTCCGGGACTGTCCCAGGCATTCCGAGACGGTTAGCAACCCTAAGGCCTACAGTATTTTTTCTTGAGATTCACTGTATTGGGCCTGAAGTAGCCTGCGTTTACTGGGGCTCTGTTTCTCAACACCGCAAGGTGGCAGCTCGGCTCGAAAACCGAAAGGTCCCTTCGCTGTTTCCTGGCCAAGGCAACTTGGTGAATAAACGCAATTTAATGAAGAGGTGGTCGCTCTGAAGTCTAAATTTTGTTGCACTATTCACCACATCTGCGAAAATAAATTGAATCCGTACCATTGGCGACACTGCAATTCCAACTTTGGTAGCATCAGATCAGAATGACTTTCCGTAGCGTATAGCAAGGTAGGGGGTGACGGAAACACGGCGTAAACAAATAGAACTCTCGTGTTATGTAGGTCGTGATTAATATGTTTTTCAACTTTGCCGGATACGGGCGAATTAGTCATCGATGTGGAGTTTTTTTAACTTTGGGGCTACAATATTTCTTAGAATTGTGTGATTTTCTCAGTCAAATTCGTTTTCTCGTGTTCTGTATTTTTACCAAATTTCGGGACAAACAAGTTAGTTGAGATTTAGTGCGTTTAGGCATGTAAGATCTATGGTTTAGGGGAGGATAAAATATTTTCAGTGCTTTACCTTACTTTGCTCTGTTGTTCTGCCCTGCATTGTTCAGCATTGTTTTGCATGCTCTTTGTGGTAGCTTGCTTTGTGTGCAAGGGTGCCGATCTTTGTTGAGCATTGGGGGAAACAATTTGAATTTTTACCCCAATTTTGTCCTATTTTCAACATTGGAGGGGATGAACCTCGACCACAATTTTTTTCAGGTAAGCAAATTAAGCGAAGACCAACAAAAAAAAAGGTCTTCACCAAAAATGGAAGACTTTTTTCCCCGAATTCAAGTGAAGACCTGCGCTCAGATGCAGACCAGAGTTAAATTATTGGGGGGGGATGCAGATGTAGACCATGCTCAAATTATTGGGGGGATACAGTCAAATTATTGGGGGGGATATATCCCCCGGGTTTCGGCACCCCTGTTTGTGTGTGTTTGGAACAGGTGAGTTCGATCTTCGGGCCTATGGGAGTGTAGTTAACATATGTTTTTCGGGTTCGTGCGCTTTACGTCTTTGCTGTTCGGAGCTGTTGTGCGTTCCATTGGCAATATAACACGCGATTTCCCCTTTGACTGGATCGTGTTTGCGTCTGTGAGCTACAACCTACGCGCGAGCCATTCTCCCATTGTCTTAAAGATTCGAACTCGCAACCGCCACAGGTGTAATCACTGAAACGCGCGCCCTCCTTCACAGCCAAGGTCGCAACTCGCTACCTTGTTCTATAATCTCGACAGGGGGGGCTATAGCCTCCATCCCCATTGGCATAGGCGTCGGCAGAAAAGTTTTCAGGGGGGGCGCCAATAAGAGTAGAGCCAGTATTAACTACTAAAAATGGAAGAATTTTTGAACTTTGGGAGGTTTAAGAGAGTGTATGTGAAAATTCAGGGGGGGCCATGGCCCCTTCCTGCCTCCCCTTGCCGACGCTTATGCCCATTGGTATGCTGACCAAAATGCAGAGTAAGTAAAATACTACGTTTTCAGCACTTCTGCGACTGTCTTTTGCACTGGAATAGTGTCAAAAAATGATTTAAAATATATTTTGAAACGTTTGTTTAAGGGGGTGAGGCTAATTTTCAAAAATAAAACTGATAAATCAGAAAAAGCTTCGACAAATGGCCAAAAATTAATATTCAAATTTGATCGCTGATTGAAAAATGCTTAACATAGGTTTCATAAAAAAATATATACGCTTAGGAACAGAGGGGGCTATTTAGTAGGCTATTAATTAATTACCAATCACTTCTTCTAACTTCTTTCCATTAGTCCCCCTAATTATATCTTTTTCTATAAAATATAGACGAAATAGAATTTTAATATTCCTTCAGAATTTTATTGAACTACCGGTATAGGATTTTATGATTTACCTCTTTGTAATTTGTAAATACCAAGTGAACTGACATTCTAGCAATAGCTAACCCCCACATACCCCATTTAATGATTTATGGAACAAGCATAATTATGTTTATGCATTACTAATTTGAAATTTCTATGCCACCTTTTACTAGCATTAATTTTTATCAAAATCGGCCTAAAATTAAGTTATTATTTGCAAAAAAAAAAAAAAAAAGCGTTGGGGCACAGAATATGTGTCTCTTCGTGAAACTCACTCCTTAAAGCGGATACTGGTATTTGTGCTAATTTTGAAACCGATTCACAAAATTGTGAGATAAAAAAAACGACTTAACTCAGTGATCACTTGATGCAGGCGCGTAGCCAGAAATTAATGGGGGGGGGGGCTGTTTTGGGGGTCTGGGGGCAAAGCTCCCAGCGCTCGAAAATTTTGCATTTTTTTGCAAAAATAACTTTACTTTAGGGCTATTTTGATTAAAAAATATTGCTTTTAAAACGTGGCTTAGAAATTGGCTGTGCAAACATGATTAAACTGGTGGCATAAATGGGCTACTTGGGAGGTAGCTAATGGTAAAATGTTAGTTCTCTTGTTTAGATGCTGGTAAATTATAAAATCGAATAGTTCAATAAAGCTGACGCGGAGTAATCTATTTCGTATACAGTTTATAGTGAAAAATAATTGGGGGGGGCTAATGAAAAGAGATTTGAGAGAAACGATTGATAATTAACTAATACTGAATAGCCCCCCCCTATTCCTTAGTTTATAGGATATTTGTTGATGACACCTATGTTTAGCATTTTTACACTTGCGATAAAATTTAATTGCTTATTTTTGACCATTTTTCAAAGCTTTCAATTATTTGTTAGTTTTATTTTTGAAAAATTAGCCCCCCCTAAATATATGTTTCAAAAGATGCTTTAAATTACTATTTAGTCCACTTCAGCGCATAAAACAGCCTCAAAAGTGCTAAAAACGTAGTGTTTTTCCCATTCCGCAATTTGGTCGACATGCCCATTCCGCAATTTGGTCGACATGCCTCTTGGTCGACTGACTTGATGTAATCGATTCTTCAAAGAACTGAACGATTAATCAATGAGATGATTTTTATTGTAAGCTTAGATTGCGAACTGCAAGGATGCAGAACCGATTTTGTATATAAGCGCGAGAATTTTTTTGCGCCCGCGCGACTCGAAACGTTTCTGATTACGTCACAATAAAATTCGATCAGCTGTGATATTGGCGCCGGCGCGACAGACAGCCAACGAGGTTCGCGCGAAATCCAAAGGACAGTCGAGGTCGAATTCAGGAAGATTCCTGTGGATAAACGATTGCTTCCTCTTGCTTAGAGTTGATAATTAAAAGCTACTAGAGATACAAAGGGCTGCCTGCTGAAGGTAAGTGGAATATTTGCTTAGATTAAGCCTAGGCTAGTCTCTTCAGTTAGCTACCGGTAACATACAGACATTTGGTACCGCTGATCGGTAATAATGCTGTTTTGATGTTCTATGAATATGATTTCAGTTTTTGGATTCTTCTTCTGCTCTCCTTTATAACTTACTTCAAAGTTGAGTTTGCCAAACTCAATTAAATTGTAATACTGGTAAATCTGAAGTACCAGTAATGCAGATGCAGTCAAATTCAGAATTTACAGTTGAAAAATATCTTTTTTCAAAACTTTTACAACCTCCACAATTGAGTATGGTGAGTTATGTTATTGTGACATCTTTGCATTACTAAAGACACTACTAAATTGTCTTTGAATGTTCTGATAGTACTGCAGTATATACAGATAATAGTGCACTATCTGTTATTACTCGTTTACCGGTATGGTAGGTACTGTATGACAAGTGATACTGCATTGTAGTTGTGCAGTAAACTATAGACCAACCCTGAACGCATTGTGTGTATGTATGCTTTGATTTTTCACAAACAAAAATTTGTGAATGTGTGCTTAAACAGTACTGACTTGACTATTTCTTTACTTGCAGCTTTAGTTCATTGAACTCAACAATCAACAACTTCAAAAATTAGTCACCCGTGTTTGCTGGTTGTCGTAATCTGTGAAATCGTTCGATTATGCCCAAAATAAGGTAAGATAAATGCTATGATTTATTGCAATTAAGAAACAACCTTACTGCTTTCTAGAAGTTAATGGTTATTGACTCTGCAGACCTGAATGGCACTGTTGACTGTTGAACTACAGTAGTGTACTGGTGCTGGAAAATTTTAAACCATATTTTTGAAGATGTAGCTCCAGTCTTGCAATGCTTTTGGTTTGAACTGTTAAAGCAAATGTGGTTTGAAGGTTTTGGATGTATTGCATTGATTATTTAATCTAAGAAAATTTGGATTTCAGTTAATAAATGTGGACTGCTGGTAATTGATAGTGCTGACGCTATCATTTGTAAACAGGCTTTTTATCGCCTTTTTATTTGATTCTAGTGCAGGATTTGATTAATTTTTTGCTGCCTGTTTTGATTAAAAACATAGTATGAGACTAGTATCAGTTCTGTACCATAGAGATTAATGCTGATAATGTGATGGTCTCTGTGCATTGTGTGCAATAAGTTAGACTGTTAAATTCTGAATACATTGGTACTATGCATGCTCAATTGTTTATCGCAATTGTATTGTAAATTCATAGTCAATAAGCTGATAAAATTGTATTTGTTTCTTGTAAAACAGTATTGCTTCATTCACTTGGTGCTATAATTAAAACAGCTTTGCAGTCTCAAGAAATTTACAAAAATCTAGTTTTCTATGCTAGCTTCATACATAGCAACGTAATGGTTACTAGCAAAGCATTGTTACTGTACATGAATTATATTTTGTATTGTAAGTCAAGTGACAATTGGTGATCTAGGTAGTTATGCAAATTTGTCACTTATGGAACAGATCTTTGATCTTTGTTCTTTATCACTTCTGACCATTTTTGTTCAATAAATTATGAATGAAAAAGAAGCTTGAAATTACAAACCTGCTGGTTTTATTTTGCTGGAATGCTGAATTAAAGTTTGACCAATTTCAAGTTCAAGATGTATTTTGGTCACATAAAACCTGATAAGCTGTTTGTGAAATCAGCTGTTGAGCAAACAAATGTATGACAAAAAAGAACAGGATAGTTAAGCTGACTTTGTCAGCTGAAATTTAAAAACTTTCTTTGGATGTTATGTGGTACCAATGTGATATGTAACTCTGCAATGCATGACACTACAAGCAACAAAAAAAAAAAAGATGTTATGGTTGGTGTTGTATTTTCAACTATTTTGGTTGAGTCAACTTGTTAAATTGGTTTGCAAGGTCAAAATTACTTATCTGATATTCTCAAGTCAAAAAATTGCAATTCTTTGAGCTGTTATGTTTAGTTTTCATCTCTTTTGGTGTTCAGTAAGTAATCAGACAATGTGTTCAAAGGGTTTTATGATCATGAAAGGCACAGCTTGTCTTTGCAGAAAAAGTCTCTTATGTTAAAGGTTATGCAGTGCAATGGATGCATAGTATGTAACAAGTGCAATATGCAATGAAGAAGTTGTTTTTTAACCCATTTAGTGGGAACGAGCCCAAACGTTTAAATTCGTTTGGATTAATAATAGGAAATTTGCGGCAAAAATTTTTTGTTAACCTTTTATTTCAGGCTAGTTTAGGCATAGAAAAATCTTGCATTTTTGAATGCGTGTTTTATCGTGGAAGAAATTCCCGTTCTACGACCTACGAGTAATTTACTTGCCTTGGTTGAACGTGAAATTCCTGCGCGGCAATGCGTCAAATTTGCCGGCTAAATTTAGGGGTTTTCCCTTACGCGTTACGTTGCTGTCTCGTTGAAATACGATACTACAATAGCGAACGTATCTTACCAAAAAAAGAAAAAAAGCAGTACGACGTAGTCTCGTAGACGTGAGATAAAACGGTTTTGCTCATTTAAAAAAAATTAAAGTTGACGCATGGAGAAGCAAAGAGTCGACTTTCGCGATCAGTCACGGATTTGAATTATATCTCAGTGTTGTTAATTTTCCCACTGCTTTTCACTGTCATTTTATTGTATTGACCAATGACCACTGTACTGATTAAAGTCAAAATTTAATTAATGATGCAGAATTTCGTTTGCATTTCTCTGAGAATTTACCAAATAATTTCAGTCCTTTGCATGTTGACTTTTGTTCTAAAGGTTGCAGGTAGTTAACCGAAAGGCGTTTTGTCTTATAGTGGGTTAAATTTACAAGTTTTCGTAAGTTTGCTTCTGGCAGCACTTCCGGTCTGCTTGTGTAGACTATGTACCCTTTTTTGATTATATCGGTTTGCTTTCTCCATTTTTGCTAAGGCTGGTAATGCTCACCTAAATTTCACTCGAATGTAACGGTTTGGAAAAAAAGAAAGAAAAAGGCAACGCGAATGGAACACAAGCACGTAACTTGTTAAATATCGGTTCTTTTTTGTGGCATATCAATGGATTGTTGTAACGTGCTTTACAAAACTTTCAATATATTTCTGGGTGAGATGCCAAGGGCGTCAGCAGAAATCTTTTTAGCGGTGGGGGGCAATAAGAATAGAGTCAGTTTCAACGACTAAAAATGGAAGAATTTTTGAAATTCGGATGGTTTAAGAGAGAGTGTGTGAAAATACAGGGGGGCCATGGCCTCCTCCTGCCCCCCTTTGCCGACGCCCATGTGAGATGCGAACCCATCTCTGCAGTGTTAAAGGTGTTATATTGCTCGAGTTGTCTCTGTTTACAATCTAAGTTTAAGCTTGTTCTCTGTACACAGTTTGAGCAAACCCAACAAGCCCTAGGTTAAAGGCAAGTCCAGGCTTCTAATTTTGCTGATCTGCGTCGAAACAATGTTTACTTCGCTCAGCTCGTTACGTCAAGTAAAGTAAATAACATGGTGGCAAAATGTCCGGTATTTTCAAATGATTTAAATCAATGGTACAGACGCCTCAAGGTATTTTGAGAAGGACTTTCGTAAATTTAGCGAAATATTTATTCAAATTTGTCTTATTAGGTGATCATTAAGCGTATGGTGAACAAAAAAGAAAGAATTGTGAAGCGAAACAATTGTTTCACAAAAAGTGTATTAGAAAAAAAAAACTACTGGATTTTTATGAGTTGAGTATAAAATAACTCCTGAGCCTAGAAAGTTGATCAAAATGTTTCAAAGTGAGCTGGAGATTCAACAGGAGTAAAAAATTGAACTTTTGAGTTTCCCAATCGAAACCAAATTTGTATCCAGTATTTTCCAACTTCTGAAAATTAAAATAATTAATAAAAAACTATAGCCTACGCTTTTTAAGCTTCTTTTTTTATTGTCAGAAATGTTTGTTAGATTGATCTTTGGTAAAAGATGCCGAAAACATTATATTCATATTACACCAGTACAGGCGTCGATTTTTTGTTGATTAAGCAAATTCTTAGGGGCAAAAATTTTTTTACGAAGTTTAGTTAAATCTAATTTCTATTGAAACGATTGTGCTTTGCCGCGGTTTACGAGTACCCGTACTGCAGTTGTAAGTTTGGTGCTGGTTTTGTTTTGTCCACATTAAGAGGCAATGTTTTGCGACATTCTTTTTAAATCACTTATGTGTATATTAATGCAATCTTTAAAACGTCTTCTTAAAAACAATTTTCACCTCGTTTAGTGTTAAGTGGGCATTACTTACCAAAAAAACGAGGAAGACAGACATATTTGGCCCCCTTCAGTGTCAGATCCGAGGAAGCGCTGCCTCCTCCCCCGAAATCCACTCTAGTGCACCAGTATTTTCCAAATTGGGCATGTATTTTGACTGCCTCCAAATAGTTACCCATTTTGCGATGAAACTGATTACTAAGCCAATCGTTGCATGGCAACAACTCGCTCACTTGAGTTCGATTCTCGGAGTGCTCGTTTAATCTTTCTATCCAAAGCAGAGGAGTTTGAAATTCAGTACATGGGCCATTTGCTGCCGAAACTAACTTGCATTTTGCGAACGTATCACGTATTTTTGCGATCCAAAATACTTTAAAAAGACTTTTTATAATTTGGTCTTCACCTACTTCTACGGCCCCAAATACCTCGAATATTGGTCAAAGATCTTTTTATTTGATTTTTTTTCGTTCATCTACTTTTAGACGGCCGAAAATGCTATAAATATAAGCCCGAAGCTTTTTTGGCTTTCGCCCATTTAGTGTCCTCATTTTTGGCCCGGGTACATCTTCGCGAAGTCTCATTTAGTCCTCCTTCAAAAAAGTTTGGACCCCTTGAGGTAGACGGCACAATTATGCGTCCAGGGATCTTGCGTCGTAGTCGAGTCACGAGATACGATCACGTGACTGCCAGCGTTGTGATTTTTGTCGCTGTATCCGCTTCACTACTTGCTTCAACTTAGTGTTCAATGCCTAGCTCGATCACGTTTTAGGGACTTGGATTTCAAGCTTTTTGCACAACTTTAGTTTGCAAGTGTAGTTCTGGCACTGGCTAAAGATTTGCGATCTTGCTTTGTAGAAGAAGTTCTATAGTCAGGTAATAGCGCCAGAACCAATTTAATGGCACAGTACTGTTAATTTAGTTAAAATATCGTCACTGATCTAAGTCGTGAATTTTGTGCATTAAGGACGAAAACATTTTCAATGCCTTTCAACTGGAGGGCGTATTTTTTTCACAGAAGTAGAATGGAATCTGTTTTTCGGCCTCTGCTGTACGCAGAAATTTAGCGGTTTTCAGTTAGAACGTAGATTAGCCGTAACCAAATTTTTACTCAAGGAGAAGACCAAAAGAAGAGTTTCATATGAGAACTAGATGGTTTTTGAATACCGTAGTATCGTGGTCGCTTTGTTAAAGAACGATGATAGAGCGCCATAACGCTTTAAACCCAATCGAACATGCCGCCAATATAGCCCGCCAAGAATTTGATCGTGTAATTATAAGGTTTGTTAAGCCAAAATCCTTTGTGACTTCCTCTGACTGTATCTGTTGGTAATTTAGAAACGTATCTTTGAAAATGTAAATTTTAGCTAAATCTATCAATCAAACTTAAAGTTGTTGTTGCTTGTGATAACATATTTGAATAAACGGATTTAAAAAATTTTTGTTTTACTGTATTCCGCTTGGCAATCGAGTAGTTTACTTGTGTAATATTTACTTGACTTTTTGTTTACTTTCGTCGAGTTTTTCCGTTATGTGGCAGCAATGAGTTGATACATTTGTTTTCTTCGTGTGGCTGTTTTCACGAAAAAACAATTGCAATTTCTTTGGTCGAGTCAAACTTTCGCAAGGACTACTGCATTTGCGTTATTTAATCTTGTCCTGATTAGCGCAGATTTTCAAATTTGACGCAATGTGATGTCATTGTTACGTACTAAATGAGATCTTGTCTTCCTTACCACTTGTTATTGCTGATTCAAGAACTTTAAGATTGATTCAAGAACTTCCTTACCACTTATGTTATTGCTGATTGAAGAAAGTTGACTGCGTTTGGTGAGTTGCAACGTGTACCCTGGCAGCTTGCTATTTGATGTTAAAGAGATTATTTGTTTGAATAAATTCTATTTGAAAGAATATCCCATTTGAATAAGATTTGCTGTCGCCACGCTGAAAAGCGTAACGGCGAAACAGCCTGTAGGGGGCTTTATTTTAACGATTTTATGGTTGTTTTTATTATTGTAATGCTAGAGAGATTAAATTTTCCTGAGTTTTCTTTTCACTCTGAACTTAGGATAAAATGTCCAAGTTTGGAAATATTGTTTCGGTAAATTAAAAGCATTTTTGATCACTTTTACAATAGTAGGGTTAGGCTGTGTGTTCAAAATGGTTTCATTTTTTGCTCAGGTTTGCCAAAACGGCCGAACTTTTTTTGATACTGCACCATACATTTAGAGCTATGTTCAACGAAACAGATGCAAGACGGAAAAAATAAAGCTAGAATTTTTCTTTTCAGCTTCAAGGCCGAAACGTTGCAGATAAATAAATCGTTTACCTTTCTCTTCGTAAAAAGCGCTCAGAGTACAATGTATTTTTTGTACTGTAGTTGCCACTTTTTTTTGGTCCGCCCGCTTTCGATCGTACGTTTGCGGAGAGAAAGTTCGCGAGCTATTTTTTTGAGGTGAGATAAAATAAGAAAAAATTCAAAACATGCGCTATAAAACTACTTGCTTATTCTGCAATCTACATGCAGAAGACTTACTTTTAATAAAACTCACCGCTATATAGGGTCATTTAATAAAACTCACCTATATGTAGGGTCATTTCATCACTGACACCACAGCTCACTAGCGAAGTACGAGATAAAAGCTAGTAGATGCCGGCATAAACAAGAACGTGAAGCCGTGAACCATCCTCTTCATCTGACACTTAATAAATGAGTCAAATGCTTATTCTTTGAGCTGATTTGTTACTGTCTGTTGCTTATTAGCTAAGTACGGCTGTGTTTTTGTTCAAAAAAGTCGATTGCTCTTTGCTGAAACAATTTTGCTGCAATAGCCATCGCAATGTAAGGTTTTTAGCCGATACAGTTATTCAGCTTTCAGTTTTAGATTTTCACATTGACGCTTCTTTTTTGTGCTTATAAAGAGCGAAGGATTAATAGAGGTTGAGCGACATTTTCTCCAAACCTGTAATTTTCTGTTTATCAAAATATGGTCTGAAGGAAGCTCGTTTAAAACACGATTTGAAACACAAAAGCTAAGACCATCCTGATCTGTGTGCATTCGATTGACAGAGAGATTATAGGAATATCCTGCAGCTACTTCATGCAGATCGAATACAAATTTTCTTGGAATCACTTTAGAAAAGTTTTAAAAGTTTTTTGCCTTCAGTTTTAGTTTAGCTTTTGCAAAAAGATCAAAACAATGACAGGCTGGACGAGAAATGGCATTAAGTTTACAAAATCTTGTCGATATTGCATTTCGAACACCTAAGTATCCCGGGAATACGAAGTGTTAATCTTGGGGAAATTTGAATGGACAATATTTAATTGCTGTAAAAGATAACCTATGTAACTTAACTGTTACATCTGTAGTCAAGTGAAAAGAGTTAACGCAAACTAGGGTTTCTGGATTTATAGTAACACCTGTAGCGTAATGCTGAACATTAAAATATTTTCAAATAAGTGACTTTTCAAATCCACCGAAATTAATTTGAAAAAAAAGTGAAATCTTTCATCAGGCTTATAACAAATCGGGCTAATTGAACGAACCACCAATGCAAAGAAGAAAAGATTGTAGATATCGCTAAAACCAAACAAATATTGGAACACTGTACAATTTCGGTTGAATTTGGTGTTTAAATTGCTCATAAAAGTTATTGCATTATTAATATTTTGTTCCGTTCACCATTCGGCCTATCACCTGGAAATATTTTTTGTGTGATATTACGTCATAGATGATGTTGTTGATAGAGAGCAAGATTACCCTATAAGCAAAAAGACGTCTGGTAAAGCAGTGTTTCGATTTTGGGCATTAATAATTGATATACCTCAACTCGAAAACTTTTTTATTTTAATTGAAGCTACAATGGCGCTATCAATCGGGCCAAATTATAAGCTGCTTCTCGGTTTCTAGGTGGAGAATAGTTTGGTTCTGTACAGAAACAGTAGGTTGCGAAATGCAGTTTAAGTTGAGTTTTCAGCTTTCTTCAGTTTGTAACAATATTGGCGTCCAACAGCAAAGCTCGAATCGGAGCCAGATTCGAATAGTTTTTTGTAATAATTATCGGCTTTACTGTTTTGTGGTTGCTTTCTTAAAAGTCATGATTTTGCCTCTCGTCTAATTTCTACATCTTAATTCTTTGGAATACGTCTAATGAAAAAAGTTGAAGCTAAGACCGCCCTTGCTGATATCAGAGTCGAATACATGTACAACAAACGTCAAACTCTGTTGCTCCAGCCAAGGCTCTGAGGCTCGGGAAAATTTGGTAACAGCTTTCCCCGACTCCGTCTTTATAATTGTAGTTTATGTATTGCATGGCTGTGAAAGAAGTTCGGTAGTTTTGAAGGCAGTAGAATGCTGCGGTTTGATCAAAGAGTGATGTTGTTTTTTACAGCTAAGTTAAGATTTTTTAACAAGTACGTTGGTATAATTTTGTGAAGTAATTTTATGGTCCAACTGTGTCAGGAAATATACAAAGTAAGTTTTCTAAAAAAGATTATACAAAATGGATTTTGCAATAATAAAATCAAAATTATTTCATCGAAACATGCAGAATATTTAATTGTTGTTTGTATTGAAAAAATAGCGTTAGCACAGGTATTATCGTTTTGTCACAAACTAATGTATACCCAACTTGGAGGTCGTCAAAAGCATACCGATGTCGACTATTTTTCAATTTTTGGGTATTTTCTTTGGCAGTGTGAATGCTGGATATTTCATAGATTTTGGTTAAGTTTAAAAAACGACATTTAGGGGCCCACTGCTCAGCACCTTGATAACTTTAAGCAATTTTGCAGCGTCATCGAGGATACTGAGGAAGGATCTGGTAATATCGTTCAAACCAAAACCTCTAGAAGCGCTGAAGTGAGGATAAGAAAAAGACACAAGAAGGGAGCAACGATGAATGAGGAAAACTTTTGTCAAGAGGTAAAGGAATGCCTATTAGCTTCTTATGGCACTTTAGATGTTACTACTGCTAGTTTAGTTGCTGTAGGTGGTGATTAGTTATTGAACGATTACTGGCTCTTAGTTAGATTTCGAATAGAGGTGTAACAGCGTTGTAACAGAAAAGCTGTTTTTTATTCTTGTTGGCCCAGAATATCAAAAGAGTTACTTACTAACTGAATTCCAAAGTGCTCTTTGCTGGTGTAGCTAAGTGTCTGGTTAATAAGCATAATTTAATCCATAAATATCAACAACCTAAATGTTTCATTATACTCGCTGTATTACGCTGAAGCGTTTTGCGAGTTGGCGGGGCTCATCTCCGCGTCATTTCGCCTGCGGGTAACACAACTCCTTTCGAAGAAATGTCGCAGCGATGGCGAGCTGTTGGGAACAAACACTGTCCGATTTGATCGATCCGAGATTAAAACCTATGACCTTCCACTTCAAACACGATCGCGTTACCGCTCTAGCTTGCCTGATTGCCGTCTGTTCCAACTATGAGTGATTTGTAATGATCTGTTGTTAAATGTATTTGCAGAACAGTAAAATATTTTCATATTTGAAGGGTGCTTCCACTGAGAGTGCTTTGAAACGAAAACGCAACACGAATTCGGAAATTGAAAGCAGAAGAAAACAGTTTTACCATCAGGTAAGAATTAAACCTTTTTTTTTTTATGCGAGCTTAAGCCAAGCCAATGTCCGACTTTGGTGACCCAAGCCTGGGGCGACTTTGCTTGTCGAGCCCCTTGGGAAGTTTGTCCGCGATTTCAACCCACCCATATTCGGGAAGGGGAACCGCACCACTTTAAGGCATCTGGATGTTGATGGAGAACTTGTGTCCTGCCAATGTTGGACCCGAGTTGAAACTTAATGTGCTAATCAAAAATTAAAAGAATGTTTCAGAAATAGAAGTGAGTTCTTTGCAGTTGTTTAGTGTCACGTTCTAGGGTCTTTATCGAAACTCTATAGTCGAGGACCTTTCAAGATCAATTCAAAAGTTTCCCTTCGTCACATTACAAAAAATGTTGATCGCATTCTAATTACAAATTTCGAAGTTTTACTGAAAGTAAATAATTTTTATTACAAAATTGCGTGAACTTTTTTGGGTAAATAAAAATCTACAGGTGTTGCATCCTGCAGTTTGCTATCAAAGTAACTCGATTTGTTTGTACTTCCATTCAGATAAAGATTTAACACAATCGCTTACCACTCTATTGTTGGCAAATCCATTGTCCGATCAAATGTCTGTTAAAAGAATAACGGCCAGATCGTTTAAATATTTCCTTTTTTCTATTGGAGTATCTGTCAGTGACTTCTTGTATTGTTTGTCGACAGAAAGCTAATGTACAAGCATAATCAGAACTAAGAATTGAAGATTTAAACAATTTATACCAGATATACACTTGTGCTCATGGCAGAAATTATTAAAGTCGATTAGAAGTTTTCGAACTATTAAATTTTGTTCGCTGATTAATTTGAATGGATTTAATTGAGTTAAGAGGTCAGTTGCAGGTGTTAAATCTTGAAGCCTATTTACAGGACTGCAACAGAACACCACGAATACAATATTCCAGCTATATATTTATTTTGTAGTGGAGTTGACTGAGTATTTGCACCAAGTTGAGTTTATTTCAATCAAAACTTCGTCGTTTAAATTGTCAGTAATTGGAAGTGAGAATGAATTTCTTATTCCACATTACTATAGACATGGTTTGCATTATTTAGTGCTGAGAGGATTGAGCAGATTTTAGCTAACGTACTAGATTTATTTTTCGGTCATTTGACAGCCGCAGCCATCGTGACCTAAATTTTTGTTCAGTGACCGAAAAAAAAAAAATTTAAACGATTTTTCATGCAAGACCTAAAATTATAGCTTGCGAATTGCAGTGAAAGAAATCATTATTAAGTTTTTAAATTACTTCCAAATTCTAATTTTGGCAAAAAAAAGACTAACCCCGCAGCCGTCTTTCTGAAGATCTCTCTGATCCACAGTTGGAGATTGGATTTATGCCGATAAACTACGGCTGTACGTGTAGTCACACAAAGGGGGAGTTGCATATCTTTGACAAAAGACTAAAAAATCATCAAAGTAATGCAACCTGAATTTTAAGCTGAAAGATTTGGGGATACATTTAAGAAACAATGAAAACCGAGTGCTCACCTGCCAACTATTCTTCTCTGTCGCATAGCTAGTTAACAGTTTAACGCTGGACTCTGTAGATGAGGGACTGCTTGACTATCTCTACTCCCCAATACAAGGAGGTCGAAGGGGGTAGTACCGCATATTTAGGCGATTTAAGGTTCATTCTGGATTGTTCTCCATTTGATCTGAATTATTTACAGTGTATAGGTATTTATAGAGAAACTCCAACTTCAGCTAGAATAGCACTCATCTGTTCTGTATCAGTGTAATACAGTAGCATGAAATAAGCATATCTGTGCTGAATTTAAGAAAAATCGAATATTTGTTAATCAGACGGATTGGCGACCTATTGACGAGCAGATGTTTCCTACTCCTGCTAAGGATAGTCCGGATTCGGAGAATGATCCCCAACATGGATCTGGAGTAATGATGTCTCCTGGTGTGTCTCGTTCAAAAAGGCCAGGCGTGCTCCAAGAAATAAATGCGGACGCAGCGAATTCTCACTATCAATTTCGGAATATCTTCACCGCAAATCAAACTCAGTGTCGCGCTTCACCACTCCCAATGCTCAGGTATGGATTTCTAATTAAAAAAAAATATCCGTAATGGAAGAGTTTCATCTCCCTGCTTTATATAGTGATCTACCATTATTGTCGGTTATCACGAGGCAAAACAGTTAAACGAGGAGTTGTTGCTGCCCGGCTCTTTCCTGTGGATAATGGCATGTTGCAGTAGAAATGCTGAGACGTCACAGAACCCCTGCTGGGATGGGGAACCCGGGAGAGATAATTGGTTCCACCACTCAAGAGAGTTGGCGAACTAAAAGATCGCTTAAGTAACGACGGGATATGAAACTAATTTTTCAAAATTTGCTATTGAACAGACAGTCACCGATCTCTTAAGTCTAGTGAATAGTAATCTAGTGTCCAATTACCAATAAGTTGTAAGCTGCGGTATCATTTAGTCATCAAAACTTTTCAGTTATTAATAACATTTACCACTGTTGTGCGTTGATGTTTTTTGAACTGCTACGTTTTTTTAATGTTTTGAAGTATTTGGAAAAGTGAATATTTATTTTTTTTTACGTGAATATTGGTCATTTTAGTTTTTTTTTTTTTATTCTTTAAGGGTTGTTTTGCATGGATAAGAATCGATCATTAGCTTGATTCTCAAAAAATGTAAATGTTCGACACTTCGCTGTATGTCGATTTTTCAGTCTTTTCTCTCGTTTCGAAATAATGTTAACGAGATTTCAGTCAAAATTGCGCAAAATACCAGCTTTGACTTCAATCGCATTCTTAGAAGAGCCAAAGCTGCGTGAGTTCTTAGTATTGTGCAATTTTGAAAACTGACCTAGAAATAGCTAATTATAGGCCGTAAAGAGGAATGAAAAATCGCAATTGAAAACCACAGCTGGAAAAATGCAAGTCCAGCTATCAGTGGCCATTGTTAGAAATCCAACCAGACATTTCAATAATTAGGTCGAAATTCGTTTCTTGTATTGTTGACCGTAATTAGGGCATGGCTTATTCGGTTGACGGGCCGCTTATTAAAGATTCATTGAGCAATGATAAATGATCTTGTAGCGAACTAAATACTCGTCTATACATTGCTTAAATTGCAGTTTTGTGCTGAGAATGTTCAGCCATCGATAAAAACTGCTTGTGAATATTTTTTGGCAACATAGATTCCTGCTTTTTGAGACTTGACTCTTTACTTAATAGACGAGAGGTTTGTTCTAAATTTACTCGACGTATTAATAAAATTTTGATTTTTGTTGGGTTTGGTACACTACCCCAACTACGCATTGTAAAACACTATTAATTTCGTTCAAAGAAAACTGCGAAATGTAAGTCAAGTCCACTTATGATGAAAGCACTTCAGTGACAGTATTCTCAGTTCCAGCATATCTCTATTTAAATAATTCTTCATTAAGAGTTTGATTATATTTGCGAATTACAGTATTAGTGGTAACTTTCTATAAACAGTTTGCTTTCGTCCATTTAAATAAACCGTCAATATAGGTTTCGTCATTATTGTTGACACTGACCTGTAACTTTCGCCCAGACTTGCCGTCCAATATTCGAGGCCATTTAAATCGGTTAGGCAGAAGTCGTCCGTTTTCTCTGGTGTGATTATGTACATTGATTGTTCTATTTGCTATATGATACGCAAATAAAAACTGTGTTTTGTCTTGATGCTTTGTGGGCCAAACCAAAGCCTAATAGGGGCGAAATCGTTGTCCTATAGCTAACTTAAATTGATAGGGGCAAGCCTAAATACATGTGTAGGCATGAACTGTATCCTACTTTCTCATCACCTGCCATGTGGCAACGGTTAGTCTGATTGGTCACGTGATTTTGTTATCAAACATTCATCGCTGCTGTCATTCAGAGTATTGCGTTTTGCAGCTGATGAATTTTTGAAGCAAGGTACTTTTTTTAAATGTTCCTCAACTTTTATCCTTTTTTCTTCTTAAGCTTTTGTTTTCCCGAAATTTTGCTTTCATTGATTGAGGTTTCAAGAACATGTCTAGTCTTTGCAGTATGTGTTTGGTGTTCAGAATTAAAACCTTACGTTGTTATGCGTTATTTTGGTAGTGCATGCTGCAATCTGGATCGGACGTATTCGACAACATGGAACAATATTAAGGAAAAAAATTAATCTTGAAATTTTTGTTCATATCCTGAGTAATTATGTTATGCAAATAACCATCTTAACAATTTTTAGAAATCTTTTAATATCACCAAATGTTTCTTTTATTGATCAAATTTATGATTGCAATTACACTTTTTTTATAAGAATAATTTTATAAGGACACGAGGCTTATTTTGCTCAAGAATTAAGAACAATGCCAGCCTCACTACGAAAAGAATAATAATGAAGAATTTTGAAGCAATCAGCAGAGTCTTATGAATCATCACGCCTTTCTATATTACCGTTGTTGATATTTTGTCTATCAGTAATCATAATCTATTATCATTAAGAACAAACGAGGGTGAAAGTTCTGAAAATTTAAGAACAGCCAGCCTCAACTCAAAATTTGCTGGTTCTTAAAAAAAAAGCGTAGTGATTAATTTGTTCCGGCGTTTTAGCAAAGTAAAAAATACAATCAAAAACATAACCAGTGGGGTAAAACATTTATTTTGCGCGTAAAGCATAATTTGTAGTTTTTCGTTTCACACTTCCTGTCCTCCATTAAAAAAGCAGAATTTCTTGCTGGTAACGTTGAATTCCTTGCGCACTTTGGAAATTGGTGAGAGTGTCAAACTTTTAAAAAATTTATTGTGGTTTACCCAGGTTATGGGATCGGATGATGCCAGAGGCTTATTCTAAAAAAATTCAAGAAATAATAATTAAAAAAGGTTGAAGAATTCAAGCTTTCTTTATTTCTTTCTGCATTTTCTATGTTTCTGCCTCCTTTTTCAACTCTTCATGAAACTATGGTATTTAGTGCGTGATAGCGCCTAGTACTTATTTTATAAAGTTGTAGTTCTCTGGTATAGTGATATTGGTGCACGATTATGCCCAAAACGTTTTCATATTGTTTTTTAACTCCGTGCTCCTTGTTTTCACAGCAGTGTAATTCTAAGACCAAAATGGCCGAACTTTTCGTAGGCAGCAAAAAGATGTCTTCAAACTATACGCTATAAATTTAAGATATGTTGGAAATATTGACAATTAAAGTCTAATATAAGTTGTTGCAGAGTATGAAATTCATTCAGTACACTATTATGTTGATTTTTCTGTTGGTTATAATAGGGCTCGACCTATTTCTGTTATTGACATTTCGTTCGGACTTGCCCAAAGGCAGCGCTAGGCCTGTCTTCTAGTCACGTGACCGTAGCCGTTACGTGTTAAAGTGACGTCTTTAAACCGACGTAACATAAACGTAAGGCTACGTAATCTTATGTGCAAAATCATTTTCGCGACTAGATAAAACACCACCTAGGTAGATTCCTGTAATCTTTAACTGTGAAATAGTTTCGTCATGTTTAAAAGCTCACTTCGATATTTGGAGATTTTGAGAACTCTCATATTATTCATAAACTGTAGTTTCCAAAAAGCCTTAAATTCTAGGCTGTTAGTTGTCCCAGGATATTTTAAAATTAACTTCGGTAAAGTGGAAATTTTATTTAGCCAAATAATAGCAATGAACAGCAAGATCAAAGTCATTCTAATGATTTATTTACAATCAAAATACAAACGTTTTCGCCTTTCATCAGGCCTCTTCAGATATTAGTTAAATTATAGCCATGTTAACTTCAGACTTGAAGTAAGTCTAGTTAGTCTGAAAATTAACATGGCTATAATTTAGCTAATACCTGAAGAGGCCTGATGAAAGGCGAAAACGTTTGTAGTTTGATTGTAAATTAATCATTAGAATGACTTTAGTCTTGCTGTTCATTACTAAAGAAATTGTGAAGCAATAACAAAAATACATTTATGTTATGACTCTTCACTGCAATGAAATTTTTTTACCTTTCACCCATTGTAATCGAATTTTTCAAGTGGTTTTCGAAAATATTAATTGGTTGCATTCTTGAATTTTCACATTCGTCGTGAGTTGAAACGGGAAATGAATTTCACCATCTCCAGGGACAACTTTTACAATTTTGGTATCATGAAAAAAGGGCATCTATAATTTTAAAAAATCTCGATCGTTTTCTTCATTTTTCACATCAGTGTTAGGTATCATAAAATTGCAGCCATCGTTCTAAGCAATTTAGTAATCAAAAAATTAACAAAATCCTCGGATTGTGATGAAAGAAAGGAATGTTGTCTGTTATGTTCAATGTTAAAATCGACGCAAACCTAACGTGGGAACCTGGCCTCGCCAGTCAACACATAATGAATTTCGGCTGGTGCATTGTATAAAGCTCCCATTTCGGCACCTGTGGTAGACATTGTGTCTTTCGGGGTCTTCGTTATCCTGCCAGCTGAACGTGGTGTTAGATTACGATCTTTAGAGAGCTTTGTTTCATCAGATGTTGATCTTAATTATTCTTTGTTCTGCAAAACGGATATCCTACTGAACAAGAGTTACCCATGTTTTTAAAACAAAGTTTGAGTTGCTTACCAATTAAAAAAATGTTACATTGGCCATTTAAATTAACCATTTAAATCATTGAAATTATTTGAAGCTTAGAAATTTGTCTTGATTATGATTTTTAATTTGCATGTAGAAATATGCCAAATTCTTTCTAATTTTTTGACCAAAATGGCTACTTTGATTCAGTCATTTACAGGCTGTCAAGTGTGTCATTGTTTCATTTTTTTATTATTTTTTTTAATTTCATTTTTTTTGGAACCGTTGTCATAATTTCATTATTTTCTAAATAATCTACTGATATTTTTTTGAGATCTCTCGATAAATTGCTATAAATCGTGAGTCATTGAAATGAAGACCCTTTTTTTGGAGATCCCCTAAAAAAACTCGCAAAAACCACACGAAGACCTTTTTTGGCTGGTTTTCAGTTCAGTTTTTTGGATTTCTTCTATTGTCCCGGTTTTCTGTCTAAAAAATATGGTAAGTCTAATTATAATATACTTGAAAATTGTCATTATTTCTACTCGTCATTATTTTATGTTCAGTTGTCATTTTTTATTCATTTTTTTTAATTCAACAACTTGACAGCCTGCATTTCTAAAAATTTAACTCATTGACCACAAAAAAAACGAAAAAATGAACCTAGCTTCAAGTGCACACCTTGTAGTAGTAATTTATACACCCCAGAGCCCAGTGCACACCTTGTAGTAATTTATCTTCGTGCGTTTTTGTCTTTTTCGGTTTCTTGACGTCAAAGATTTTCAGGTTTGCTCCTTTAACTTGTACACGCTATTTATTGTCGAAGGAATGTTTGCGTTGTTCTTAAAGACCTCGTTAAGTCCGCAATAAATTTTATTAAATCGATAGAATTTGACTTGACCTGTTCATCTGTGTTTGATCCAATATTTTGTTGTTGAACATCGAAAAATTCTTGGCAAAGTTCCTTGTGATAATTTCGCCATTACTCATTTAAATAGCTCTGTGCGCGACCGTCGTCCTTTGTTTGTTTAGTTGTCCCGAGGCCGCCTTTGTTTAAGTTTTTTATGAAAGACGACGTGATTTCTATTGAGGCCACACAGCTAAGTTTCGTATGCAGGACGGTGAAAGAAAAAATAAATTTGTCGCGAATTGTGTCCAAGTGCGAGGCTAAGTGAAGCGCATTTGTGTTTAGAGTTAGACTAAGTTAACGGTTCTAGCGGCTTGGGAAAAATGTGAGAAAATTGAGCGTTTAGCAAGCAACGAAACATTATTAATACTCACAAAAAATTTAGTATTTTAATTTTGAAGGTATGTTTGAATGATTTAAAAGCAAAATGATACGCAGCTAAGTGTATTTTACTTTTCAAACAAGATAAGTTTTAACATAAATGCTGAAAATTGATCATCTTGTCAATGTATTAGGAAATTAATAAGGAAAGTGAGTTAGAAAAATTTAGCGAGTTAAATAAAATCGGAGAGTTTTTAGCTCGTAATTGAGACGCAGTTCTATCTATTAAAAATGTCAGAATTTTTGTAAAACAGTTTTTAATTGCAGATTTTACATTTGAATAATATTAATTAATATAAAATATTGAAAAAAATGGTTGTATTTACCATAAGAACTACATTTGACCGTAAACCTTATAGTGCAAAAAGGTACTTCCGTTTTTGTTTGCTGGAACTAATTTTGTAGGACAGTAGTTTGGGTTGGGAAAATCGTTTGTTAAGGGAAATCTTGTTCTGCCATATTTTGAACTCTTTACATGTTCAAAAAATACTTTAAATTTGCTCCTGCAGCTTAAAATTGCAGCACTTTTAAACGCCCCTCATTCGCGTTATTGTTTGGTGTAAAAGCTCTTCCATTCAGTCTTCCACTTTTATTGTTTGCTGCCTTTATTTCCGGTTTTAGTACATTGTTCACTACAAAGTGCATTTTTATTTGTATGAATCTTTTTCATTTTTGTTGTTTATTTTGGTATGCAATTGTTATTTCTGATGTCTTTGTGTTCTATTTAGTTGGGCCGACTCGGATGAATTATGGCGTTCAATGGTTGAAAAAGAGACAATATATCGACGAAACAGTGACTACATGACAAATCACCCCAACATAGAACCGCGAATGCGATCAATACTTCTAGATTGGCTTATAGAGGTATGTATTCTTTTGTCAAGTAGTCGTTAGCTTCGCCCTTTAGAGTTGTATTTACCCTTTACATTCAGAGACTTTTTAATGTTTATTTTTCACAGACTTTCTCTTTAATTGTCAATTTCGTTTTCCAGGTTTCGGAAGTGTACTCATTACACAGAGAAACGTTCTATCTCGCTGTGGACTTCATTGACCGATACCTCGCCAGCACCTCAAATATCCACAAGACCAGATTGCAACTTGTCGGTGTGACGTCATTATTCATTGCTGCCAAGCTCGAGGTATGTGCACTCTATCGTTGTATTTGTTTTTTTTTTTTTTTTGAATATTTGTGGAAATAAGAAATCCCAGGAGAATTTCAATATGAAAAAAACTCAAACAGTGAAGAAACCTGCTGATTTCCGTTTTTGAAACCTGTCAGTGTATGTGTCCATAGGCGGCGATTTGGGGGGGAGGTGCCCCTCGAGTCTGACACTAAAGGGAGCGAAATATCTCTGGCCCCCTCGGCTTTTTGGCAAGTAATACCCATTTGGCAACAACAAATCCAAAGTTCCGGACTGAGATAGAACCAGAATGCGGCAAAGACCTTTTTTTTTGTCTTCACTTGAATTGGGGGGTAAAATTTCGGACTGAAATAGAATTATTAAGTATAACCAAACTTCGCAAAAACATTTCGCCCCCCTCGGAATTTGCTTAATCAACAAAAAATCGACGCCTATGTATGTATCTGGTTTTTCTGGGCATGGGCTTGAATCCCCTTCGGAGTGATTTTTTTCTGACAATCTTCTTCAGATTCGGGTGATAACGTCATGCCTTGAATTGGGTTTAGGATTAGTTGGAAAAATTGCCTATGTTACAATAAAAGTTTATTTAAATTTTAGGAAGTCTATCCTCCAAAGCTGGCCGATTTCTCTTACGTGACTGATGGTGCTTGTTCCGATGAAGATATTTTGGCTCAAGAATTGTTGATATTAAACAAATTGTGCTGGTCCCTTTCTCCTGTGACGTCAGTGGCGTGGCTAAATGTCTTCCTCCAAACAGCGCATGCCAAATATTCGGGTGGTCTTGACCCCGATTCCGCTTTTTTTCTTCCTCAATATCCCCCACTAACCTTTGTCCACATAGCCCAAGTAAGCAGTTAAGATTTTTTTCGGTTTATTCTGTAAACGTTCATGCAATAACATTTTTAAGTTTATAAACAACAAGCGTGCTTAAAGTATTAGGCGAGTTTTACCGATCACGCGTATATGCGGGCGGAAATACGCGTGGTATCTTTTTTTAAGTAACTGAAAAAAAAGATAAAACGCATGCACTTAAATGACACGCGTGCAAATACGCGTGATTGGGATAGCAGCCTTAACCGAAACGTCTTGTGCAATAGAATATAGATTGACACCAAATAGGCTTTTTTCAGCTAGGAAAAAAACGTAGTTTGTATGTGTTTTTTTAGGCGGAGGCTATTTATGATTGTACCGACATCTTTTTTCTTTTTTGCAAAAGGATCTTGCTGTCTTCCAGTTTAGTTAATCTTTGATTAGACCCGACTGAGAATCGAACCGGAGTCACACGTTTTAATAGCAGGCGCTTTATTCACTCAACTACTGACCAACGATATTTTTATTAGCATGAATACTAAATAGTGGATACTTGTTATTGCATTGCAATTACATTTTATTCACCAAGTGCCTTGGCCAGCAGACTGCAAAAGGACCTTTTAGTCTTCGAGTCAAGCTGCCACTTTCCAACCTGTTTACCACACACGTTGGAGACTTCACACTGTCCCGTTAGTTGCTGAACATCGAGCAGGAGAGCAGTAAATACCAATTTTTATAGTCTTTGGTTTGACCAGGCTTGGAAGCGAATCAGAGCCTACGGTTGCTGTAGCTGACGCTCTATCCACTCGACCAATGATCGGTTAATTTTACGTTTGGTTATTTTTTAGCTAATGGATCTTTGCACGTTGGACATTGAGAGCCTTAACTTTTCTGCTGGGGTCTTGGCAGCCTCTGCACTCTACCATTTCTCGTGTCAAGACGTAGTTACAAAAGTTACTGGTTACCACTGCAAAGACATCATAGCTGTAAGTTTTTTTAGTTTTGTCGAATATTCTTGCTTTTTGTAAATTTTAACATGAAGATTATAACTGGAAACACTAACAACATCTCGTGATTGGGGTGTGCTGGGCAAGTGGTGCATTTCAGTGCGGTTGGTTTGTGCTGCCCGACCCTTTTCGGAGGAATGGGGCGGGTGAAACTGCACAGAGTCCGAAACCCAGCAGTCGGGACACATCCCTTGGCTGGACATTCTGATGTCGCTGAAACTGTGGCCTGTAACAGCTGACATTGACATTTCTTCAATTAAATTTGAAAGAAAAGGTTTGGAATTTGGGTCTGTCGCGATCGGTATTGTCTCGGCTATTATTATTCACGTCCGTGGGAAAATCGTCGTTACATAATGACCGTGATTGCCGAGTCGAGCGGTTTCTTTTGTTTAACAAAAATTCGCGTTTCAGATTTTCAGCCAAAGAGATTTGGTAGTATAAAATTAAAATTCAAAATATTTCCGAAAAGATGATAAACCGTGGGAATTTTCTAAATACGGAAGTGCCAGTAATGCATGAACGCAGTTATTGTAGTTCCTAAACATAAAAAAAAAAACAGGGACACATCTCTTTAATATCAGTGATTACGTACGAGTTTGGGGTGTTCCCAAATTATTTTCCTAATTTGAATTTGTTGCTAAAAGTTACATTTTACGACGACTCCTGAGGAGAGGAGGAATTTGGAAACTGAATCTGAAAATATTTCGTGAGTCCTTTTAAATTTTTTAAGCAGTTTGAAATAAAGTGGAACTTCTTGCCTACAACGTATGACATATCAATTTTTTGCTTAGCTGGTCAATGGAAGGACACTTGCAAAAATGTGCTGTCGTGCCGTAGAATATATCTCGCTGAAATAAGAATGGCCAAAAAATATCGCGCACTTTTTCGATGTACCGTTGTACATGCTGTACGATAGCTAGACATGTTTGTTTTTGCTTAGTGCGTTCAATGGATGGCTCCGTTTGCAATCGCTGTACGAGACGCAGGACTTCAGTCTTTGAAGCAGTTTCGCCGAGTCCAAGAATTCGATTATCACAACATACAAACACATGCGAATAATATCGATACTCTGGTAAGTAGATTTTATCTAGTTTCTAGGGTTTCTTGTTAGTCCAAAACATAGTTTTTGTCACTCTTCATAATCGACTCTTAGTATCTTTTAAGTGACTGCTGTTTTCAAGCGATTTTTCAAGTTATCTCGTCGTGCTTACTAAAACACCGCGGAAAAAGCGATTCTTCTCAGTACACTGTAATGTGATTATACCGTCAAGGTTAATATCAATAACTTCTATTTCAATGTTGTAAATTAATTATATTTTCATTTTTTCAAGATGCCTCGGCCAGGAGACAGCGAAGGAATTTTTCGGTCTTCGAGTAAAGACACCCAATGCCGATACAGGCCTGTTTAGCACATTTGGTGGGAGGCCTCACACTGTCCCCGTTTAATTGTGAACGGCAAGCAGGAAGCTGTGAATACCAATTTTTAGTAATCTTTGGTTTAGCCCGACAGGAAAACGACCCAAAAGTTTGCTGTTTTGGTAGCATACATCTTTTTATACGTTCAACCTTTGATCAATCAGTCCTAGGTTGCCAACTATTGTCGCGTGACTGTCTCATTTTGACGATGTTTTTTAGGATGCTGCTCATTTGAACCGACTCCGCTCTCAAACTGAAATAAAGTGTCAATCACCAACAGAGATTGGAAATTTTATTATGACTCCGCCTAAAAGTGGTCAAAAAGCGACTGTGGCCACCACGCCCCAAGCAGGAGATATATGCTGAATTCTCGTATTCAACACAAATCTGATCGTGATTATGTAATGGCGACGTCGCGTGTTAACACGGCGATGAAACGGAGGTCGCATGGTGGAGCAAAAAAGAGACTTTTATCTAACAGTTTTTATGCTGTGATTGAATTTTGCTGCATGCCGTAAGTTTTTCTGAGGATGAGGCAATACTTAACAGTACCTTCACTGTGACGTCATAGCCTTTTTTATTTATGTGTGCTACGAGAGTTTTTTGAATTGATACCGTTACTTTGCTGTAACTGAATACGTTGAAACAGCAGAATATTTTGCTAATACTGAAACTGTCTTGCTATTAATCTCTAATAAAATCTCGCTTGAAATTTCCCTCTTAAACGCGGTTGCTTTTTTACCGAGGAAGAGTTCGAAGAGACGCGAAAAACGTGACCTGCAAACAGCTCATTTATTTAACTTATTTTGTTAACGCTTTCTTGATTTTATATGCTTGTTTATAAGTTTTAGCGACGTTTAATATATTCAATCATTTTTTGCTGCTATTTTATGTATTTTAACTGTTGCTCTTAGCTAACAAATTTGCAAACACTCAAATATCTTGAATTCCTTTAGCGGAGTTAACTTTTGTGCATACTGGGGAGGATTTTAACAAGTCTTGTAACATGCTAACTCTTTTCAGACCCCTGACACTGTTTGCAAGTTTTGACCATTTTCAGCTAAGAATGGGTGACAAAGGGTAAGAACTAAGTTTGACATCTTAAAATGCCAAAGTGATATTTTCACCGGTTTGTTTTTAGTCTGTTTGTAACAGCAAAGGTTTTTGAATCGAAATAAAAGTACGTTAACATTGTAGAGTTGTTTTGAATGTACGTCAATTTTTTCCTGTCAGCCTCAAGCCTTGAATCTTGGGTGAAAAATCGGCTGTGTGATGTTTATTTTTTTTCTAGTGCAGACTTAATTTATGTTGATGTTGTTTACGAAACCTTTACAAGTAGACAACTTTTTAAGGAAATCCGACTGGTTGTTATTTCTTGAGTTGCAGTATTGGAAGAATTTAATGAAAAGCTCAAAATTAGTGCGATTATGAATTATTTACAAATGAATTACTGCAGTTGTGCAATGTTTAGGCTGTTTGTATTTATTGCTGATGGTTTTTTATTACGAGTAAAAAAAAATTTAGCGGAATTTCTAGTAAATGTATTTTTAACATTCCCTAGTTTTATGTACGCTGCTACTGTACTGCAGTTTATTGTTGTGATTGTTGCTTTTCTCTTGCTGCTAAATAAATAAACCGTTTCGAGACTTAATCTCTCATTACATTGGCTGCTGGGTACCCCTAACAAGAATTAAGAAAGTTTAGAAAAAATCGAAGAATAAAATCTTTGAAAAGATACTGCTCGAGATCGGTTTTATTGAAAAAATGAGAACTAATTGAGGTAATAAAGAGGAGCCCCGAACCTTGTTCCACTCTTGCCCGTACCTTGAAAATAGATTTAAGGCGATGCTCGATAATCGAATATCGCGCTGCTTTTCCCGTAAGGCATTGCCTATTTGTAAAATTTGCAGATTAAGCAGCGCGATGTTCAATATTGTGAAAGAAATTTTGCATTTTTTGTTGTCACGGAAGTGTGAAACACAGGGTTGCCAATAGTACGAAGCCAAACAGAATAAATCTATTTTCGCAGATCAGAGAAATAGTGAAACCAGTTTTGAAGCTTCTCAAGTACAGTAGGCCTAGCATGGGCGTAGTTTTCATTTTAATAAAGCCGATTTCGAGCAGTATCTCTTTTAAGCGAGTGTAGGTGAGAGTTTAGCATTCGGAGGATATTTCATTTGCTGGGTATTGAATCAAGAACAATATTATCTGCCAAAATGTTGGAAATAAATTGTAAAAGTCTGGTATTGGTCATTCATGGTAAGCTTACTGATGAACGCCTTAAAGAGATTAAAAATTTTCTTAAAACTACAGATGCTGAACGCTGGTGTTTCGTTAAAAGATTGTGAGGGCTCGAACTGTGGTCTTGATCTGCAGAAATTCCAACTAAAGTTATCTCTAATTCTAAGCGTTTTACTTTGAATAATACATTACCATAATAATAATAGCAGAAATTCGTAGAGCGCCCTTTCCTAAAGTGAATCAGATCAAATGCACTTAACAGAAAGTTGAAAAAGCAGTTTATCGAAATCAAAGCAGTTTACACAAAAAGCACATCAAAAATTAACATTTTCAGAGTATTTTATTTTCTCATTCTATCTCCCTAAACCATATCAAAGAGCTATTAACCACCATCCTGGAAACGAAAAAAGATACAGAAAACACCAATAAGAAAACAAGCAAGGGAGTATAAATGGAGAAAATAAAACAAGTTCAAGTAGATTAACTGTTGGCAAATTTTTAGAGCACAAATAAAAAACGCCGGAAAAACTGAAACATTTTGCGGTGAGTCGGCTGGCCCAGTCAATATTATATTCATTAAGGGATAGTAGTGCTAGTGGCAATAACATGTAGTGGAGTCAGTCAAACAGCTAAAACAAATTTTATGCTTCTACAAAATTTCATAAGACTTCTAAAAACTCTTTCAAAAATTAAAAAAAACTCGCATATTAAATGATAACTTAATAAGGGGGCTATTCCCGACCACAGTCACTATTATTGCAGTTCCAAGTTAAAATTGTGTGAAGTATACGCCGAGTGCAAGTATTCTTTTCATTCTTTTGCCAATTTCCTTGTAGGCACGGAAGCACATTTATGCATCGAGCGCAGAGTCAACTTACTATTCAGAAGCAGAACAAATAATTAGAACTTCGCGACAAGACTAGAACGAGCGCGCGTACCTGCACTACATGTTTTCACTGGGAGATTCGTGATATTCAACTGCAGCAACGTACTAGTACGAAGTTCTTTTAAATTGATTTTTCACTTGAAAAGAGCTGGACGTAGAAAGTTTTTGTACAAGCTTAATGTTTATAGTTGTTACGGGTGTTACCAGATTACTGTTTAAAGTGAGTATGGTCAGCTTGGAAATTTTAAATATCATACGCTAGATTTTTGCGCCAACCTAGCACTTGATTGTTTTTTACGCCACGCCCGTCAAAGTGCAAAGAACGCGCCGATTTAGACAGATAAAATTTACTTCAAGAATTCCTGCCTTTTTCTGGTAAAAAAGTCGTAATTACACTTTTTACCAAGTAACCAACCGTAGAGACAGCGAAGAGACCTTTCGGTTTGCGGTCAAACTGCGATCTGCTTATCTGCTTACCACACACGGTGTAGGTTTTACTCTGTCCTTTTAACTGCAGAACGACTAAACGTCAAGCAGGAAAGCATTAAATACCAATTTTTATGGTGTTTGGCTTGACCAGATCGGGAATCGTACCAGAGTCTTCCGTTTCAGTAGAAAACTCTTGACCTTTGATCAGTTGCTCTGTAACCTTTTCTACCACCCCCAAATAAGGCCTTCACTGCTACGGGAGCTTTCCCCGTTTAGACTTTCGCGCCGCGCCAAAGCTAAAACGGCGCAGAATTTTGTGATTTCGTGCCAAAGCAAATTTTCGTTTCTGCAACCTTGGGATTATAGGCAGGGCATGGTGTAGAATGGAATGGAACGAAAATTTTGGTATGGAATTGGAAGATGCCAAAATGGATTGGAATGGAAGATTTCAAGAATGGAATGGAAGAAAATCTTCCATACCAATTCCATACTAGATTTCGTGCATTGTAGGATTTACAGAAAAATACACCGATATTGGGTAATGACAAATAGTTTTGCTATAGAAGTATTCAGCTTCAATATCTACAGGTATTTGTCGACAAATCGCGATAGTTTGGTTGTTTATAGGCCTATTTATTGCGCAAATGGTGTATCCATTGCATCATACGTATCGGTAGTAAGTATAAGACAATGAAATTTGAAGCATCGATGTTTTGACAAGTTTGAACTGTTTTTTGTTTAATTTGAGATCGACAGTTTGTCAAGTCCTAATTTTTTTTCTTTCATTGTCACGAAAATTTGTATTAGCTATTTCATTCCCATTTCACTTTATATTTTTAGTTTTTAAGCTCATAGTTGCTGTTTATGGTGTTAACTCTTGGTATACGGTAAATGTTTTTTAGCAGGTTGCTTTTGCAAATTTTTGTAGTTGGTGTAAGAGCAAACTTGTGCGGTAATCATTAAACCATAAGCATACCGGTAGGCAGGAAGCCCGGGCCCGCTGCTCTTCCCCCCAATTGAAATGCTAGGCCTATTAATGATAAAAATGATGACACATAGTCTATTGTTTATTCAGTTTCAGTTTCTTTCAGCATTTTTCGAGTGCAACTCCAGTACGCATGTACTACAGCAATTCGCAATTATCCCCTCAGCTTAAATTTTTGTCAGCCAATTTAAATCTACAAGCCAGGAGAAATTCAGTGTTTTTGTTCTAAAAGGTGAAATCTCAGGCCCTCATCTAACTTTTTTATGCAATAATATGTTTTAGGCCATGAGCTAATTTGTATAGGTTATTGCTATAACGTACATGATTAGTTAACCATCTACTGCACCTAATGTAGTACCAACTTTAAATAACTTTAAAATCCACCTCCACCACCTGCCAACATTGAATAACAATCCACCTCCACCTCGCCAGTTTTCATGTGACACAGTACTTTTGAAAAAAAAACCAACTGGAGGAAATGCTTATTGAACAAATTGTTGAATTTGAATCGAGGGTGCCTTGGTCCCTGGTTGTACATATATTCCTAAAGCTAGTTATTTTCATGACAAAACAAAACTTCAAGGCAAATCTTGGAGCAAATTATTTAATGCTAAAAATGTTGCAGAAGGCGATATATCTAGCTTCCCCTGACAGAAGGCAATATACCTAGCTTGCCCTACATCATGAAATTCAACCCAAAATGCAAGAAATCATCTTCCATTATGCAAGAAATCATGGAAAAATCATCTTCCATTCCGTACCATGCCCTGATTGTAGCTTGCAGGCAAGGGTGCCAGAATGTTGGAAGGGCAAGGGGGGGGGCAATTTTTTCAAAGGGTACTTTGTATTGTGCATGTTTCGCTAACTGATCAGTGGTCGAGTGGATAGAGGGTCTGCTACTGAAACGGTAGACCCGGGTTCGATTCCCGGTCAAATCAAACCAAAGACCATAAAACTCGGTATTCACAGCTTTCCTGCTTGACGTTCAGCAATTAAAGGGACAGTATGAAGCCTCCACCGTGTGTGGTAGACAGGTGGGCAGGTGGCAGCTTGACTCGAAGATCAAAAAGTCCCTTCGCTGTCTCCTGGCCAAGGCAACTTGGTGAATAAAATGTAATTACAAGTACAATAACTTCAACGTCAAGATCAAGCCATCGTTTTTTTGCAAATTTAATAGGCCTATGTGTTTTGCTTTAATTTTAATCAATAAAAAGAATCGTTATTTTACAGAATTGAGTTTCACAAACTTTGAAATCAAGATCAAGCTGTCATATTTGCAAATTTAATTTGTGTTTTGCTTTAAGTTTAATCAATGAAAATACTCAATTGCTGTTTATTTATTGAGTGCATTGCGCATGTTTTGCTATCTTCAAAGTCAAGACCAAGCTGTCGTATTTGCAAATTTAATTTGCGTTTTGCTTTAATTTTAATCAATGAAAACAGCCAGTTGTTTATTGAGTGCATTGCGCATGTTTCGCTGACTTTGAAGTCATGATGAGGGTGTTGTTTTTTGCAGTAATTGTAGGATTCGGAAGGCGCTCACGCATGATAAAGAGAGAGGTAGGCTAGCTGTGAAAATGAGTGCATGCTTGAGAGCAGAGTGCACATGCGCTCATACATGGGATGCAGTGTTTCATAACCACTGGAGACAAGGGGGTCTGGGAGGCAAAGCCCTAGTGCTCGAAAATTTTGCAATTTTTTTGCAAAAATTACTTAATTTTTGGCTTATTTTGGGAAAAATTTTATGCTTTTAAAATGTGGCATTGGAATTAGCAGCGCAAGACCATGATTAAACTGGCTGTGCAAGTGGGCTATGAGGGCGGTGGCTGATGGGAAAATATCAGCGTTTTTATTACCGGTACGGTACAAGCTGGTAAATCATCAAACTGGAAAGAAAAAAATCACAAGTTTTAAATTAATTCGTCTTCATTTACAAAAAAAATTTGGAGATGTTCATCCTCACTGAGTATTTTACTGTTAAGTCTAGACTAGAAATGGATTTGTCCCAGTTATTGCATGAACTTTATGTGTTAGAAATTTTTTTATGTTTCTCTGGTTAAAGCAGGAAGGTTTAGACCCCTTGAATCGGCCACTGATAACTCCAGCGTCAATCGTTCCAACTAGGGCTACAAACAAAGTTAGAAACTTGAATGTCTTGAGAGTAATGCTTGGGCCTACACAGTACAGACACAGGATCCTGGAGTTCTAAATTTGAAATTTTGTAGCACCCTATCTTTCTAGCGTCAGTTTTAACTGACAAAACTAAATCGGATGTCACAGGCTAACCAAATGCATTCCACAAGATTGTTCATTTATTTTACATTATTTAGAAATCATTGAACACACCCAATTTGTTGAGCAGTGACTATTTCATGGAAGAATTTCAAGTTAAAGAGAATAAAATGAGAACTAGAGAACTTTTATCCGCGCTATTGTTATTTGTTGTTTTAAGGATTAAGATTAAGGTTTGAGTTAGGGTTTGGGTTAGAGTTAGGTATGGGGTTAATTTCAAGGTAAGAATTTAAGTTGGGTTAGTTTTGGGTTAGAATTTATAAAGAACTAGATAAAAATTTCCGGTTAAATTGTCTTTTCCAATATGTTATTACTGATTTGAGTAAACTTTTTGGCGCCGCTTGATGGAGAGTATTTGCGAATAATAAAAAACGATATCTTTTCATAAATTGAAAACTGTAATGTACTGTTAGATCGACAAAAATTTTTTATGTTTTATTTCTAGAAAGAGCTCTTTTGGTTCACAAAGCACTAAACTTTAGTGGTAGGTAGTGACTGTTTCATCGAAATTTTTCAAGTTAATGAGAATAAAACAAAAATGAGAAATATTCATCTGGGCTTTTTCGTTTGCTTTTTAGGGGTTAAGTTTAGGTTAAGGTTTGGGTTAGGGTTTGATTTAGGAATAGTTTTAGAGTAAGCATTTGAGTTTGGGTTAGATTTGAGTTAAAATTAATAAAAAACAAGATAAAAATTTGCGATGAAATAAAGCCTTCCAACTTTAATCATTAGAATGTTTCTTGTAGCTTCAGTACTCTTGTGCGAGTTGTCAGTTTAGTCGGGCAATGCTGCCATCTTGCCCTTCCTAGTAAAAGGGCAAGGGGGCAGCTGCCCCCCCACTGTTCTGGCACCACTTCTTGTAGGGAGGGAGTGATTATTTCAGATTTACGTGATCAGTGGTTGAGTGGATAGAGCGCCTGCTACTGAAGCAGTTGACTCGGCTCTCAGGTATGATTCATGGTCGGCCAAACTTAACTGCCAAAGAGCGTAAAAATTGCTATTTACACTCTTCACTCACATCTTCCCTGCTTAGTGCTTGGCGTTCAGCAGTAAAAAGAGGGGTGTTGTTAAGTACGGTATAAGCCATCTGCTTTTTTTGAAAGCTCTGCGACTTGTGTATCTGCATGCGTGCGTTGTCACTTTTTGATCTAAGTTATTTTCCAAAATCTAACCCTAATCTGTAATGACTGAATGAGTGCTACAATCTAGGGTATTTCCCGAAATCCAACCCTAGAAGCTATTCCAGATTTCCCTAAATATATGCATCCTAATGAGTGCACGCCTGGAGGAGAGATAGCCCCATTCCAAGAAAAAGCAGACGGTTCACACTTAGCGACACCCAAAAAGGGACACTGTCTGGTGTGAAGTCTTCATGGTGTGTGATAGACAGGTGGGCATTGGGCAGGTGGCAGCTTGACTCAAAAAACGAAAAGTTCCATTGCTGTCTCTGGCATTTAAAGTATATATACTGTAATAATTTCACAAAAAATTTTTAATTTCTTGTGCATCATTCTTGGCTATGTATTTTTTCTGCTGCTGTCAGGCTGTCTTCTAGTATATTTGCTGTTTGCCAACTGGCCATGTAGAATGTATCCACTGATATTGCATAATTTTAATGTTTGGCTTTGTTTGTAGTACAGAGTATTCTGACCATTCACAATTTCAATGGGAAACTGTGGATGAAAAGCATTTGTGCTTAACTCCCTCAACATTCAACATATTATTTCTTTTATTATTAAAGAAAGTATAACGTAAACTCCTGTAGATCCACTGGTATTCAATGGTTTCATTTGTGCATTTTTGATTTGCTAAATAGTATTTTCAGGGTTAAGATTAGGGTAAGAGTTAGGGCTTGGGTTAGATTTAGTATTAGTTTAGAGTAGAAAGTAGATTAGGATTTGAGTTTGTGTTAGATAATGGTCAGAATTAATGAAGACGTAGCACATCAGTGTAGTAGATGAAAATGTACAATTACCAAGTATGGTGAAGCAAAGTTTTTCTTTTGTTGAACACGTACTACTGTAATTATTGTGGGAACTTTGCTTCATTACTGTTAATGTTGGTTTTTCTGATGCTAAGGTACCAGTACTAATTTAGCTAAGGTTGCCAAAAGTTTTGATGATACTTTGGGTTTGCATCAAAATCTTGTTTTGGAAATGAAACAGGCACTGCTGTTGAATTATATTCAGCCAATTTGAGCAAAAGTTGATCAACAATAGTGGGGTATAGTAGAGATACTTCTTTTCTTTCGCTGGGATCTTCTTTGATATTGTACAATTGAATGAGTTTTCCTTTAAGCTTTGTACTTGTTTGTTCTTCAACTGCAATTTCAGAAGGAATTTCCTATTCTGGTGGTTCTATCCAGTCATCGAAGCCTTGGTTCCCTGTCAGTAGCTTCCAATCACCCTCTCGTATTGCTGCATGAATTGCAGTGTCAAATCCCAATTGAATGGTATCACTGTGCGTAGTTTTTGTGTGATCGTAACTTTAATACATTAAGTCTATGTTATATAGAATTTCAGTGCTAGTCGTTTTTGCATTTTCACTGATGGTTTTCCATTGATCAACACCATCTAGTGGTTGTGGATCATTTATCATTGGACACTGAGCTGCACTGAGAAGAGTAGGGTACCAGTCAGATACGTGGATTAATTTATGGCTAGTTGCATTTTTTGTAGCAATTTTCAGCATATTACCATAAACAAAGCATACAGCTCTAATACCACCCTCCCATAGTGTTTTTTTCTTCCTCGAAGTGGCCAGTTAATTCCACCATGGTCCGGTTGACCTCCATTATCAGTGGAAAAGACAAAAAGTGTGTTTTCCCACACACCTGCTGCTTTAAGGTGTTCTGTTACATTTTGAACTGATTCATCCATTGCAGTTACCATGCCAGCATATATCTGACGATCAGTGTTATTTATGTAAGAGTATGGTTCGGAATAAGATTGAGGAACTTGTAGCTAGGTGAATGAACAGATTGCAATGCAAGGTATAAGAACATTGGTTTTGTTTTGTTGTGTGCATCAATTATTTCTTTGGCTTTTCTCACGTATAAATGAGCACCATATTCCCCTTGAGTAGAATTGTCAGGGCCTTTTTCAGAGTGTTGATCAAACCCACATGTAAATCTCATGCCACAGACAACTCTCGTGTAGTAGTCAGTGTTAGAATTAAAAAATCCTGAAAAAGTATCAAAGCTGCGATTCCATGGTGTGTATTCTTTTTTATGAAACCCAATGTGCCATTTACCAATCATATGTGTTCCATAGCCACATTGTTGAAGCTGTTCGGGTAGTAGAATGTTGTTGAGTGGAAGGCGATTTGGCTGAAGTGGATAGATTACTCTTTGTTGTAGTCCAGTATGGATTTGGTATCTGCCACTTACTAATTGACTTGTTGAAGGTGTACAAATTCCTTGAACATAATAGTTCTCCAAACGTATCCCTTCCATTGCTGATGAATACAAAGAAGGTGTTCTGATATCGGTTCCGTATTTTACAGCATTGTAGCCAATGTCACTAAATCCTAAATCATCAGCCAAAACAAAGACAATATGAAGCTTTGTGTTTGTTTTACCATTAAATGCATGTACTTGCATAGTAAATAATATATCAGTGTAGAAGAATATGTTAACTATTAACCAAACAAGCTTCATCACAGCAGTTTTTCTATAAAACAACAAAGCCATGACTACTGATCAGAATATCTACTTTTTGAGTGGTTGAAATTAGCTATTGATAACTGTTTCATAAATGAAGCTTGATGAGAGATCTTAAGTAAGCCTACTGATAGTAGTTTTACATATTTTCTTTGGATTTTTGATAAAATTTACAATTGCTGTAGATGTTCAAAACTTGGTTGACATTGTTTAATCATAGCCAAGATCTAGGACAGCTTTTGACAATTATTGTAAAAATTGCAACATGTGTACTATCCATTATATTATAAATACCAGTACCAGAAAGATTTAAAATAACAACCAACCATTTGACACAGATTATATTACCAGAATGTCAAAAGTATTTTGGCACTCTGGTAGCCAATTTCTTTATGCAAAAAGCTTCAAATTTTATAAAACTTGCGAGATACCACAGTACATGAAAGTTTGAGAAGCATTGGTTAATATGGTATTGTTTCATAATCAGTGCTGAGCTTAAATTCTGTCCAAATGCAATATTTTCCTAATTTGAATTACCATATTTTGTGAACCATAAGGAGCAATTATAACACTGTACATTCAAAAAAAAAAAGTATAATCTTATCCATATATAAGGTGTGCCAGCACACGCCTTATGTTACATTCTGGTAACAAAGAGGTCATTTATGGATACTGTTCCTTATATTCAGAAAAGTACTGTATTAGAAATGTTTTGCTGTATTGTTGATAAATGATATGTATCAATATTTTGGCAGGTTTTAAGAACTAGCTTGTAGTAAAAAAGATGGTTGCTTATGTTAGCTGGTTGGTTCTGTGCCCAATCCTAGTCGTTTTTGTAACTGCACAAAATATACAAAAGCCAAATATAGTACTTGTGGTTGCTGATGACTACGGTTTTAATGATATTGGCTACCATGGAATTGACCATGGTTCAGCCATCAAGACACCATTTCTTGACTCTCTTGCTATGTCTGGAATTCGTTTGGAAAATTACTATGTCCAACCAATCTGTTCACCAACTCGTAGTCAGCTAATGAGTGGAAGATACCAAATTCACACTGGTCTACAACATGGTGTAATCCGTCCATCCCAACCGAATGCTGTTCCAATAGATAACATTTTGCTGCCGGAGCAATTGAAGAAATGTAGCTATTCCACTCATATGCTGGGAAAATGGCATCTTGGATTTTACAAAGAAGAATATCTTCCATGGAAAAGAGGATTTGATAGTTACTATGGCTATTTAGTTGGTGCGGAAGATTACTACACAAAATATCGCTGTTTTGAGGATATGTGTGGTTATTCTATGGATTCTAATGCTGGACCAAGTAATGAAACGTATGGTGAATATTCTGCCAATCTTTATGCAAGAAAAGTTGAGGAGTTGGTCCAAAATTACAACAAATCAAACCCAATGTTTTTGTATATTGCATTGCAATCAGTACATGGGCCATTGCAAGTTCCAGAGAAGTACATAAAGCCATATTTACACATAAAGAATGAAAATAGAAGGATTTATGCTGGAATGGTTGCAGCAATGGATGAGGCGATCAAGAACATAACTGAGCATCTGAAAAAAGCTGGAATGTGGGATGATACATTGTTTATTTTTTCTACTGATAATGGAGGACAGACTGAAGCAGGTGGAAATAACTGGCCGTTGAGAGGGAGAAAAGCTACATTGTGGGAAGGAGGAGTTCGTGGTGTTGGGTTTGTTCATGGAAAAATATTGAATGTCCCAAACCCCAACATGAAAACTAACAATCAACTGATACATGTATCTGACTGGTACCCTACTTTGCTTCATGCCGCTGGTTGTCCAGTTTTACCAGAAACTCAGATGCTGGATGGTTTTGATCAATGGAAATCGATCACCACATATGCCGAGAGTCCACGTAGTGAAATATTACACAATATAGACCCTCTGAGTACTTTGCATGATAAGAAAATAGTAATGGGTTTTGATACTTCAGTACATGCTGCAATACGTTCGGGAGACTGGAAGTTGTTAACGGGTGATCCAGGATTTGATGAATGGGTGAAACCTCCAGAAATGAAAAATGCAGCAACGATGCACATTAATAACATGGAAACTGCGAAAAAAATGAACCAATCTTCTAGCACAGTTCAACTCTACAATATCAAGAATGATCCATACGAAAGAATGGAAATTTCAGCAGAAAACCCAGCTATTGTGACTCAACTGCTTGCCAGGCTAGTGAAATACAATTCTACTTCGGTGCCTGTCCGATATCCACCATCAGACCCAAATGCTAACCCAAAATTGCACCGAGACTTTTGGGAGCCTTGGGAAAAATAAGTTGTCTATATCAGTTTTGATGTTTGAATTTTAATGAACTAATTTTGTATCAATTATGAATTAATTTCAAATGTTGTAATGAAGAGCAATGCTTGTTTTTTGGTAGTAGTGCATGGCAAATATTTTGATCGTTGATGCTTGTGAAAAACAATACAGTCGTAGTAGGTTCTTTCCTATGTTTGCTGTGATATTACAATGCAATTTTCATTATGTATTGCTGTGTTTATGTTATTGTTGATCAGTAAGGTTTGGCCAATAGTGCAGTTCTCTTTGCTAGCTACGCTTAAGTGTTTAGAAGCAAGTTGTGCTTTACTAGTGCTTGTAGTGTGACCCTGTAAAACGGATACTTTGAACTATGCTGTACCTTAGCTTGAAGTTAATTTTTGATATTTAGTTGGATATTGCATAAACTTAAGCCATTATAGTGTAATGATTAGACTTTGAATCGTAGTTTTTGTGAAAGTGGGTTTGGGTCTTGTTAAAAGAAATCTTGGTATTTGCCAGGTACAGCATCTGAAATTTTTGAAAGTGTTGCAATACTGGTATACAAAAAGAAATCAAGCAGCAACGTGTGTTTGCATGTTGACATATCAAGTTGCCTGCTGCATCCAATACCTGTTCAAAGCTAAGCTATGAAAAACCATATTTAAACAAACAAAAAAATGACTAAAAACAAATATGTTTAGGAGTTCTTGGAACCTTAATGATTAATTGATTATCATAATATTGTTTTACCAATAGTTATATTTTTTATTGCTTAAATAATTCATGTTTGGATTGGCTTTGATTTTTTATAAAACCTGTGCAATGAATACATTTGTTGGTATTTATCCAATTGTATTGGTACCCTGTGTTAGTTGAATTATTGTTGACTGTTTTTGATTGATTTCAAGCTTCATTATATGCCTTTCTGTAATTGGTTGACCTGTCACCAAGAATAAAAGAACTTTTAGCTCTGTAAAAATGCTGTAATAGATTGAAATATGAGGCAGAAATGAAAAGTGCTGAAAATGATGCTCAAGTTTGGCAGACTTAGATCTCTGTGACCCTTGTACATTACAATGCAAATATGTGCTGTGTGGTGTGTTTCACTCTATATTGATTGTCAAAAGTAATTCTGCTTTCAATTTCACAATAATGTAAAAATCTGTTGAAGTCGGCATTAATTTGTTTCTGTTTTTAAGGGTAACTATGCTTGCCCATGAAGTTAGTGGTTGAAGATGTAATGGGATATTGTAACAAAGTAGAATGTTTTCCAAGTGGTGCTGTGTGGTTCGATGCCTAGCCAAGCTTATATTTATTTAACTTTTTCCCAATGATACAGTGAAGTTCGTATTTAATTTGCAATAGCTTTTGTAGCCTTTGCATGAATATTCAATATTAGCAGATTTTAATTGTGGTACTTTTTGAATGCATTCTGTGATTGAAAATTGAGTTTTGTTATGAGCTGTTTTTCATGGTTTAGGTTTGCACTATTGCAATTAGCGTTCATATCCTTCAAATTTAATTTTTTTCAACTTCGAAATTGATTTTAACCAATGCAGCTCAACAGTTTAGTTTTAGCTTGCTATGACCACTTGCTAGCATTCTTACCTACATCTGGAATGCCTTAAGCATTTTGCATGTTCAACTTGCTAAATATTGCCAATTGCCATCGATTTTCAATACAAAGAAAGTGTTACCGAAAAATTCTCATTGCAGTGTTTACTAAACTAAAACTTTTATTACACTCTTGGAAAAAATGTATTGATTTTTGATTTATGTTTAGTTGATAAATTATAATTAATAGTACTTTACATATAGCACAAATTTGTATCTTCAATCGCTGTTTAAAATTCAGTAGTTTAGTCACGTTTTGTTAATTTTATTTTGATTTTTCATTGTGCAATATTTTTACAGTTGACATACGTAGACATAACCGTACTCATAGGCATCGTTTTTTTTGTTGGTTAAGCTAATTTCAAGGGTTCGAATTGTTTTCTCGCAGTTTGGTTAGACTTAATATATAATTGTATTTCAGTCCGGAATTTTGCTTCCGAATTCAGGTGAAAACAAAAAAAAGGTCTTCACCGCGTTTTGGTTCTATCTCAGTCCGGAATTTCGGATTTTTTGTTGCCAAGTGGATATTACTTGCCAAAAAACGAGGAGGCCAGACATATCTCGCCCCCTTCAGTGTCAGAGCCGAGGGGGTGCTGGCGCCCCCAAAATTGACGCATATGACCGTACTAGCTTTAACGTAGTTTTGTATGGCTGACCTGTTGTTTGCACATTTCTATGCTGTTGGAAAGCTGCCACAAAACAGTCGTCATTGTTACTGATCAATAACGTTATTGGCTAGTATGATGGAAGCATAGTTTTAGAAGCTTAACGGTTGAAGTTTCTGCTTAATCTAAGAACAAAGACGATTTCCTGACTAGAAGTATGCATGGCAATTAAACACGTTTAATAGCAAACTAGGCATAGCAATTTATTAGACGTGTTTTGCTTGAACTGAAAGCATCATTAGTAGAATTCTTTGGGTAATGCTGTCAAAGCAGAACGCATTAAATATATTGATGTACTTGTTCTATTTTTGGCAATCGTTTTTGTTCTTAGATCAAGCTTTCTTTAACTTTTAACTTCATTTTTTAAACTAAAAGCTGCAAAATAGTGTTTCTTTAGAATTGATTTTTTAATCCAAAATTATTATTTGATCTTTTTAGTGTTTAATTTTTTAAATTTTTACCCTTTTGCTCTTTTTTTTCACCAAAAAAGATTTAATGTTTTAAGATGCTTTTTTTAAAAAGTAACTGCTTTTCTTTCTATGCTGCCGGTATCACGTTTATGGTAATGCAGGCTAAAAGAGCTCTTTACAATTTTTCTAGTTACAATATTATTCAATTTTGTTTTTAGAGTCAAAGCTTTCACTGAATACTATTCACGATTTGTCTTTGGGTCAATAACAAATAAAAACGAATGTTGTTTTCCACGCTTTTATTTAAAGTTCGATTTGGCTAATTATACAGTTAATTAAACATTAACGCCTTTTATCTGGAACTCTATGATTAACTGTGATCATAAAACAATTTTTCGCGTATATAACCAAACTTAAAAGCACTTTGCATGGGTATTTTCTGGTGTGATTTACACTGTAGATGCCGCATAGGTGAACTATTTGATTCTTTTGACTATTTTGGCCCACCAAAACTTATCGCTCATTTTGTTTGTGTGTATTCAATCTGATGTAATGTTTTTTGTTTCTTTTGTAATTTGCTATCAAGACAAGACCAATTTATAGTTTAAGGCACTTAGTAACAGTGACATTTTACACATACCAGGCATTTTGATTATGAAATTAACCACCTTCTCTTTTTACTGTATTTTTCAGATAAATTTTGTAATGCTTGCTAACATAGCTCTAAAGTTTGTTCAAGTGGTATGGTTTATTACTAGTGTTTACGCACTCGCCACATATGGTGTAGTGCAACCACACAAACCTCATGTAGTTTTTGTACTTGCTGATGATTATGGTTTCAATGATATTGGGTATCATGGAGCAAGTCATGGTTCTGCCATCAAGACACCGTTTCTTGACTCACTTGCCATGGCCGGTATTCGCTTGGAAAACTATTACGTCCAGTCAATCTGCACACCCACTAGAAGCCAGCTAATGAGCGGAAGGTATCAAATTCACACTGGATTACAGCATGGGATAATTAAGGCTACCCAACCTAATGCACTTTCACTAAAAAACATTTTGTTACCAGAACAATTGAAGAAATGTGGCTATGAGACTCATATGTTAGGAAAATGGCATTTAGGATTTTACAAAAACGAGTACCTGCCATGGAAAAGAGGATTTGACAGTTACTATGGCTATTTAGTAGGTGCAGAAGACTACTATACCAAATATCAGTGTCAAACGAGTATGTGCGGTTATTCAATGGATTCTGAAAGGGGTCCAACCAATGATACATATGGTGAATATTCGGCTCATCTGTATGCTAGAAAAGTTAGAAATGTGATTCAAAATCACAACAAATCAAACCCAATGTTTTTGTATGTTGCATTGCAATCAGTTCATTCACCATTGGAAGTTCCTGATAAGTACGTGGCTCCTTACGCACATATAAAAGATGAAAATAGGCGAATTTACGCTGGAATGGTTGCAGCAATGGATGAGGCTATTAAGAATATAACAGAGCATTTACAGCAGGCTGGAATGTGGGATAATACATTGTTCATTTTTTCAACCGATAATGGCGGACAGACAATGTCTGGTGGGAACAATTGGCCATTGAGAGGGAGAAAGGATACATTGTGGGAAGGAGGAGTACGTGGTGTTGGTTTTGTGCATGGTAAAATGTTGAATATGTCCAACCCTAACATGAAAACAAATAATCAGTTGATGCATGTATCTGACTGGTACCCTACATTGCTTCATGCCACTGGTTGTCCAGCTTTACCAGGAACACAGAAGCTGGATGGTTTTGATCAATGGAAATCGATCACCACATTTGCCGAGGGTCCTCGAACTGAACTATTGCACAATATTGACCCATTGAAAAAACACGGTAAACCACATGTTGTTAAGGGATTTGATACTTCTGTGCATGCTGCGATTCGTGTAGGTGATTGGAAGTTGTTAACTGGAGACCCTGGGTTTGATGAGTGGGTAAAACCTCCGGAACTTGATAATGCGATGCCAAATCGAAGTTTTGACCACGACCGATATCATGAAAATATATTGGCAAAGCAGCAAAACCAACATCGAAAGAAAATCCAACTCTTTAATATAAAAAGTGACCCCTATGAAAGATCCGAAGTTTCATGGGACCATACTGATGTTGTGGCAGATTTGTTGGTTAGACTTGCAAAGTACAATTCAACTGCTGTGCCTCCATATTATCCAGCACCTGATCCCAAAGCAAACCCAGAATTACATGGGGGATTTTGGGGACCGTGGTTAGAATGACCTTAATCTTAATTTGCTACATCGATTTAATGAGGATGATATATTACATTACTGCAGGTCTGCTGAGCATGAAGTGAATTTTGCTAGTTGCTACATTGAAGACTTTTTTAGATTTGAAGTGGTAAAGATTTTTGCCGAAATTTGTCAGCTTTGTTGTGCAAATGTGCGTGAAGTGACTTATATTGTGCTTACCTTTTCGTATGTGAAAAATTTCTTTGAAAACCGTTGGTTTTTAGTGAAACAATTACATTCCATAATCTTTTTCGAAATTTTGAAAGAATGTTTTTGGAAAGAAAGGGGCAACAAAGTTTGTATATTTGATTATAGAATGTAATGGTAAATTTGCTAAGCCCGAGTTTGAAAAATAGTGTTTCATTTATATTCTTTACCTTTCGAATCCTTTTTTAAAGCAAGATGTTTTACTCTTAGTGTTTGAGGTTAAATTCCATAGTCTCGTTTTGTTTTTACAGTTTTAGGGGGTAGGGAGAATAAGCTCTGTCATAATGAACTGTGTGATCAGCTTTTTTCTTGGCATTTTGCATTTCCTTGCAAAACTTCTCTATTTTGTTAATGCTGAAACTTGGTTCAGCTTAAAATGCTATTGCCAATGTCGTGACATGACTTCCTTGTGTAATTTTTTTTAATACACTAGTGTCTGGCTACGATTTATGATTGTTCATCATAATTTGCGGTATTAAATGTTTTATTTGATGTTTTACCAGCAGTTCTGAATCATGCTTTATGCCATTGTTTTAGTTTTAGATTATGAATTTTATATGTATCAATATTGCCAATTTTTTTGATGTAGCCACGATGATAATGATGCTTTTGATATTGGTAGTACCATTTATGCGTATTGTTTGCTATTGCAATAGTGTCTTGATATTAGTGTATTTTGCATGAAGCAGGTGCAATTTTACGCCGTTTTTTTTGCAACCTGCCTTATTGATGTTAAATTGACTGCAATCCAGTAAAATCATTGGGACCTTGCTCAAGCGCGCGTAGGACCTTTGTTTTAGTTCGCGAATTTTGATAGTTGAGGATTAATTTGCTCGTAGCTCACAAATGGTTAAACCTAGAAAGTTCAAATTTGGACTCAACATACTAATCAATGAAAGCGTCATGTCTGCCAATTTTGGGGATTATAGGTCATGTGATCGTGAATTAAGATACAAAACAATAGGAAAAACGGCGATTTTGGGTCGAAAATTTATTAATTTGCTTATAACTCGAAAACCACTTCACGTGCAAAGCTGAAATGTGGACACAACATTAGAGCTTACGAAGGCTTTACGCGAACAGAGTTTGGGGCGCCCGATCACGTGTCCGGAATTTTGCCAGCCAAAATCGGCAAAAAGTGAACCGATATGTTTGAACTGATATAAAAATTTGAATAGATTTATCTCGGTAAGTACCGATATTTAGGAAAAATGGTTTGTAATTTTTGAGCACACTATCTACCAGTTTTCTTTTGTGGTTATGTTCAATTACCCCAACTTGAATACTTTTTTTTTTTTACTTTTTTTTTCTTCCCGAGCTATCTACTTTTAAACTGCTGAACGCACAGTATTTAAACTTTGAGCGATTGTAGTTATCAGGGAGGACTAGTGCCCACCTGAAATCAGGGGTGCCAGGTTGATGGAATCTCCCTCAAACGGGGCCGCCCAAATTTAAACTTTTTAACCACTTCCATGAGACACAAAAGTTTCAGAATAGATGAATGTAAGTGAAAGATAAAATAATGACAAATTTTGGGGGTGCCAAAATCGGGAGTCCCCCTCAAACGGGGCCACCAAAATATAAACTTCTTAACCACTCACGCTAGACGCATGAAATTTTCATGATGCGAAAATATGAAGAAAAGATCAAATTTGACATAACATAGGGCATACCAAAATAAGCGGTTATCCTCAAATGGAGCAGCCAAAATTCAAACTTTATAACCACTTACGTTTGATAAATTAAATTTTCAGAATAGGTGAATATATGTGAAAGATAAAAATTAGACAAAATTTGAGGGTACCACAATGAGGGTCCCCCTCAAACAAGAACGCCAAAATTTAAACTTTTTACGATTGCTTAAGCTAGACAAATAAAATTTTCAGGGTAGGCAAATATGAAGGAAAGATAAAACTTGGGGCTACCACAATGTGAGAATCCTTCACAGGCGGGTTCTCCAAAATTCAACGTTTACTACCCCTCAAAGTCGATACATAAATTTTTCAGGATAGGTAAATATTAAAGAAAATTTAGCAGGCCACATTGAGGAGACCATGCCAAATGGGCCCCTTAAAAATTTAAAGTCTTTAACTACCAGGTGCTCCAGCTGGTATGCCAATATAAGAAAAAGAAAAAAAGTTTCCAAGTTTAGGAATGCCATGTCAGACAATTAGCCTGTTAAAAACTATGAAATAATTTCTTAGAATGAATTGGTATCACACAAAAGTAGAAGAGTCATACTACCAAGTTGGGAGATATTCCTCTCAAATAGACCTCCATCGTTTAAGAAGTTGAAGTACTTGAGCTTAATGGCTTTGATAGATTTAAACTGGATGGCCAAGTTTTTTTACAAAACAGTCACCTGTGGCGTTAAGAAAACGTTTTTAAACAATTTTATTTTAAGAAAGCTTTCGTGCTGAATAGTGGATTTAATACAACATACGGTGGTCAATGTGTTGGGTCGCAATGCTAGATAGTGTTCTCGAATAAAAATGGGTGTAAAATACGTGCATATCTCTGGCTGTGGTTGGTGTTTGGCTTATGTGAAAATATTTTACTAAAAAGTCGCTGAAATCTTAAAGATTGCGCTGCGCTGTAAAGTGAAAATTGCGACGAACTCCTTAAAACGAGAACTGAGCAGAGTCGTTCGAATTTATAGACATGTAACTTAGAAAGCCGTTAACCAAACCTGTTCAAGTTAGTGAAACGTTACGAAATTTGAAAGTGATGTATTATGGGTCTGACTATCAGATCTAAAAGTTGGATACTTTCGCGAAGTTCCCGGATATCGCTTGCGATGTCACATTCTAGTGAAATATGTGCAACAATCCAAGCCTGCTAAACTTGAAATTATCCAGACTCCAGATGATGTGTCCAGCACAATTGTAATTTATGTTGAAAGCATGGTTATTAAGAGTACTAACGTTTGTTGAGACCAAAAGAGATGAGGCTTTTGCGATGAGTCTATGACATTGATTTCAATATCAGGACCTTATTCTGCTTGCATGTTTATGTTTGGTTAGGCTTTTAGTCATACCAATTATCTTTATTTTTTTTCGATTTAAAAATAAATTGAACTAAATGGAAGTGGGGAGCGGGAAAAATTTTCCGTAATCCAAGTATATAATTTTGCAACAGGTTTGAATTTGTTTAATATCTGAAAAGACTGTTTATTGTTTCATGTTGTTTTTGGTCGAGCAAGCTGGAAAGTTTATCTTTTTGGTTATTGGTACCAAGATGTTTCACTTCTTGCTGTTGCGGTTCTCATTTCCAATGGCCAGCACACCGAGCAAGCGCGAGTGAATGGGTCTGTTTCTTTTGTTATTCTATGCCGTTTGTAATAAAATCATTGTAATTACATGTTTATTCACCAATTGCCCTGGCTAGAAGACAGCGGAAAAACCTTTCAAGCCAAGCTGTCATGTGCTCACATGTTGACTACACACGGTGGAGACTTCACACTGTCCCTATTAATTCTAAACGTTAAGCAGGGAAGCTGTGATCACCAATTTTCATTGTCATAGGCTTAATCCAACTAGTAGTCAAACCAGAGTTTACCGATTTAGTAGCAAACGCTCGACCCATTCGACCACTGATCTGTAGCTCAGTGCGACGCAGTTTAGTAAGCGGCAAACGCAATAAGTCCAATCTCGCTTTCTAGACTACGTTGGGAGTGTAAACGAGCCTTAATTCAGATGATCAAAACGAATTGTGGAGGAACAGTGGAAAGTAACTCCCCGTCGTCCCACGCTCTAATGCTCTACGTGTGCTGCAAATTATGCACTGCTTAATTGTTTTACGCTGCTTTCTTAAAGTTTGTAATTATCGTGGTTGCCTACTTCGATACTGTAATGTATGAAAATTTGCCGGGATCCCGACCCAAATTTCTCGGAAGATAGAAAATAAAAAAGACCAACTCAAATTTACCATTCCGCCGTCCTGGGAGGAAACCCTTAATGATAGTCAAAAATATCGCCAAAAACCAAAAATTGCTGAGGTTTTGTGAGATGGGGCGTGTAGGAGAAATATTTCGCCGAAATGAAGGAGTATTATTTTGCATATGGTACACTATTTGAATGAACTTTATGTATTAGACATCTTTGCTTGATGGTTTCAAATAAGCAGTAAATTTAACCAAAAATAGATGGAATTTCAAAATTTAACATCAAAAACTTTATAAGTTCTGGAATTTCGCATTATTTAGTGTGCATCACTGTCATCTATTGATTGGTAGATAAACATAAAACAACCAGAGTTATAAGGCGGGTCGGGCATTAGATTAAAAAAATGTCGCGCTTGATATACGTATTTGCTTTGTGTTTTAGGTGCTATGAAAACGTACTTAGGATAACTTTGCAACACTCGATCACTTCATTTATGCATCAATATGATTATATTACCACACAAAATTATTGCGTCACCACTGAACATTGATCAGCAGTAAGTGGTTTGATTTTAACCGCATACTAGCAACAACCGGGCTTTTTCGAGCTTGGTTTTGGCTTCAAACTACTTTTCGGTTTCGGGCTTATGTTTTCTGATTCGGGTCCGTACTAGTCGGCCGATTTACAACTTTGCAATCAACATACTATGCCAGATTACAAGGAGGTAGATTGCATCAATTCGTCTTATAAGATGCCCTGTTGTTTTTGCTTTGAAATGAGATTGGATAGATTTTGTATTTTCACAAAGCTATAGTCAAGCTTCGAAAATTTCACATCCGTTTTATAACAGCTTACATCTAGGTTAGAGCGATGTCGATTCTCTCAGCACATTTCGTGAAATCAAAATATTTTTGCTGTATATTTTGGTTATTGAGATGCGAATGTTTTTTGGAAAGAAGGTGGTAACACAGTTTGTGTATTTGATTATAGAAAATAATGGTAGATTTTGCAACAATTCAATTTTACCAAATTTTTAAATGAAGAAATTATTAATTTTAGGTGTTAAATTTTTGGATTTGATCTTTGAAAGTGTTTGAGTTTTGTTTTTTATTTAGTCGCCTAGAAGTGATGATATAAGTGTAATTACTTAAGAATGAAGAAATGACAGAACACTCACGTAATCACATCAACTCCAACCTTTGCTGCTTAAAACAACTTCTATAAAACTAAGATACGTAAAATTTTGTTACACATATAAACAAATAAACCTGACTACCTTTGAACCAATTTTGTTTAGTTTTCATGAATCGTTTTACTGAGACGATGCAGCTTCCTTAACAGTTAGGTGAATTTATGTTACGTGTAAAGAATAATCGTGTTATGTTGCCTCGTCAAAACGTAAACAAAAAATACGGACGGTAGAAGCGTCGGTGCCGGTGTCTGGTGTTTTATATTTTGTTATTGCCGTTTGGTCTGTTGATGCGAAATTTGTTGTTGAGCTCAAGTGCTGTCCTCAAACTTGTTCATAAGTTGTTTTTTTTAAATTTTATGTTGTAGTATCAGTATTTTTCTTGTGTTGACATTTTGACATATGCTTTTTCGTGAAATAATTTTGGTAAATTATTTTAGCAGGTTTTAAGAACTAGCTTGCAGTGTAAAAGATGATGGGGAATGTTAGCTGGCTGATCCGGCACTCCATCCTAATCCTTTTAGTAAATGGACAAAATGTACCAAAGCCAAATATAGTACTTGTGGTTGCTGATGACTATGGTTTTAATGATATTGGATACCATGGAGTTGACCATGGTTCAGCCATCAAGACACCATTTCTTGACTCACTTGCCATGTCTGGAATTCGCTTGGAAAATTATTACGTCCAACAACGTTGTTCGCCCACTCGTAGTCAACTAATGAGCGGAAGATACCAAATTCACACTGGTCTACAACATGGTGTAATCCGTCCATCCCAACCTAATGCTGTTCCAATAGATAACATTTTCCTGCCAGAGCAATTGAAGAAATGTGGTTATTCCACTCATATGCTGGGAAAATGGCATCGTGGATTTTACAAAGAAGAATATCTTCCATGGAAAGGAGGATTTGACAGTTACTATGGCTGTTTAGTTGGCGGAGAAGATTACTACACAAAATATCGCTGTTTTGAGGATATGTGTGGTTATTCAATGAATACTAATGCTGGACCAACTAACGAAACGTATGGTGAATATTCTGCCAATCTTTATGCAAGAAAAGTTGAGGAGTTGGTCCAAAATTACAACAAATCAAACCCAATGTTTTTGTATATTGCATTGCAATCAGTTCATTCACCATTGCAAGTTCCAGAGAAGTACATAAAGCCATATTTACACATAAAGAATGAAAATAGAAGGATTTATGCTGGGATGGTTGCAGCAATGGATGAGGCAATCAGGAACATAACGGAGCATTTACAACAGGCTGAAATGTGGGATAATACGTTGTTCATTTTCTCCACGGACAATGGAGGACAGACTGAAGCAGGTGGAAATAACTGGCCATTGCGAGGAACAAAAGGTACGTTGTGGGAAGGAGGAGTTCGTGGTGTTGGATTTGTTCATGGTAAAATATTAAATGTCCCAAACCCCAACATGCAAACTAACGATCAGTTGATGCATGTATCTGACTGGTACCCTACTTTGCTTCATGCCGCTGGTTGTCCAGTCTTACCTGAAACTCAGAAGCTGGATGGTTTTGATCAATGGAAAGCGATCACCACATATGCCGAGAGTCCACGTAGTGAAATACTACACAATATTGACCCATTGGAAAGACACAGTAAACCGCATGTTGTTAAGGGTTTTGATACTTCTGTGCTTGCTGCAATTCGTGTAGGTGATTGGAAGTTGTTAACTGGAGACCCTGGGTTTGATGAGTGGGTAAAACCTCCAGAACTTGATATTGTTATGCAGAATCCAGGTTTTGATCTCGGCCGATATCATGAAAATAGATTGGCAAAGCAGCAAAACCAACATCGAAAGAATATCCAACTGTATAATGTCAAGACAGACCCCTGTGAAAGATCCGAAGTTTCATCGGACCATCCTGATGTTGTGGAAGATCTGTTAGTTAGACTTGCAAAATACAATTCAACTGCTGTGCCTGCTTGTTATCCAGCACTTGATCCCAATGCAAACCCAGAATTACATGGGGGATTTTGGGGACCGTGGAAAAAATGACATATGATTTTTACGTCGCTTTATGTTTGTGACAGTATTCCAGACACCAGAACATAAGCTGAATTTCGTTATTGCCAGTGTTGGCGACTTTTTGATATCCACGCAATGTTGCAGAGTTTGTAGTCAGTGTGTTATCAATGCAGATATTTTTACCGAGAATCGTCAGTTTTGTAGTGCGAATATGCGTGAAGTGATTGATTATTGTGCTTACCTTTTGAGTGAAAACCTTCTTCGAAAACTTTACTAGAGCAAGGTCTTCTTGCTTCGTATTTCTTGTCCATCGCTTTGAAATTAAATTTTGTTGTAGTCTCTGTTTGGTTTTCCCAGTTTTTTTTTTAGGAGGAGTTGCACTGTGTGATTACCTTTCTTGCGTATTTTGACTTCAATTTTGTTGAAATTATACTAATTTAGGGAACTATTCTTTATTTGTGTAAATGAATCATTATATTTAAATTTATTACTTTAATTTTATTTTTTCAGTTTTTATACAATCGGTATGTTTAAATTATTATTTGTTTATTTGTATTTATATATTTTTATTGATGCCCACATTTAAACCAAGCTAATGCCATGGCATAATGCTTCTGTATAGAAGTTTATATGCGCAAGTACCCGATTACGATAATTGTTTATAACGTTAAGCAAATCTTCCTATATAGCGTTCTGTTCAATCACATTGTTATTAATCATGTTTGATGACATTGATTTAGTTTTAGATTAGCAGTTTTGTTCGTTAATGTTGCTAATATTCAAATGATGCTGCCAACGAAAGATTAGATGCTTTTGATGTTGCCTACTTCTGAATAATATTGTTATCTACTGTATTGCGATAGTGTCTTGCCGTTAGTGTGTTTTTTGTATACAGCAGACGCAGTTTTACACAGGTCGTTGAACCATGTTTATTATGGTTAAATTAAATTTGCTATCCAGAAACACCGTATTTATTTCGGTAACGGTATTAAATTAAGGTTAATTTATTTGCTATCCAGAAACTAAAAACTAGCATGCAGAACTTGAAATTCTCCTAACTCCAGAATGTTTGTTTTAATTGCTCGCAGTATTGTTTGAGAGCATGTTTAATGAACGTAGCATCGTTGGTTAGGCTAAAAGAGAAGATTTTGCGATGTGACGATGACTTTGATTGCAAGATTTCAACTTTTCCCCTGCTTGCTTGGTTATGATTAGTTACTTGATTATTACGCCTCTCCGCTTGAAACATTTATCTTTTTTCAATTTAGCGATAAATTGAACAGATTGGTAATAATTAAAAGATGCCTCAGTTGAATAACGTACCACTAAAAAGAGAGGCAGAGTCCTTTTTAAGAAAAAAGTCATGTGATACGGCATGTTGGCATTTAAATGAGCTTTTTCTTGAAAACATCTTTGCTTGGTGATTTTGAGCAAGCAGTTGATGGACAGAAAGTGTTGGAAAGTTCCAAATTTAACTTTCGATCAACTTTAGATGGTGTGGATTTTTTGCGTTAGTGTTTAAATGTGCGTCACTGTCGTTTTTTAAGATAGGTAGATGAAAATAGAACAGTCAACCATACAATTCCCGGTTTTAAGGAAGATAAATTCTATCACCTCGTCTTTTGAGACTCCTTGCAATTTTTGCTTTGAAATTAACTCACACCTTTGACCAAAACAATTTTATAGAACTAAGGTAAGTCACTCATACTAACTAGCAAATTTGACTCCATTTGAACCGATTTTAATCAGTTTTGATATGATGCAGATTCCTCAACAGGTAAGGCGAATTATGTTGTATCTTAGCATAGTTAATCATGGTATGTTGCTCGTTTTTTGTATGCTGATAACTATATCGACTACAGCGGCAAGTCTATCAAGACCCCATATTGTATTTGTACTCGCTGATGATTATGGTTTCAATGATATTGGGTATCATGGAGCAAGTCATGGTTCTGCCATCAAGACACCTGTTCTCGATTCACTTGCCATGTCTGGAATTCGTCTGGAAAACTATTACGTTCAGACAGTTTGTTCCCCTACAAGGAGTCAGCTATTGAGCGGACGATATCAAATTCATACTGGTCTGCAACACAATGTCATTTGGCCATCGCAAAAGAACGGAATACCTTTGGATGACATTTTGCTGCCTCAACAGTTACAGCATTGCGGCTATGATACACATATGATCGGAAAATGGCATTTAGGGTTTTTCGAAGAAAGTTATACTCCATGGAAAAGAGGCTTTGATACGTATTTTGGTTTTCTGATCGGAGGTGAGAACTACTACACCAGATATCGCTGTTATGAAGGCATGTGTGGTTATTCTATGAATTCAGAGAAAGGCCCAACTAATAAAACTTATGGTGAATATTCAGCTCATCTATTTGCGAGAAAAGCAGGTGAGATCATTGATAACCACAACCAGTCGAACCCTATGTTTATGTATGTTGCCCTGCAGTCTGTTCACTCGCCACTACAAGTGCCAGATGAATATGTGAAGCCATACTCGCATATCAAAGATGAAAACAGAAGAACTTACGCTGGGATGGTTTCAGCCATGGATGAGGCTGTTAAGAACATTACAGAGCATTTAAAAAGTGCAGGAATGTGGGATAACACGTTGTTTATTTTCTCAACTGATAATGGAGGCCAACCAGATTTTGGCGGCAATAATTGGCCGTTGAGAGGTCGCAAAAATAGTTTGTGGGAAGGAGGAGTTAGAGGCGTTGGATTTGTACATGGAAAAATGTTGAATGTTCCCAACCCAAATGTGAAAACTAATCATCAGTTGATGCATGTATCTGATTGGTATCCAACATTGTTGCACGCTAGTGGTTGCCCTGCCTTACCAGGAACTCAGAGTTTAGATGGTTTTAATCAATGGAAAGCAATTACCACTTATGCTGAAAGTCCACGCAGCGAAATTTTGCACAACATAGACCCTCTCACTGCCTTGCCTGATAAGAAAATAGTTATGGGGTTTGATACTTCTGTTCATGCCGCGATACGGGTAGGAGACTGGAAGCTCTTAACTGGAGATCCCGGAGATAACCGTTGGATTTTGCCTCCAGAACTAAATGATTTATCTGGTGACTATTCAAACGTGGTTAAGCAACAGTATTTTGGCTACCAACCAACAAAAACAATTCAGCTATATAACGTCAAATACGATCCTTTTGAAAGAACAGAGGTTTCGGATATCTATCCTGAGATAGTAAAAATGCTACTGAACAGGCTTGTGAAGTACAACTCAACGGCTGTACCGGTCCGATTTCCTCAATCTGATCCCGGTGCTGACCCACATGGTGGTTTTTGGCTGCCGTGGGTAAAGTAACGTTTTTATGCATTCATAATGAATTGCCATGAAACCATTGATTTGCATTTTAATCTCATGTTTTAGGCTACATTGATTTTTTCATTATGCTTAATCATTTTCGAAGGTGGAATTTTGTTAAGAACTTGACGTAACGTGTATTTACTTTCAAGTGGTTTTTGTCCCAACTAGCCGTATTAGGTCGCTTTTCTGGCACAGCATGTAGTTTTTGCTTGCCTTTTAACTTACGTGGTATCGGAGATTTTGTAAAAAGTCACCAATGACTACGCCTAAAAAACTTCGGGCAGATTATTTCCCAAAATACAAGAATGGGAGGCTTCATCGATGTGGATCAGGAAAGCAAGTTCTAAATCAGGTCATTTTATTTAATCATACTTGTTTAATTTTTAAACGTCTGGATTTTAATTTTTGGTTCGGTTAAAACTAAGTTTAACCTTTTATTTTTAATATCTCGTTCCATTGTTTTTAGGTTTCTATTAACTACCGGTATCTGAAAACACAACTTACTTCGAGGTCGATCAGTATTTTTCGTATTCCAATCTTCAACTCGAATTTAAAAATAATTATTTAGCTTAATTTTTTGCTGTTTATGCCTTTTGTGGATCGGTAGAGAAGTAAAAAAAAATGTTAGTTATAATTCGATTCCTGGCAGATTTACGTGGCAATAACCTTCGGAGTATTCATGAAAGTGCGACTGCTGATATTTTTGTTGCATAGATTTTTTACCTCAGTGTTTGTTACCAAAGCTGCCTAAATTTGTTTGTGAATCATCAAAAGCCTGCCTATTGTAGGAAATTCAAAATTTTGGAGGGTATCGCAGACGTGGTAGCGTACTTACTCGAGCCGGGCTGAGTGCACTTACAAAAAAAATTCCAGTATTAATTTAGTTTCATCTCGCATGCATCCAGTATGTTTCGCTTAATCCAGTGTGCTAAATTGGAACATGGCCCTGAGTGTTAGCACAAGCGTAAATTTGAATAGGCTACGTCTATTGACACTATACGTGCTTTTTGCTCCATAATCCCCTTACGTTATTTCGAAATTTTCACTTTGTTTTTAATGCAATTTTTTGCTGTTTATGCCACTTCTGTACTTAATCAATCCTTTCTTATCAGCACGAGTTTTATAGAAGAAAGCGAAGAAAGATACTTCTGTACTTAATCAATCCTTTCTTATTTTGACCTAAAGTTTTAGAACGTTTGTCTTTTTTAAGCCAAGAATTGATCACGCTGAAACATTACCGTACTTAAGGTTACCGCTGGAGGTATGTTTTATCGAAAAAATAACTACTTGAGGTAAAGAGGTTCCCCAAATCTTGTTCCACTTTCCCTTATCACGAAAATGGATTTAATCTGTTCGGCTCCGTACTTTTGGCACGGAAACCCTGTGTTTTGAAATTTCGTGACATCAGAAAAAATGACTTAGCAAAATTTCTTGCAGAACAAAGAATGCGAAGTTTGATAGTAATGATCAAGTCACCTCTATTTTATTTCGTTCTTTTCAAAACAAAATAATCAAATATTGCTTTGTTTAAAATTTCTTGTAGAATAAGCAACGCGATGTTCGATTTTTGCAAAGTTATCCTTTTTTGATATCACGAAATTTCGAAACGCAGGGTTGTCAAGGTATGGAGTCGAACGGATTAAATCATTTCGCGGATAAGGGGAATTTCGTTGTAGTTACATCAATTGGCCAGTATCGTTGGCGACTTTGCTGTTGTGTTGGTCGTCACGTTTTGCACATATGAACTAACTACTTACGCTGGATGTCCCAGTGGGTTTTAGATTTCGGGGTGTACGAGTGAAACTTAAAATTTTCCTTAAATCGTAATCAGTTACGCTATAAATGATATTGCATGTTTTTTACAATCAACTATACATTATTATCTGTCCCCGTGTGTATGCAGTGTAGTCTACACGTACACAACTGCACAAGTGTACAACCCCTCTTGCCAAAAGTTTATGAGATGCTGTATTTGAATTGCACTTCAACATTGCAGTCTTGTATTCGTTTAGAAAGCACGCGATACAGATTTGTAAAATATGCACATTATCGTTACAAGTTGCAATAATGGATCTACTACCAGTACGCTTCTTTTTGTTATGCCATAACTTGCCACACATTTTTTGCTATTTTGTCATTATACGCTGATCAATATTTCTTGCCCGACTGTAATTGATGAAACTCTGTGAATGACAGTAGAAAAACTATAGATCGCTAGCTTAGAATATAGATATTTCGACGATTATTACATTAATTTTATATCTAGCTACTTCAATAAAGATAACGTACACCGTTGTACGATACGGTATGTACTTGAAGGTCTATTCTGAATCTTCAAGGTCATCACGGCAGATGGAAAGCTTGATTTTAGTAATTGCAAAGTACAGGAAAGTATGTACGAGACCTCCTATCCCTTTGCTATATTACTACGAAGGCATAGGCAAGTACTTGGTTCATGAACACTAGGGTGGTCCTTATTTCAAAATTTTGGAAAACTAGACAGGAACCGGGCTAAATTTGTTCGTTTTCGATAAAAACTATATGCAAAATATCGCGGGAGAAAAATTAGAGATTACAGGTTGCACATGAACAGTGAAAATTTGGGATTATTCATATGTTACTGTATATACAATTATACATCACGAGACGAGCACAGCCCTATCAAAACTGCTCTAACAGATGTAACCTTTGTTAAAGAAAAAATTGCGATACTACAAGCAAATGCGGCTGACACTCTCAACCAATAAACCGAACTTGCATCAAAATGTCGACACAAAGCCAAGTATAATTCAAGAAATCATCAACCTAATGAAACCACATTTAACGCAAATCGGCTGATCAGTGTGACTAAAATGCCGCTTTGTATTTAGGACAGTACTTGAAATTTTAACAGACTTTTCACAACGTTTGACGGACACACTGTAAGCGCATCAGCAGTGTTTGATTAAGATGCTCAGCCTCCACACTTATGCTTACAGTGTTTTGTAACAGCCGCGGCCCGGCACCATCGACTTTGGTTGCAGCCCCTGGCTGGTGCATACCACAGTTGACCCTAGTGGGATGGCTTGGGCTCGCGCCCGCCACAGGGCTTCCAGTGCGAAGAGGGGGAAACCTGGGTGGTGTACTGAGGTCTTTTACTGTTTTGGTTTAGTTTCCACCCCACCTGACAAACCCATTATGGGGAAACAGCCTGTTGGGGGTTTTTTAATTTCTAATTTTTAACTGAACTTCCTGTACCGTTAATTGGGAGCCCATGTTCATTGGAGCACTTTAGAAACTGGAAAGACAGTGTATTAGTCTATCATACATCATATATTTTTATGTCTTCTCCTGTAGTCGGAAGTTGTTTGCCTCAATACGTTTGACTGAAATTAGTTAAATTAACAAATATTAATTTCTGGATAAATTTGAAACCTGTTACTCTACAAAACCATATCGTGTTAGTTGGATTCTTATTAAACTTGTTAAAATACTATGAAAATCTTTAAGGCTACCACAAGCAACAAAAAAGATGACCTGAAAGATGTCTTTGATGTGGTGGACTGTACAAATGCTCTGATCCATAGACCCTCATGACAACGATACAAAAATTTTTTTGGCTCAAAAAGTAATGTTAGAGAATAGAATCAATGGGAACAATGGATAACTTATAAGAGTGGCAATTGGCAAGTCCAAAATAATAAGCTGGGCAAAAACTTTGAAAGATCATCTTCAGAAATTAAAAAAATAATAGCTCGTAATATTATGAACATACTCCATTTTTAAAAAAAACTTTCGATTAATAACTTAAACCACTTTCAATCTTATTCAAATTTATTCTCACAAGTCGATCACCTGCCTATCATCACCTCTGCTCAAGATTGCCCCATTTCCTAGTGGGACCAGTTAGTCTCAAGCAAATGGCATAGTTTGAGCATCAGAAGAATGGGAATAGGTTTAGAAAGTTTTTCCCACAGAATAATATGTTTTTTGACATGAATGTCTCCAACACTAAAAGTAAGAATCTGGTGCTTACATCTCCATTAAAGCAAAATTTGAACAAAATCAGAAATTGGTTAGGGGCGCCAGAACTGATTATGGTGCCCCTAACTTATGCTCACCGTAAATAGTTTACCATACGCCAGAACTGCATGGTAAACTGATTACGGTAAGCATAGACCAAAGCATCATTTCTTGTACCTGCCCTTAACTTGCTAAAATGTAGAAAAAATCTTGAACTCGCAAAAAACGTGGCTAAATCATATAGACAAGTGAATTGGGGCAACCGTAATGAAAAGATTCTCTAATTGGCTTTGGTGCACGTCCAAGAAACTAGTGGCTTAGGTTTTTTTGAACCAGATGAGCATGGTGACGAATGGTTGCAGCTCTTTACGAAAATGAAAACTTTACCAAGCGTGCCATTAAGAACCAACAATTGGAAAAAGTGGTGTGCCGATTAAGCGCAATTAATTGGCTTTTTCCAAAAAAACGAAAATGGATCAAAAATCCCTATCGATTGACTTTGATTCTCGGAGTGAATTACCAGGCTCCTTTATGTTTATGACAGACAGAAAGTTGGTTCACAAGATCCAAGTCCTGCAAGCAACTGCAGAGCGTTGTGTGGTAGTGGCACTTACATAGGAATACGTCTGGCTAATTGAAAAGTGTTATGAGATCACCTTAAGTTTCACACGCATTATTTTCGACTCAAAGCATACCATGGGCCTGGGTTTTGATAAGTGAGAATAAAGACAGTACACTACTTAACTGGCAACATACAATAAGTTGGGTTACATTCATAATATTACTGCTTTTAAACAGCTAACACTCTGCAAACAGCGAAACCCTTATCTACGCAAAATTGGGTATTTATGAAAAACTTTACTGCCATTGTGCAACCTCTAAATGTTTTTCTATCTCGGAGATTTTCTACACACGATGGTTTTAGCCGAAAAGGAACACATTTATTTTGGTTCCCATGATAATTTTTATTTAATTTTTGCTATGCAGTTAAGGACCACCCTAATGTACACATTAAAAGCCAACTTCACTGCGACGGTAGAAGCTTTACGACAACGTTTTCGAAATCATATTTTATAGCCTGCTTTATACCATATCCTTGACAGATAACGCTATCGAAAAGTTACCCTAAAGGCTTCAAGCGTTGAAATGAAGATGTCTTGAAAGTCATAATTTAAAAATATTTCTGTAAATTTTGGTAAGAACGGCTCGTGATCTGGTTACGATCCAAATACCGGTACTTTCACACACGTCTTTCCTAACAAATATTTGATCGATATAGTAAGATTGCGTTTCAGCACAATTACAAAAACTGTGATGTCATTTTGAGAATTGTCGTTTATCTTTAGTCTGTTTCCCTTTGTAATGCCTTGCTTTTTGATGTTTTTGAGGAACTTTTCGAGCCATTTTACTCAAGTGTTTGCAGCTGGCGCCAAGTTCGACTTTTGGAGGAGTAGCAAACCCTAACGACGTAGCAGCTTTGTTCAGATCTAAATTTTCAACATTGAAAACAGACTTCATTGAATGAGTTGCATAAGCTCGAACGTACGATTTGTAGGCTTGTGTTCCTGACTGCCTCAAAAAATAGTTTTTTTCGACCAGTTGCTCCAGCTGCGCTTGAATATTTGCAATTTTTGTCCATGAAAACTCAAATTCATTTATAGGCACCTTTGCTTGGTTGAGAAACCTCAAAAATCCCAATTCTTCTGGACGTAAAACCAGCATTGCATGACCAGTTCCATGCACGCCTCTAGCCGTACGACCAACTCGATGAATATACTCTTTGGGGTCATCCGGAGGGTCATATTGAACAATCCAGTCAACTGCTGGTATATCCAAACCTCTGGCAGCTACGTCTGTACACAGCAAAATTCCTTTATCAGCATTGCAAAATTCAAAGAAAGTAGTTGTCCGTTTACTTTGCTTTTGTCGCCCATGTATGCAGATTACAGGTAAATCAATATAATTTAATAGTTCGTAATGGTACTTCACACTGTTGCAAGATGAAAAGAATACCATGATTTTCTTTTCACGATTTCGACGTAAGAATGTAAACAGCAACAGAAATCTTTTCTCGGCAGAGCAAACCACATAGCCTTGCTCCAATCCTTCAACTGTAGCCTTTGCCTTTTTGTCATCGACGCCTATATAGAGGGGAATCTTTTTGAGAGATATTCTCGCAAGATCTTCTGTTTTCTTAGTTTGTGTGGCAGAAAAAAGCATGGTTTGACGTCGCTTTGGAAGCAGTTTAACAATCTGTTTCATTTCTGGTTCAAATCCAACATCTAAAATTCTATCAGCTTCGTCAATTACGAGACACTGCAAATTGCGAAACATGAAACCTGAAGTATTCTGCATATGATCCAGCAATCTACCTGGAGTTGCTACGATAATATTAACACCATTTCCAAGTTTTTTAGCTTCTGCTGTTCGATTGCTTCCACCCATAATAAGGCCATATGTGTGGTAGTGATGTTTAAGCAGATCTTGAAGTACTCCGTAAGTTTGCATTGCTAGCTCTCTAGTTGGTGATATAATAATTACACCGGTTCCATTTCTTGGCATAAATCGAAGCTTATGTAGAAGCTCTACTGCTGGAATAAGAAAAGCTAATGTTTTCCCACTTCCTGTTTTGGCAGCAGCCAACAAGTCTTTACCTTGTAACAAATGAGGAATAGATTTGGCCTGAATTTCCATCATATTGGTAAAGCCCATTTCTTCAATTCCTTTTAAAGTTGACCCACTGACTCCTAGGGCAGCTAAAGATGCAAACGAAGTGTCTTCTTTGGACTCTTCCACAACTTGAACTTCTAAAGATGTATCTGGGGCAGTGCCACGAGTTAAGCTGGAAATAGATTTCGATTGTCCCAATAATTCATCCAATACATTTCCCTGCTCTTCATTATCATTTTCGGCTGTTTCAGCTGATAAACTATTGTTTTTTGCCACCGGTTTATTGGTAGCACCATTACGTAAGTTACAACTATTTTTCGAAATATCTTCCAATTCAGTAGGCTCATTCTCATCAACAGTCCTTGTTTGCTGCATTTTCTTTGTGTCTGAATCATGCTCTTCAAGCAACTTTGTCTTTAACGATTTCAACTTGTCTATCCTCTTTTTTTTCAACAACTTTTTGCGCACCTTTCTCATGTTATCAGCTGCAGCAAGCATTTTGAGTTATACACGGTACAGTATATCAGATATTGTAATGTTCATAAAATCAAAGTACCATAAATTAACTGAAAAAAATAATGAGAAGTTTTTTTATGGCATTATTAAAAATTGTGAAGATTGCAATGGCATATTTTAAAGATATATCATGTGAGGGTGATGACTGATAAGCATTAATCTGTTTTGCAGGTTTTGTTAGAGCATATGATGCTTCATACTATTCTGCTATTGACTACAGATATTTAATAGGTTTGCACAAAAAAGTAATATTGTAGTTTTTATAATTGTAATTATCAGAGGTGGAGTCAAGGACACAAGGCTCGAGGCCAGGGACACAAAAAAAATTCCAGGCCAAGGACACAACACGGAAGTGATCTCCAAAAAATAAGTAAAAGAAAAAAAGGTCTTTGCTCCAAAAATTCGCAAATTTTCCGGATAATTAATTTAGGCGGTCTCCAAAAAAAAAACGTCTTTGCTCCAAAATTTTCCAGAAAATTCAAGCATTCTCCAGGAGAAAAAATGGTTTCACAAGCTTTCTGGCGTTCTTTAAGACGAAACAAAATTGGTCATGACCTTAACCCATTTTCAACAAGTCAAAAAATAGTGTCGTCCTTGAGCCAAGGGCAGGGCATTTTTGAGAACTGCGGGCTTCGAGGCCAAGGACTTCAAATTGTGTCCTCAAGGACTCCACCTCAGGTAATTATTAGTCAAGTCATAAATTATTTTGGCTTGCACCCCAACTACTGCTAAATGCAAATTTACAGTTAAATATGGTACCGGTACTACAACTGTTTAACTGAGAAACAATCAAAACTTATGTATAATTTTCAACTTGCGAATAATAATGATTTGACATTCTGCACTAGACATTTGCACTAGATTGACAAAGGTTCCATGTATAAGCTATATGCTTGAAAAGTCAGAAATAACTTCTTATGGTTCTATCATAATTTAATTTTTTGTTTAAAGCCTAAGCTTAGAACAAAAAATGTAATCAAGCTAACTGCCTGAAATTTTTTGCTTTAATGCTTACCAGTAGCTTAAGAGTTAAAGTCAGCTTTAACTGATGAATAGTCTGGAACAATGCTCCGCAACAAGTGTGTTGCGAGACCATATCAAGTGTGCTGCAGAGTATTTGTAAATTTTCTAGAAAACAAACAAAAATGCTTTTTACAAATCAACAAGATAATTGCGGGTTTCCTGCCCTAAGACTTTTTTTTTGAGATCACTTCTATATCGACATAAATCAGTGGCTTCTGAACTGAAGACCTTTTTTATCGTTTTTTGTGTTGTCATTGACACTGTCTGTTGCGATGTGCCCCCGAATTCAGCAAGTTTTATAAGTGTGCTGCAAGTTAAAAAAGGTTGCGGAGCACTGGTCTAGTAGATGGACAGTTAAGTACAGACTATAAAAAAGTTTTTATAGCTTCCTGCAAGACATTTAGCAATAAAAGAATAATGCAGAGCCTCTAATGCGTGTGGCCGTGAGATACGTTGATTCATGGACAGGTGATAGTTTGACACATAGCAAAGACAAAGACCACTTTGCCTGGTACTAGTATTGAGTACCAGTAAAAATAAAGATGCAGTACACTCCCCTTCATAAGGTGAAGACTCACCTTTTCACTAAGCTGATCAAAATTTCACTAACAAATCTGAACTAAAAAAATAACTTGGCTTGGTTCAAGTTCAACCAAGTATCATGTATTGTAACGTGTAGCAAGATAACAAAGTTGATCACAAGTAGGACTGTAATTTTTCTGAAAGTTACTCGTATTTAAAAATTTAGAGCCATGAAGTTTAGCTTTTGTGACTAGCACCTAGGTAACAAGTATGGCAAAAGTAGGACCATTAAATATAGGTAGTGACTATTTTACCGAAAATTTTCAACTTAAAGAGAATAAAACAAGAATGAGAAATATCCGCGCTTTTGTCATTTGCTTTTTTAGGAGTTAAGATTAGGGTTTAGGTTAGGGCTTGGGTTAGGGTTCGATTTGGGAATAGTTTTAGAGTAAGTATTTGAGTTTGTGTTAGATTTGAGTCCGAATTAATAAAAAACTAGATAAAAATTTTCGGTGAAATAAAGCCTTCCTTAAATATAATAGCAATGCAAATTACAAAGGTTCCAGTACTTTGCAGTTGGCACAATGGTAGGCAAGACTAGCTAGATTTATTCACTCTAGAATTCAAACATACCACAGAAATAAAAGCGAATCTACAAAAAGATTACTGGTATCTGATCAAAATCAGTTACCCTACTTAGGCTATGTTTGATGATCACATAAAAATACTAGCCTACTGATGCCCATTAAAGTTGAAATGTTAGAGATTATTCAAATAGAACTGGCACTGACAGACTAATTTATTATATACAGAAAAAAAAAACAGCACACAAAACTGACCAAAAAACACACACTACAAGGCTACCTATATGACAAGGCAAGCATGGCACAAAAGACTAGATTAATATATGAAAAAAACATCTATGTCAAGGATTATAAAAGCACTGTGCTGCTATTTAGTAAATCAGAAACCACACTACTGTAAATGAGTCAACGAGAGCCATCCAGGATCCAGCTAGATGTGTAGACTGTAGAGTAGCTACTAAATCAGAAAATCTGAGCAGAGAGTGCATATAGATACACTGTGTGAGACTGCAAGACCAGAGTTGCAATTCTGAATTACTCTTTAACAAAATCATGCTACTAAGCTATTCTGACTGATTAATATTCACTTACTGTCTAGATATATACTTGTTTTAACCACAAGCGATGATCAGTATGGTACATGCACCAACTGTAGTCTAGTGTCTGAAATAATACAGTACTAATAGCAGAGAGTATCGCCTAGCTTCAATACTAAATACCGGTAGTGTTTTTAGAAACTATTTAAACACAAATACTGTACGTTTAAAAAGGCAGAAGCTGCTGATATGTTACGGTTTGTAACGAAAGGTACCGTATATAGTAATACCTTAAGAATAAGAAAATCCTAACCTTAGACCAAACACTAGCCCTAGCTCTAACCCTAAGGTTAAAGTATATAAACCATAACAATAATTTAGAAAATAAAAAAGAGTTAATGAGCGCTCACTACTTGAGCTCTTATTCTCTTTATCCTTGTTACCTAACACTAGCCACTTCCTTTTAGAAACTATTGAGCTAGCTACTTTTTTATAGTTTGGTAAGGACTAGGCAAGCATGGCACAATACACATTGCTGCTCCTCAATTCCATGTTACTAAGGAAGTGACGCCCTGATCAGTTAATCCTGAATCTGTGTTTAGTGTTTACACTTACAGATCATTCACCAGTCTGCCAGTAGCCTACCATTTTCAAAAAATTACTATGGGAGTTTTTTTCATTCACGTTAGCTTAAGTTTTAATCCAAAGCTAAAAATGATGAAGTCTACGTGATTCTTAGTTTCAAACTAAAAGTGTTTGGTAATTGCTTCTAGTTAGAAAAGCCGCGGAACACATGCGACCCCTCTGGCGACACACAGTTTGAAAACCTTTCCAATCCTGTATGCATTACCCTACCACAAAAAATTAAAAAAATAAAATAAAATCTCGAATCCAAAACTGTATAAAACATACTAACAGAAAACAGACTAACATAGAGTCCAAACTAGCTACAGACTACAGAGGTAGAACTACATTTTGAGCACAAAAAGTGCACATGTGCACGTGCACTTATGATGTGCACATGTGCACTTATGATGTGTTATGTGCACTTTCAAAGTGCACATGTGCACTTTTTGCGCTCAAAATCTAATTCTACCTCTACCGGTACTCCAAACCAAAGCTCCAAACTAGAGATGGCAATTGGCAACAACGCTGCGTACGCGGCCGCGCGCTGTTGTTGGTGCACCGCGCCGCGCAGCTTGGCAACTAAAATCTGTAGTACGTCACAGCGTCAGCGCAGCACCGCGTGGCGCGTACTACAATTCATTACATTTTTTTTTTACAATTATTGCTGGTAAATTATTTCTTAATGTCCAACAATGGGTAATCATGATGCAACTACAATATGAATCGAAAAGAATAAATCATGTTTTGACAATACATATGTTTAGGCTACTAAAACAGTAAAAGATGCCTTCGGTTCAAGTTTATTTTTGGCTTTTGCAGATTTAGGAGCATCGTAATATAGGCTATTTTGGCTACAACAAACTTAGTTTTGATTGGCTGAACATGTTTTTTGTCACCAACAACAAGATTTTGGTTTTGGTAGGCTAGGTTAGGAAAAGTTTAGGACGTTTGATGAGAAAATAGAACAAAGGCAGACAAAAAAAATGTAGATGAAGCAGGTTTGTGGTAATCAATTATCAGAACAGAGGCTCATAGCCTAGCCACATACCCACCCTGTATGCAGTAGGCCTATGGTATTGGTTCAACGCTTGCATTTCACTTTTCAGAGTGACAGTCGACAGAAGTGTAGCCAATAGTATTCAGCAGCAGGTCATGGCATGAAGCATTACGTTCTCAGTCCTATATGTCTCTAGCCTGTCTGGTGTGTGGTGGAGTGGGAAGGCTAGGCTACACAAAGTTGCAATCAGGGGTGCCGATTTTTGTTAAGCATTGGGGGGGGATAATTGCAATTTTACCCCAATTTTGCCCTATTTTCAACTTCGGGGGGGATGAACCTCGACCACGATTTTTTTTAGGTAAGCAATTTAAGTGAGGACCAAAGAAAGGTCTTCACCAAAGATGGAAGACTTTTTCCCCGAATTCAAGTGAAGACCAAAGAAAGGTCTTCACCAAAGATGGAAGACTTTTTCCCCGAATTCAAGTGAAGACCAGCGCTCAGATGCAGACCAGAGTCAAATTTTTGGTGGGATGCAGATGCAGACCATACTCAACTTATTGGGGGGGATACAGTCAAATTATTAGGGGGATATAACCCCCCGGGTTTCAGCACCCCTGTCTAAATAGCTTTTGATGAGGTTATTCAGTTATTGGCAGTTCTGATTATGCGTACAAATAATCTTTGATGTAAGAATAAGTAACCGAATGATGACGTCACCAAAGCATAAAATGCAACCCTTCTGATGACGTAAATGCATTTTATTCGCCGAATTTTAGGTTTTGTTGACGTCATCATTTGGTTACCGTCAACCGGGGTGACTTTGAACGCCGGGGTGACTTTGAACACTTCACTAAAACAAACTTTGTTTTCAGTTAAATACCCTTCAAGACCAAGAGCGGTCTCTTACTAGTCAGTGTAAGAACATTGATAGATTTTTTTTCTTTTTTGCCCGACTAGCACAAGGTCACGTGACAATGACGTCATCATTTCAACAAAATAATTCTCAAAAATAGGGCGATTTATTACACCATTACTATTGGCATGTAGATCCCCAAGTCAGGTCAATTAGCAATAGACGATTGCAGGCTTGAACGCATGACGAAGTGATTGCCAGTTTACCGCCCTCACCACTCTGCCACGGGTTTTTTTTGTTTTTTAAGGCGGAGTGCCAATTTTAAAAAAATTGGGAATCGGAGTGTGACTTTAATTAATCTTTTAAGCCATAGTGATAGTTGGTAGTAGAATGAGCAACTATTTTTGCTCTCTGGGAATATCAAAATATGTAATTAGGCTACGCTAATCCAGGTTATTGAGCAATATGACTATTGGTTCGAATTTTTTGTCGAAGTGTAGTTTTGTATCAGAGTATTTCAGAGCGTAGTGTTGTTGAAAAAATTCGGAGCCGGATTAGAGCCGGAGTCAGTTAAAAAATTTCGGAGTGGATCCAGAGTGGAAAAATTAGCCACTCCGCAATGCTCTAAGTCAAAGACAAGGCAACTTTGCGCTAGTAAGTGAAGGTTTAAGTGCATGTTGGTAGGCGTTCAAAGTCGCCCCAGGACCGGGGCGACTTTGAACGCTTTTTGAGATAGAATATATGCCTTATGAGAGCAAAATATTTTTTTAGTTATGACAGTTCCAGTTGCTGAGGCCATAAGTGTTATGTTCAGCCTATAAGCACTTTTCTTGCTTAAACCTGGCGGAAGTGACAAGTAAAAATGATTCAAAACCGTTCAAAGTCGCCCCGGTTGACGGTACTTATTCTTTCATCAACCATCAATTACAGGTATCTCATCTCATGGCTTGTTAAGTGCATAATATCTTAGTTTAGCATTAAATAGTACTTTGAGTAGTTTTATAATTGTGAAAATAATCAATTGGTAAATGGTATTTAGAAACAAAACCATATGCTTCAAAAAGCTGAACCGGTGGATTGCACAGAATTGTTTATAAATATTAAAAATGAAGGCTTAGTTCAACCCTGTTTAAAACAACCAAAATTGCTGGAATTTTTTTCGAATTTTGACTGGTCTAATTTGATTTACTACTCTGAGAATGTTTATTGCTTTGATGTGTGCTCTGCTGTTAGTTTGTGGTAAGTTGCTTTATTGTTGCTATCAACTATCAACTGCTGCTACTTTGCGCTTTGTTGTGATAAGAAATTGATGCCAGAAAAATTTATTCGGGGTAAGATCTTGACAATGAATGAAGTTTATTATTAGGCTATCTTGGCAATGAATGAAGTTTATTATTAGGCTACCTTTTGTCCCTATTTCAGCTCATTCCCTAACTCATATCGTTAAAGCATATGTATGCCACATTTCTGAATTCTGCGTAAGCACATTTGGTTTTCATTTTGCAAAATTCACTTTCCCTAAGTTCAGAATGGCATAAATTTTTTTGCAACAATTTTTTTTTTTGATTTAAAATTTTTACATTCGCATTTTTTTATTGCCTTTAATGGCCCTTTTTAATCTAAAAGCATTGGGGAAATAAACTTTGTTACATACTGCTTGAACCATTTATTGCTTTTTAGCTCTCAGTTTTTTTGAAATTTTTTTATAGTTACCAATATGTAATGTTCTTTCTGCGAAGGGGTTTTAGACCCCCCCCAGAAAAAACATACAAAGCAATTACCGATCACTGGTTGAGTGGATAGAGTGCAGCTACCGGTACTGAAACGGTAGCCTTGGGTTCGGTTTTTGGTGAGGTCAAGCCAAATGGGAGTGGCTATTTCACCAGAAAGTGATTTTAACTTAAAAAAAAACGAGCGTGAGAAATAATTCTTCGCACATTTTTTGTTTATTTTTTTGAGGGCTATGATTAAAGTTTAATTTGAGGTTCGTTTTAGAGTAAAGATTTGAGTTTGGGTTGATTTGGGGATCAAGAATGAATAAAAATTAGATCAGAACTTCAGTAAAATATAGTCTTCCGGCCAAAAAAATGTAAAAGAGTATTCGCAGTCAAGTGCAAAACTGGATTTCGCTAAGGGAGGGGGCTTGATTCAAAAGTCAAAAATTTTTGTTCAAAAAATCTCTCATTTGGCAGGCATGGCGAGCAAATTGATGTTACTCAAACGTATTATAGACTGGGGTGTGGGGACAAAGCTGCTGGAGGCCATGGGGTGACTAAGTGACTTGGCTAAGATAGGAATGAAGCCCCCTAAGCCACCCACCCTTGGTTGCGCCACTGTTCCCAGCTTCCCTGCTAATTAACATTCAGAATAAAAGGAGATAATGCAAAGTTTTCTCCGTGCGTGATAAACAGACAGACAGGTTGTAGTTCCACTCGAAGACCGAAAGATCCCTTCGCTGTCTCCTGGCGTAGACAAGTTGATGAAAGAAGGTGTAATTACAATTGCATGAGACTAAGTTTTTTCTGATTAAGAAAATAAACAAACTGTTTCTTTTTGAGCGGACTGGCAAAAAAGTAAGGTACTTCAAAATTTTATAAAATCCGAAAACTTTCAGGAGAAATATCGATTTAAGTTCTTAATCTTTATGTGCTTTAGAAGATAATATTGTAGAATAATTCTTAAAGATGCTTATTTACACATTACGCTGGCACTTCTAGGATAAACTGTGATTGCTTGAATATTACTCAAAGAACTTCATGATGCAGTGCAGTGTTATGTTAGCTCAACCTTAGTACCGCGCAAATACAGATTTATCAACTTCATTGCGTTGTTAATGCATGCACCATTTACTGACAACTTTTTTAATTCGAGGGCGATGTGGCTTTACGTTGTTCGAAATTGTCGCAAATCAAATAATATTTTCTGTTTTGTTTTTAAATTTGTTTCAAAAACAAACAGCCTTGTTGTGCTGCAGTTAGTCAACGCTTCGAAAATAGTTTTTCTACAGGTAAGCATTTGCCCTCACATGAATACACAAAGCAGAAAAAATGAATATTTTGAGGTTGTCGTGGATAGTAGCGTTTGACATTTTCAAGCAAAATGGTATTCCAGTGCATTGGAAAGAGCCACTACCTTTCAAGGGGTACCCAAAGCTTACTGTTGAAACAATATCTAGCTTTTTGATTTTTAGTGGGACTGTATCAATGTTGGCAAACGGTATAATTGGGAGGAGGCTAATATTTTAATCATAAAAATCACAACCAACGTTATTGTAATAAGTTTATTGCAAACGTTTCGGCCCTCTTCTGGTGCCATTTTCAATGCACAGTAAAAAACTTACGCGAATTACATCTGAATTACATCCAATTGAAATGAAAACTTAAAATAGGCATATGTCTTTCACGCATTAAAAAGGAGGAGTGGATAAGATGAGGAGTCAAGGTTGAGATTAGGTTTGAGGAGTTGGATGTATGGTAATTCTAGGATCAAAAGTTTGTATTTGTTTGGGCAGGAAGTGAGTATTTGTGGATTATGAAAATCAACTTTGTGGGTAGGGTTGGCTTGGAGATGGTTGCAAACTTCAGAGTTGGGGCTTGATTGGTGTTCTTCCAGGCGTTTTACAAGACTTCTCCGGGTTTGTCTGATGTAAAAAGATCCACATGAGCAATTGAGTCGATGCACTATATTGCTTCTTGTTAGTTGTCATTGACAGTCTTTAACCAAAAATTGTTGTTTAAGTTTGTTGCTATTGTGGATAAACCTTAACTTAGAGTCTACAAGTGGGTTTTTGTGTACTGGTGAAGTTCTTTTTCAGTGTGGTGGGAAATGGAGCCCAGATAAGGAAGTCTAAAGAGTAGATAAGTTGAAGGTTTTGTTTGGGGCGTTTTTGGTTGAACTTTCTGTTGAAAAATTGTCGGATGCATTTGTCTATAAAACTCAGTGGGTATCCGTTTTTTAGAAGGGCGTCTTTGATTGATTGGAACTCGGAATGAATTGTAGAATAGGAATTACAAATAGAGTAAGATTGATGTAAAAGGTTGTTGACTAGATTTCATTTGTAATGAAGAGGGGAAAAGCTTGTGTATTTGGTTAGTAGGTTAGTTTTGGTAGGTTTGTGATATGTATTTGTCTTGATTCCGCTGTTGGTTTTTTCTGATGTTTAAGCAGTAAGCACTGCAGTCCTCTTTTCATTTTACCAAATCTAAAAATTCATATATTATTCAAATAGCTGCACAAAATTATTGTGAATAACTCGATTGGATGGGATAAAGCTGACGATGATCATTTTTTCAGAGCAACGTATCGGTCGATACCTAGTCTAGTCAAACCAAAGGCTTTCATGCTTGGCATTTAGTGTTGCAAAAGAATCTCAAAGAATAATATGTGCAGTAGATCAGTGCTTGTCAGTGGTGCAAATCTTTATTGAGCATTGGGGGGGATAATTTGCAATTTTACCCCAATTTTGCCCTTTTTTCAACATTGGGGGAGATGAACCTGGACCAAGACTTTTTTCAGGTGAGCAAATTAAGTGAAGATCAAAAGAAAAGGTCTTCACCAGAAATGGAACACTTTTTTTCCCCGAATTCAGGTGTAGACCAAAAAAAAAAAAAAAGGTCTTCACCGGAGATGGAACACTGTTTTTAAGTACTGACCTGCGCTTAGATGCACACCAGAGTCAAATTATTGGAGGGGATGCAGATGAAGGCCATACTCAAATTTTTGGGGGGTATACAGTCAAATTATTGGGGGGGGATATATCCCCCCCATCCCTTCCTGGTTTCGGCACCGCTGGTTGCAATGACAGAATAGCCTACCGTACGTGGTAGTAGCAGATGATTAGAGGGTTCTCGGTTCACGGATAAGTAAGTTACCAGTAGTTTACCCGATATTGAATACCGGTACCCATTTATAGGCTTACGTTGGGAGGTAGCAAAGCTGTTCTTGTCAAGTTAGACAGTTAGATAATAGTAGCATGTGACAGCATGCAGAGCACATCATATAGTATCAGTATTTGGGCTATTCGTTCAGGATTAGTTCAGTAGTTTCATAAATGATCAGGTAGACTGGTAGATTGTTTTTGATTGCCAAACTAGGGTTCAGAAAACCTGATAGAAAACACACACAAGGCAGATAAAAGTTCAGTATAATTAGAACAACTGACCTCTCGTCGCAAGTTCCTTTGTTTTTACTCGGCCATTTTCAAAATTAATGAGTGCGAAGTTTTAGACTTTTACTTATAACTCGAGAACAGTGAGGTGTAGCTGTATAAAATTTTAACAGCAGTTTATTGAGATTGATAAGTTATATGTTTGTGCCAAATTTTGAGGCATTTAGTCACGTGACTTCGGTTTTAGGACCCGAAAACCACGTCAAAAGTTTGGTATAAAAACTGGTCTTATTCAAAAACAGCTTAATTAGAGCAAAAATTATTTTACAGGGTTATTTTATGTCTTAAGATACTTTGTTATCCCTACCAACCCACTTTTGGCCACGATGAGTTTTTTTTTCTTTTCTTTTTTTTTCTTTGTAAATCTTGAGTGCTCTTCTTCTCCTAAACCACAACACATCGAAATCTAATTTTTGTGTAAAGTTGCTAAGCTGCAAATGCAATTTTTTGTCCCAAAATTTTATGGGGGCCACTCCTCCAAAAACTCCCCAATATTGGGCCCCCAAAATTAATTTTTTTGATAGCTCAAGCTAAGGTGATAGTTTTTATATCAGTAGATATTTAAGCAGCAAATGTTTTGACATACTTTGGGGGTACCACCCCCCAGGAGCCCCCAAATAGACCCCCAAAAAATCAATTTTTGATTGGCTCAAGCTAAAGCACTATTTTCTTTTATCAGCAAATGTTAAAAAAAACAAATAGTTTGACATGGGTGGAGAAGGCCACCCCTCTAAAAACCGTCCAAAATGATGCCCCAAAAATCAATTTTTTTTATGTCGTAAGCTAGAGCACTAATTTTTTTCTGATGTTTGTGGGAATTTGAAGAATACATAACTTGCGGTGCGGTGCAGTGTGAACTTAGTTGTGTTTGTATGCGGTGCAGCATGCGGACAAGGTTTGCGGACACAGCACAGCATGCGGATGCGTTTTTTGTTATCCGCGCCATCTCTAGTTCAAACATACTATCGATATATAATGATCTGATAAACTTGTCAAAAGTAGAGGGGTGATTTCAGTTCTAAGGTTTACCGATGCCCTTTACAATAATTTTTGATTTGGCTTTTTGGGTTCGCTGCTTTGAACTGTTGAGTACTTCAAATCTTACCGTTTCTTTCATAAAGCTTTTAAAAATACTATATGTCATGTTCCAACGCAGGCTAGCTTAGTGCATAGGTGACAACATTTTTAGTATCATTGACAGATTGGACTGTACTGCGTACCACCTAGCCTATGATGGCTACAGCTTTGTTGCAGGTAGGCTACCGTACGGTACCTACTGCCTAGGGTAAATTTTTATTTTTTAATTAAACCAAAGTTTGTTCAGAAATGGGTCATTAAAGCCAATATTAAGTGAAGCATGTTAAAACTAGAAACATTTTGGGATTTTTCCCTCACATAGGCCTAGCCTATATGATACTGTATTATAGAAAGTACAGAGTACCAGTACGGTATTAAGTGTGTATCACTGTATGAGCGTTAGTGTTTACCTAGCTCTATAGCACGATATTTTGTACTGTGTAGACCTGGTAGGCTTACTGGTATGCTAAAACTGTGCAGTGTGCATAAAAATAAATTATTCTTAAACCATTATCATCAATCTTATTTGAAACCAAAACGTTTCTAGTTCAAATCAAAAATATTGGTAGGCCTATGGCGCCTATACACTAATTTAAATTATACACAGTATAGTATTTCATTTCAGATTTAATTGCCTCTTTGGCTGAAATATTTGTGATCAAACTTATTGCTGATTAAACCCATATTTTTTTGCTTAGAGTTCAACTAAAATTTATTTGCTGTCTTGAAAGTTAAAACAACAGCAAAAAAACTGTTCACTCAAACCACAGAACCATCAAGTTGCAAGATCTGCACTTTGCTACCAGAGTTGCCCTACTACTAGTCCTACGCCCTACTGTCTCAAAATTGCTACAGTAAAGTTTTTGAGATGACATCAGTTTCTGGTCAAAAACATTGGCACCCATATCGAAGTAGAACAGACACCGAATACATCTTAGCTTCTGTCAAGGAACAGGTAAGTAACGGTCACCATGTTACGCTACACAGTCAGTAATTTCTATTTATTTGTTTTGTCACTGATTAAAGCATATTAGATATTTAGACAAATACTGGTACCAGTACGTGTCATTATTCAAATGACAAATCAATAGTAGTTTAGAGTGACAGGGTGACTGTGAAGGGACCGCTAGGTCATCGAGTCCACAGCTATCCTGTGTAACCACAATCATTTGTTTATGATGTTTGGTCCAAGACAACTGATACCAGGTGACTGCCAACTAATCTTAATGTTGTTGGTCAGTTAATCCGTGGTCAGTTTGCGGCAGTCAGTTAACTTAGTTCAGACAATGTTAAGGTGACAAATGGTATTGTAGTTGTTACCAACAGTACTTAAATTGTGGAGGATGCGGGGGTACACATCTCCCCAGTTCCCATCAAGACTTAGCATCCCCCAATCAAGATTTAGCGTCCCTCCATCAAGATTTTGCAACACACACCAAAAGAAGGCTTCCTGAGCATTTAGACAAAAAAGTGGCTGGCAATTCCAAAAGATTCAAAAATTCCGGCCGAAGTCAGTATCGATTTGCGGGAAAAACCTTTTTTTTGGTCTTCATGCGGACATGAGTAAATTTTGTTTGATTGCTGCCACATTCCACTTGCATTTGGACTCGGTTACGAAAGTGTCCCTCCCAAGCAATATTTTACAATTTAAGTGCCAATTACCAGTAATTTCGTAACTGTAATTTTGCCACAAAGTGAGGATTAGAGCAAAGCATCTCTGAGGATAGTAGAATAGTTGAATGACTGCTGTTCTTAGTCAATGCTTTAATTTTAATAATGCAATTAGTATAATAAGGTTGACAGATACCTGTATACCTTTTCTGTCTTCAAAATGGTGTCTTTTATGTATGGTAATCTCTTTGTGACGAAATCACTGGCAACCATTGTAACGTAACCTAAGTCTGTAGGATTACCTATCTGCAAGCAACATCTTACCAGGTGTGAATATCCAGCATATTCAACTATTTACCACTAGGCCTATCAGCACAGCAGCTGGCCAGTGGCCAATGGTAGATTTGCAATTTGCGTGCTGATAATTCAGAATTACTGAGTTAGTTTCTACTGACTGCAGATGATGGCTGTGAGTTACTTTGTCAGTTGGACACTTTGACATGGTGACTTTGTCATCAATGGATTTTGTTATTTCAGATGTGGCTTCATCACCTTCAGGGTGATCATCACTCAAGGACAATTACCTCGGCTTAAGATTAGTGTTATGTCAAATTTTCACAATGATCATTGGTGAGAATTTAAAGCATTTGCCAGAAAAGTTAACTTTGAAGTTAAAAGTGTAAACAAATCGAAGAGCTGCTTTTGAGATGACAAACTTAGTATGTTGACATGTCCAAATGATAACAGACAAAGTACCATAACCTGCATTCCATGTGTTTACAGTAAAGCTCCAGTAGAGTAAACACTAATATCTTATGATCTTTCAGGAAATTCAATTTGAAAAGCTAACTAAACAATTAGAAGAAGAACATAACACAGTTGCACATCAACTTGAAAAATGCAAAATTGTTGATCAAGCCAAAGATAGCACCAGAAGGTAAGCACTATTATCATTGTCACACCTTGACCATTTATCTGTTTATGGGACATCTAATATCTATAGGCCTGCTGATTATTTTTTCAGTGTTGTTATGCTTTTTAAACTTAGTTGGTTATTGGTTAATCGCAAATGTGCTTTGCTAAATACTAAACCTGGTAACTATTCTGAGTAAGTTAAACTTGACAGCTTAATCATAACTGATGTGTAGTTTTGTTGTGAATAAAATCTGACAAAATTTGTGGTAATGTATCCTGCTGTATTTTGCAGATTGGCATGAAATTCTTGACTTGTTAAGGGCATACGTATATGCTATTTTCATTTTGAACTTTATCAAACTGCAGTTTTTGTGTAAATTTATAAATTTTCTTAGTTTTGGTGAAGAACAAGAAGAGAGTGATACAGAAAGCAGACAGGGATCTATGCCTCAACGAGAGACAAGAGCAGCTTTCAATCAAGAAGCAAATTATGTTCAGCCTCGATCTCCAACTTTACAATGTATGTGCAAAGTGTTATTTTTAGTGCTTTACTATTTGGTGTTGAATTGTTCATAAAAGGTACTTTCGAATTTGTTGCTCAAAAACACATTAGTGCTTGTTACACTTTGACCCAAATATTATTTACTATAATACACCAAATGATCGAAACAAACTAATGGCTGCACAAACACTTTTTAGACTTGTCATAAGTCGATTTTTGTCAGCAAATTAGCTGTTTGTTGGATCACAAGCAATAAATTTTGTCTATAGGAAAGTTTACAAATTTAAAGATATGACTTTCAGTGTTCTTTTAATGTAGATTGATTTAAATTTTGAGGCACATTCACTGGCGCAGCCAGAAATAAAAAAAGGGGGGGACTAATTTTTTTTGCTATGATTAAAGCACATACAAATCGGAAAATTTTCATTTAGGCAAATTTTAACAAATTGCAAGGTTTAGTAATATGCAGGAGTTCTGCCGCCGTTCATGCAGAAGACGCATAAAAAAAAAAAGAAAAGAAAAAGAACAACAGTGGTTTCACTTCGTTTTACCACGCGTTTTCTTTACGTAGACCATACAAGAAAGTCGTAAATTGCCGTTATTATTTAGGCAACCTGGCATAATAATTTTTCAACTTTCAAACAGAGTATATTGTTGTAAATTAAGAACAAATGAGATGTAAAATTTGCAAAAAGATATGAACAACTACTATCTACATCCCAAAATGATTGATTTTTGAAAAAATAAGTTTTGTCTATTATTATTTATGTTAATTGACACCAAGTGCTATCTCCAAACAGAAAAAAAATGCGCTGGTTTGGGGTTTGCCAATACAAAGTTTTGTTGATTACTGTACTGTTATTATTATTATCGTTGGTGGGAAATAGGGATCTAAGCAAGAATAATGCCATAGCAATCGACCATTCCTTACGTACGGTTAGTTGTCTCAATCAAAAATGCGAATCTGAACGCAGCGTTCGCGAAAAAATGGTCATAACGAAGTACAATTGGTTTATTTGTACAGCACGGCCGCAAACGAAGTTTGGTTCGCATCGAAAACTGTTTAAAATGCTTCCTGAGTGAATTTTCAGGCCTGGCCTACACTGTGCATAAAATCGCAAACGTACGGGCGTGTCGGTAGTTTGTTTGAAACAACTGACTGCTCGTACGCTGGTAAGACGATACGTTGTGTGTACCAAATTTCGGTTTTAGAATAAACTAGAGGTGAACTTTTGCGTTTACGATTTTACGCTCAGTGTAGATTGGAAATAGGCGTACGGCGTCTGCACGACTTTTTGCTCGCAACCAGCGTACTCAGTTTAGACTTCGCCACAGTTTGAACAACGTCGGCGGACTTGCTGCTCTGATAGACAACGAGAACACTGATACAAATCACAACAATCCGGTGTAGCACGCAGACATAGAAATTGATCGAAAAAGATTTCCCAAAATTAATTAGCGTAATATTTACTGCAATAAGCATTTGACATTGTGCAGTTTGAAGTTGTAAGATTAATTCAACCTAGTCGATCTCCCGTTCAACCAACCCCAGCTGAAAATAAAACTAAAGGATCAAATTGACATCGTAGCTACGTTTTTGCATAACTACAAAAACTTTTTGAACAAGATTATATAGAGCTCGACCGATATGACTTTTTCAGGCCGATACCGATATCGATATTTCGGAAATTTTTTGGGCCGATACTGATATCGATAACCGATATATTAACTTATTAGCTACGAAACTTCGTCACTATTTTTCAACTAACTTAACACTAAAAGCTTCACTAATTCCCATCCCAAAAAAGACTTGCAAACACAAGACACACTCCAGTATTATTCATCAAAAAAACAAGCAAAAAATACAACGATTTGGCAATCAGTAGTCAAGAGTGGTTGTGCTTGCTCTCAAAAATAAACAGTTTGAGGTAATTGTTCTAAGCCGATGTTTTACTGGTGGTAAACACCGATATGATATATCGGCTTGACCCTGATATGAGCTCTAATATTATATTGATTCCGCCGTTTTTTATCAAACAGGCTCTTTGGAGTCTAGGCAATAGGTCGAAATGCAAGCCTACATAGGCGGTTTAGTTCAATTACGTCTGATATCTTTTTTAGTGCAAACGCAAACAAAATACAAAACAAGCAAATGCATGCAATCAAATGACATGCGATGCGTATATTTATACGCGTAAATATGCGTGATGGGTAAAACGAACCCAATACAGCATGATAAAAAATCAATTTTGTTGTTAAAGATATATGGAAAGTCATTCTCTTAGAAGATATTTGCTTTTCTTCAGCAATTAGTTTTTTTTGGAATGTTTTCAATTAAAATACTCTCGAAATTTATTGAGGTTGAAATACTCTTTGATTATGATGACATTTAATTTGTGGACTGATACACGTCTGATCTCGGCCGCCCCGAATTTTCACCGGTATTTGATTCTACTTTTTGGAAAATGATAAGTTTTAAAACACAATGGATTGCATTTTTTGGTTCCAAATCGCGCTACTTTCTGCCTCGTTTGCGTTCTAACGGAAAAGCCGCGCTGTATGCTGATGAGACATTATCATTCCAAGACAGCGCGATACGGGCTACACAATGGTCGAACGCTTTTAAATGTCAATACTGACTATACAAGTTTGTTTTAATTTGTTTTTTTTATTTATTTAATCAAATTTGTTTTAATAAAATCAAGTTTTTATTCGCGATTGTTATATTAATATGATGTAATAGATATCGTAACTTTTTTGATCATATTTACCAAAATTGATTTTTCGATTGTAACTCATTTCCATTCTTATGTTACAATGATTCACTTTAACTTTTTGCTGCGAACGTTTTTTCAACCCCAATATCTTGGAAACAATACAAGCTAGATGGTGAAATGTTTTAAAGATAGAGAAGCCAATGACCGTGGAAAAAATTTCCAAGAAATGCAAAAGTTTTGACGTTGCTTACTAGTAACTTAGGGAAGAATTACACTTAAAGTAGAGCGTTTTTAAATTACTTTCAAAAGGGGGGGGACTGGCCTCCCTAATTCCCCCCCCCCCCCCCCCGGCTACGGTGGTGAGCACATTAACGTATTTGTACACCTTCAGGCACAAGCAGGTTAGCCAAAAAGTCCAGTAATTGCCACACATAAACGGTTTAGTCTGTGTTAGATTGATAAATGTTTAATACCTAAAATTTTAAAGATGATTACCTAAACTGTTTAGTGGGATGTTAGATTGATAAATGTTTAATACCTAAAATTTTAAAGATGATTGTACTAGAAACCTGAGTATTCTGAAATATTAGTTGTAACATTTGGGTAAATTGTCAAAGTTGACATTTTAGGATTGAGTTCGCAAATGAAGTGCTAATCATACTTTTTATCTTTTTTTTTGACTGCAGATGGAATAACTGCAGCTAGTAACAACGACAATCCTGCACACTCAAAATATTCTGATGCTAGACGCTCACCAGTTAAGGTATTACAAGCAAAACTGTGTGATAATATGTTTTTTCGATTATTGTGATACTAATATCTACTTGAGATCATGAATTAAAACCCTTACCCTGCTTGTTCCTTTCCATTCATGGTGATCTGTTTGACTCGTTTTAGTTGAAAGATGAAACTCATAGGTTTGTCTTTCTAGTCTTCAGTTGCTGTGTTAGTTAATTTTTGGAATTTTGATCTATCGTTCTGTTCGTATCGGTTAAGTCTCTATCTATAATCCATTACCATCCTTGTTCTTCAGATGATGAGACCCCATATGCATTCACTCAATGATTACCAACAACAACATCAAGCTCCTGATTCAAATCATCTTCCTGGTCAACCCATTCAAGCTCTTCATTATGCATACAGACCCAACTCCGTGATACCAGTTGAAGATCCTGGATCTCCTTCGTACCCGACTTACTTTTCCCCTCCTGCAACTACTACCTCTGTACCACACAGACATCGACAAAGTGATCATCTGCATGTTGCAAGAAATAATGGTAGATATGCAAATGAGAAATTGCATATGCGTTCGCATGCAGTTCAACATCACCCTAATACTCAACCTTTTAACCTGCGTCGACAACGTAATCCACATTCTCCAACATACATTTATTATCCCCAAGAGAGATACTATCCTCCACGTCTTTATTATCCCTTGCCACATCAGCTGCATCATTATCCTTCGTACCCTGCATACTCATCATACCATGTCCCGTCAGTTCAAACTAAAGTCAATGTGCCTCCACCACTGCCTCCAAGAGACTCACCTTACCTTTACCGTCCACAAGAATTGAAGCCAGTTAGTGATCCTTATTATCAGCATGCCCGTGCAATGCAAAGTAAGAACTTTTTATTGCAAAGAACATTTAATTTTAGAATTGTTCCAAAATACTTCAGACTGCTATCTGACATATTGCAGTTTAATTCAAAATCAAATCTTTCATTATACTCACTGTATTGTGTCAAAGCATGTAACAAGTTTGCAAGGCTCGTCTTTGCATCATTACGCCTGGGCAACGCATCTTCTTTTGGAGAAATGTCACAGCGGTTGTAAACCATTGGCAACACTGCGTCAAATTTGACCAGCCTGAGATTCGAACCTCAGACCTTCCGCTCCAGAAACGAACTTGTTACCACTCTACTAACTGGCCAGTCTTGTGTAATCAAGCAAAGTCGATTTTTGTGTGTTTGGTAGGTGATTACCAAAACCTTCCTGCAATATCCCCTGTAAATCATCCTATGATTGCAAGAGATCATCACCACAATGAGAGAAGTCATTTTCACTTCAATAATGTTGGTTCCCATCAACCCATTGAGTCTACTCCAGGTGACGAGATTTCTTAAATTTTTGTGAGCATTTTGCACAGTAGAAGTAGAGACAGTACGAAACTGCGCTAAAATAGTCAGTTCTGCTTTATATGATTTGAGTTTCTGTAAGAATCATTAAATGCACATGTTTTCACTAGGGTTGGATTGAGTTTGAATATAAATCTGCTCATGAGTTATTGATGAATTTAAATTCGACTTTTGCAGAGCCAATAAATTTAAATGTCTTAATTAAACATTCAATGAGTTTGATTTTCTCAAATTAAAACTTACACTGTAAAAGTAGCGATTTATAAACTGGTCAAAAAGACTCAGAATCAGATCAGAGCACAACAAATTGTGGCTGAAGATTCAAACAACTTCAGTTGTTAGTTTATTGCACACCTGTGATGTGCTAATGCACATCAACGACGTGCTAGGTGCAAGTTGCAGTCTCGCCGTCACAGTTGTGTATTTTTTGTTTATTTGCTTATTTTTTCTGGTAAAAGTATGAGTTTATACATGTGATACTATCTTATACGTATAGTGGGTTAGGCTGACGTGATTTTACAGATTCCTCGAGTGAAATTATTTTTTAACGTTTTGCATGCTTTTGGCCTAATGGTTTTAAACGTTGTGCATGCTTCTGGCCTAAAGGCTACCAGCGCGAATGCCTAGGGAAGAGCCACCATAACGGTGACCCCTTACAAGCAATGCGAAAATGTTGTCTTCCCACATTTTTTGCATTGCTTGTTTTTAAGTAGTCGCTGTTTTGGTGGCTCTTCCCTTGGCTTCCGAGCTGGTATAGCCTTAAGGCCAGAAGCATGCAAAACGAGTAAACATTAAAACTCTGGCCTGCAAACGTCAAAACATCAAAATTAAATTATTTTGCACAACTAGCAAGAGCTATTTGAAACTCTAAGTTTTTTCTGATCCTATTCCTATCTAAGTTGGTACCTCAATAGTCTTTTTGTCAAATATGGGGTAAGTTTGAATTATCGAATTTTGCAAATTTAGAAGTCGTGACTACAGAATTGAACATAAATTTTACATCAGCCCAATTAAAGTAAAAATACATTTGAAATCAGCTTTCGCAAAGTCAATGAATTTGACTTTAGTTTTTTTTTAAGTCCATGAATTTGAATTTAGTTTTTTAAAGTCAATGAATTTGAATATAAAGATCAAAAACAAAATGAATGAATCCAATCCTAGTTTCCACTGAGCCAATATTTGTGTGCGAATCAGTCAGTGCTTTGTTGGAAATACGAGAAAAAATGGGTTTGGAAAAAATCGACAAATTTGTGAAAATATGACTTTAGGATACATTAACATGCTGGATTGGTACATAATTTAAGGCACATAAACATATTTTTAAAACTAGCAAACTTGCATTAACGTACTGGATTGGTACATAATTTAAGGCACATAAACATATTTTAAGCTAGCAAACTTGCATCTTATTTTAGATTTTTGTTCCCGGTTCGCTAGAATTTATGAACAAAAAATTTTAACACATTGCCCTGTACTTTCTATTCTGTTGCTATTTGCTGCTGCTAGCATTTGGCACGCTCAAAAACATGATAGATTGAATATATGTTTCAGCGAAATATTTATCTCAAGAACCACAGAAACGATATGACTTGAGGTTTTGTGAAGTACTCAAGAAGGTGCTATTAAAAGCTGCAAAATTAGCTCAAATCAGAAAATTTTTGGTATAGGCATTGTGCAACCTGTAGTATTGACAGCAATACTTTACTACCATTCAATTGTTTAGTCTTGAAACAAGTTTGTTTTTTCACAGTGTATCATGCCAATGTTGCCACTAAGCCACCTTCGAAACGTTCTGAACGTCATGTTGCTATATCACCCCAGCCAACCAAACGGCCTACAGAGTTGAGGACAGTTTCGCCTAGAATAGAAATAAATGGAGATCCTGATGTTATTGACGTCATACATATGTTGCGACATCCATCATATGAGGTAGAATTTACCAAATTCTCAACATCAAAGTTGGTTGCAACAATCTCGCAACCGGAATATGTGCCCTGAAATTATTATACTCTATTTTCATATGACCATAACTTCAATTTTGATTTTTCTATGGCATGTTCTAGTACAATATGTTTACAGTAGATGGTAGGTACACTTTCTGCAACAAAACAAAAAAAACTAAAAGTATATTGATGATTTTTGGTACCTTTAAATGGGCAAAGTTTTGTAAAGTAAGAATTACTTAAACATAGGCTATATGACTAGCCTCGGATATACTGTAATTTCTATAAGCAGTACACGAGAAGTTTCGATAATTTTTATTTTAAGGTTCAAAGCTGGTTAGCTTTAGTTATAGTTATAACCATAATTTTGATTTTGCTTCCGAAGTTGATAAAATCTCTTGCTTTGTGAATTAGTTTGCTTTGTATTCTTTTATATGCTCAGCATTGGTTGTTCACTAATAGTGACTACTTTGTTTTTCTATTTTAGATTGTTGCAAATGCCGCTGCCTACTTGCAACATATCAGCTATGGCAATGACAAAATAAAGACAATCATACGTGAACATGGTGTCCTGCCACTACTTGTCAACCTTTTGCACCATCATATTTTGGATGTAAGTTGTATCATATTTCAATCTATTTTACGACTAATGACGAGTAAAAACACTTTGCAATGTAGGCGAGAAGTTAATTTGCCACGGCATTTGACTTCATTGTTTGATACACTGCGAAAGAGCTTGTATATAAAGTAGATGATGGCTATCCTGTGCAGTTATTTTTTTATCATTTATTTGGTAATTTGTTATTTTTTCAATACCTATATTTTTGTCAGTGCAAACTGCAAATCATTTAAAATAACAAACTGTCAATTTTATTTCCAAAACAAACAAGAAGAAAGCAACATCCGAAATTCATAAATCACACAAAAAAAATTTCTTGGCGATGTTGGTTTACAAACTGCGTTTAAGAGCCTATATATACATTGTTTCTACAGTATCTTAAAGTGGATAATTAAAAAGTAGGAAAAATAAGCTTCTAATCCTTTTCAATACGCTACTTCTCTCTAATAAATTTCGCTTTAATTCTGCATTGGTTATTATTTCAAGATTAGTGCTTTCATAACATTTTAAAATTACTTTTTATAAGCCTTCCGTACTTCCTGAGATGGAATTTACGTTAGAATAAAATTTTGGAAGTTAAAATGAGGATTACGACGTAAGGGTGCAACTTAAGTTAAAATTAGATTTACGACTTAGGGTGCAACGTCTTTTTATTTGCGTCTCATAGTTTGCTGCTTATGACTAGTTTCGCTTAATGTATTGTACATATTCGTAAAAATGCTATTACTTAAGTATTTTGAAAGGATCTTATTTGTAGGTTGTAGATTCTTGTACATACGTTTGAATGTTTTTTAGGTTCAGCAAAATGCTTGCGGTGCATTGCGAAACATGGTGTTTGGAAAGAGTAATGACGAAGCTAAATTAATGGTTCGCAATTGTGGAGGAATAGCATCGCTATCTCACGTTCTTCGTCTTACTGATGACCAGGAAATGAAAGAACTCATTACAGGTACTAGTGCATTTAGATCTTCACTCATCAAGTTGCCTTGCCACTTGGCCAGGAGACAGCGAAGGGGGCCTTTCAGTCTTGTTGTGAAGCTGCCACCTGTCTACCATACGCAGTGGAAGCTTTATTCCCTTTAGATGCTGAATGTCAAGCAGGGAAGCTGCACCAATTTTTATTGTGTTTGATTTTACTCAACTGAAAATGGAACCCGATTCTGCTGTTTTAGTAGCAGACTCTCTATCGACTCGACCACTGATCATTGGTACGTTAGTGTTTACAACAGGTTGCTTAACGTATAGTCGAGTGGATTGCGGCGTATGATCGAAGATTGATTGGAGCAACTAATTTTTTTCAAAAATCAAACTAAATCTTTTCCGTACTTGCTGTAATACGCTGGATCGTTTGTTAAGCTACAGTTTTTGACAAGAAGTTGTTTGTTGCGGCGGTGGTATGCCTTTCTTACATCCCCTCTAAATTTGCAAGTATCACCAGTTTCTCTGGGGGGAAGTGCCTGTACGCTGCGAACATTGCCACCATAATCACAGCCTCTAATTTTTCTCTGGAGTGCAGGATCAATCAAAAGAAAAACTCCTTCCCCTGCATTCACTAGGATTTGTTTAAATCATCTTCTCGAGTGCCCTGCTTCTCAGAAAAGCTCTTTTGATTCATTTTGAGCAATCTTTGACCTCTGGTCCAGACCTTGGAATGTGGTCGGATTGTTGATTCCTTGCGGAGTTTCTCCTCCCGCGCACCCCATCCCTCGAAATTGGTCAAGTATTGATTGATTGATTCATATGTATCCTCCACGCACGAGGGAGCGACGGTGGCGCTATTTTCACTTCTTTAGAGATGAGGTTTTGTGTATTCCTTTGCCTTGCTTGTCAAATGCTTTGTTGATATTTTATAGGTGTTCTTTGGAATCTTTCATCTTGTGACCAGTTGAAAGTGTCAATAGCTGATAGTGCTATGCCTGTACTAGCTTCTCGGATTATTATTTATTACGTCAGTATGCTTGATCCAATTAGAATGGGCCGATATACACCACGTGATCTACATGACTCTTTACACGATCTGACCCACAGTGACCTAACCATTGATCCACAGTGGGCAACTATATTTATTAATGCTACAGGCTGTTTAAGGTGAGATTAAAAATACTAAATTTTAGGTAGTTTTGGTAAATGTGCATATTGAATGCTTGTTCAAAGGTAAAGTATTAAAAGGTATGCTGTGTGTTCAAACTTTGGATCTGATTATTGCACTGTAGGAAATATACTTGACTTTTTGACGACAAATCGTCGCCGCCGTTCGTATATATGTGGACAAATTATTATCGGTAAACGGTAGTCACAACTCGCATCAACATGAGGTGTTTGGTTGGTTATGTACAACATTGCTGATTGAACCCATCTGAGAGATGGGGTATTTTGAAACTCCCTGGAGATTCGGAAGGAACATCCCTAATCCTGCTCCAAAGATGAAATAGGAGTTTTTAGCCCAAAATTTGCAGGAAATCTTAACCTCTCTGAACCACTTGAGATGCTTTGTTGAATGGTTTCGGTTACTCCATGCATTTACCGGTTTATTTCTAATTTTTCTTATAGTGTTTGTGTTTTTGTTTTTCTGGGGGGGGGGGGGGGGTAGCGGTCACCGTAGTAACACAAAAACATCTGCGTTTCAGAAACATCAGCTCAGCTGGTGTAGAAGTGCGATCGAAGATGCGTTCTCACGAAGGGTTGATAGAGGCGCTGTTGCTGATCATTGAGAATGTCATTGGCAAGAACGATGTAGACAGTAAGGTATGTTTCGTTTGATTGTAAATCTTACAGACCAGCTCTTTTTGCAGTACTATTTGACTAGATTAAAGTGTTGCAAAATTTTTCTTATCTAGTATTTGCTATTTACTAGTTCGACAAAAGACTTCTCGTAACTCTCTTGATTGTTTTAAAAGATGAATATAAGAAAGCTCTTTGAAGAGAAAAATCCCAATTTTGTTAGTTTTTAAATTTTGAGCACCTCTTAGGTCACACGCTGGTTCACAAAATGATTTAATTAATGCTTTTATTTAGGGTGTTGAAAATTGTACGTGCATTTTACGAAACCTCTCCTATCGTTTGGCATGGGAAGTCGAAGCAGCAAATATTCCTATCACAAGAAGCGCAGATGGGCAGGGTTGCACCAAAGACGAAGAGTGCTGGCGAAGGTCGAAAAAGAAAGACAAAAAGCGAGAAAAAGAAGGCGAGGTTAGATTGGTTTTGATGCACAAAAAGACTGCTACTCGTAGTTTGGTATTGCTGCCAGTAAATATCTCGTTTCAGAGCCGACAAAAACACTGAAAAACTCAAGAAATCAAAGAATTAGCGACGAAAAGTTTCAGTGCCGAAAATGTAGGTGACCAAAAGGTCCGTGCTGAAATGGGCGTTCAAGAAAGACGCGACCTCTTAGACCTTTATGCTAGCACTGTTTTTTACATTAGTGCGCAATATCAAACGATTGATTTTGCATTAAACAGCCGGTGGAAAAATATAGCCACTTTGCGATGAAGAAGCTTTTTAAAGGAGCTTTCAGTCTTCAGGTCAACAAATTCCTGAGTATTTACAAATTTTTGGAAAGTTTTGAGATTAAAGGTTGAACAAATCAGTAAAGTTTGTTTGTGTACCATGTTTGCTTTGTCGCCGGTTACCAAATTGCTCCACTTCTTCAGAAATGTTGTTCATTGAAACAGCTCTGTGTTAGACGCTAATGATCTTATTTTGTTTTCAGATTCTTTTGGCCACTTCACGCTCTCGGTCTCCATCTCAGATCAGTATTCATGGAGTTGAAATGTTATGGCAGCCTGGTATCGTTCGTCGCTATCTGGCGCTCCTAGCGGAAACATGCAATCCTGGAACACTAGAGGCAGCAACCGGTGCTCTGCAAAATCTCTCAGCTGGACAGTGGGTTTGGTCGGAAAACATGAGGTACGTGTTTTTTGAAGTTGAGCAGTCCAGACAACTTTCGAAATTTTTATGTTTTACTCATTGTGTAAATCGCTAACCCTTAATTCGCTTTTAGGCCTTTGTTTAAATCCTAAACCACGGTTAAGAGAACGCGAGGTTCATTTTTGCTCAAAATTTAAGAACAGTGTCAGCCTTAGCCTGATGAAATTATTGTTAACTAAGAACAACGAAAAAAATCAATTTTAGAGCAATATAATTCTGAGTACCGGCCAGATGGTTGAGCGGTAGCGCGTTCGTCTCTGGAGCGGGAGGTCAGAGGTTCAAATCTCGGGCTGGTCAAATCAGACACAGTGTTGCCAACAGCTCGCCACCGCTGTGACATTTCTTCGAAAGGAGCTGTGTTGCCCGTGCGCAATGACGCGGAGATGGGCCCCGCCAACTCTTTACACATTCGGCGTATTACAGCGAGTATCATGAAAGATTTGATTTGATATAGTTCTGAGTTGTATAGTCACCAGTGCAATGTGCAATTGTGCGTACTGTATACTGAAATATCAACTTTGAGAGAGGATCCTATTTAGCGAGATTGTAATTAATAGAGCACTAGGTTGACAGCGGGGATTGGGGACATAGTCTTAAATTTTTCTCGCTAGTTGAGAAAACCATTGTATTTCGTAATTTTAAGCACTATCAAGTTCGAATGACCTCTATTGACTTGTCGTCAATATACTTAAAGCGGTACTGCATTACGTGTACAAACTGTACAGTACACCAGAATCAAACTTACTGTTTTGTTTGATGGCATTTTTGTTAGATAAACAACTGTTAACTTCAAAATGACTTTGTTTACAAGTTCAGTTTTACTTTGTTAGTACCTTACGAGTTGACATTGTCAAAGACGTTTCAACTGTCATTGTATCCTGTGGTTTTGTTGTGATTGTTCGCTAGTGACAGGTTACGTTGCTCAAAGAAACATTTGTAAACACAGTCGAGCGTGACGACATTGCAGTCTCAAGTAAAGCTTTTACTAAGAATGTGGAGATGTGTTTTTAAGTTTTTTGTGGATCACAGACCACCTAGAACTTTTTCGCCAAGTTATAGATATCTAGAAAGACTGTATCAAGTTACGCTCTTGATACTGAATTTTTAATGCACTCTTCTCCACCAACTATGTATCAAATATTCATCACATTGCATTGTGATCAAGCGAATCAAGTAATCAAACGAAGTCATTTCTGATGTTTCGGAACACACGTCATCCATAAAATTATGTGGGGTTTGTTAGCAATTGGTTACATAGACTTCATATTAAAAGCCATTTTGGAGTTCAGATTAATAGTTTGTAAATTATAATCAGTCATGCATTCAGCTACTGCTTGTATAACTTTAATATTTTTTTGCAGGATTGCAGTCCGTAAAGAAAAAGGGCTGCCAATGTTGGTTGAATTTTTGCACATGGATAATCAAAGAATTGTCACTGCCATGTGTTCTACGTTACGAAATATGGCCTTGGATGACCGAAACAAACAACTAATTGGTAAGTGAAATAAAATCACCGAATTCTTGAAAAAAATTGCATTGTTTTTTTTAATAAACGAGATTATTTTTTGCCATGATACTTGGACCAACTCTCTTTTGTTTATATTGCCCATGTTTTTTTGAATCATCAGAATTCTTTAGCTGCTTCAGCGACAACTTCAATTCTTTGTCATTAGTATTGTCAACTTTTATAACTGCTTAAACCGTATCTTCCAGACTTTTGTCACTTTTTCGTAACTATTTTGTCAGGTACGCCTTTTTTATTTCTTTAATTTTTGACCATTAAAATATATACTTTGTTATGATTTGTCATTGCTGCACTCTGCAGGTAAACATGCGACTGGGGACTTCGTAAATTTGCTACCGGAAGTGGATTCGTCTTCGGATGACGTCATCAATCAAAAAGAGCTGGAGGATCTCCCCTCTGTTGCAAATCTTCAAAACGTTCTTTTATACGAAGCTGTATGCTGTGCGCTGAAAGAACTTGTCACTACCAATGTTGATAATGCTACACTATTATATGAAGCTGGCGCCATTCCAAAACTGGTTGAAATTAGCAGAGGAGGCGGTTACAGGTAACTGGTTTTGATTTTTGGAGGTGCTGTGGCGGTAGTGTAAATGCACCGTTAATTTAAATTAACGAGGTCCTATCCCATACGAAACTTGCATCCCAAAATTTTTGTGCACTTAAATATTTTTAAATTTGCGTAAAAGATTACAATAAATTCATGATCAAAAAAGTCGATTCATTACGCAATGATCATAAACAAAACTCATATCCTATTGGTAAGAAACGTTTTCAATGCAGCTTTCTCCGTTTTTGCTGAGCTTTTAACCGTAATTGATCAACGAAGCATATTATTCAAAAATCACTTAAAATGCGATAATGCTTTTACATTTCTGTGAATAAGTATTCATTACCACTGTTGTTGTGCTTTGGTTTGATCTGAATAAGCTTGATTTGATTCGTAATTTCACCAGCTAACTGGGTCCCTTTTTCTTGCAAATTTTTACGAGTAGTTCCAAGAAAAAATTTTTAGATACCCACATCGACTTGTCAAATCAGCTGGTCGTGTTCTAGCTACACTGTGGGAATACAAGAATCTGCGTTCTATATTCAAGCAGCATGGCTGGAGCCAGTTTCATTTCAACGTATCGGGCGTTCCTAGTGTAGCAAGTGTTGGAAGTCAGATATCTCCGTTTTCAAGTCCACCTTTGTCACCCAGCGACACATCCAAGGTAAATTTGTATACAGTAGTCCAGTGCATAAAGCGTCTGCTACTAGAACGGTAGACTCGGGTTTGTTACTCAGTCGGGTCAAACTGAAGGTAATAAAATTTGGAATTCCCAGCTTCTGTGCTTAATGTTCAGCACTAAAAAGGAATAGTATGAAGCTCCGTGGTGTATGGTAGACTGGTGGCTGCTTGACTCGGAAGACCGAACGGTCCCTTTGCTCTCCTCCTAGCCAAGGAAAATTAGGAATTCAATGTTATTATAATTACAACTGCATTAATGAGTTTAGTGACTTTGGTATGACCACAAAAACTGGCAACTACAACTAACCTTATAGTTTTAAAATTGATTTTTAGAGTAATTTGAAAGAATTTTGAAATAAAGTTTTTGAAAATTACAAAATAAAGTCATTTCATGAAATTGTTTATGCAATAAACAAAAATAGGTATATTAAAAAACAAAATTAAGTTATCTTAAATTAAAATAAATTTTTTGAAATTAACTTCAGGAGACGAATTACAGTCCAAAATATAGTAAAATCCCCTCCCATCCTCCAGCTACCCAAGAGCTACATAACCCAAGACCGGCTCTTCCATATGCTCCTATGTCTTCCCAATTCCACTCTCCCCATGCGGATTCAAATTACGTGATGATGTTGCGAAAAGATGACAAAGTCCTTGCCGAGTCATTAGTTTGATATTTTTTTAAGGATAGTAAAGTGCTCTTTATTCGCAGTTTTGCGTTCTGTATTAAATCACTTTTGGTTAAGGCGTTTTACATGAACTTGCGGTTATAGTCTCAATATATCAATCGCAGTTTATGATGAAATTAGCAGCATTTTGGCGTGCTACGTTTAGAAACTAGCCAATTTGATACCTATTTTACTCACTGTACACAAAAAAGTTAGTGATGAATATGATGGTGCTAACAGAATACTTCTAAAGTCATTCTCAGTGAAATATCACATTTCTTGTGTTATACGTCAGTGCTTGAATTGTAACTTTATTTTTGTGCCTATTTTTCATTCGCAAGTTGTTTATCATAAATAAGAGTGTACTAAAATATTTCTTTTTTGTTAGGTTACTAATTGATTGCAATTTACGTTGGTGTTATTTAATGATCTTCGCTGGTATCTTTTTGTTTGCAGGATGATTTGGCGCTGGAATAGTCGGCAGCGTGGCCGAATGGGTAAAGGCGTCGTTTTTACGACAACCCTGATCGCATGATTCTGAGTTCAACCCGCAACCTGGTCACGTTGTTGTGTTTTTGGATTAGACGCTTTACGATGATTGCCTGTGCTTGGTGGCTTCGAACAAGCAGCAAATTTAGTGGACAAGAATTCAAAATCCACAAACATTGGAAACTTCTAAGCAGGCGTGGATTCCTCGTAGCACGAAGTAGTCAACCCTCCTAGCACGAAGTAGTCAAGGAAATGAAAAGTGTGCGGATCGTCCAATAGTTATCGTCGGACGCTGTCTGGTGACAGGAGGATAAATATGCAAATGAACAACAATAATGATTGTTTGTATGCGAAATAGGTTTTTGTACCAATGGTGCGAAAAGTTTAAAAACTTGAATTCATTATTTTCATAGTTAATATTTTTCATTCTTACATAATTATTCTCATGAAATTGTTTTGTTACGTTTTGTCGTGATACTAATTTATATTTTTATTCAATTGTGTGACCAAAGATGCAGATTAACATTCCTTTTTATATCGTTCATATATCATAAACCATATTATGGCACATGAAATAATTCAGTTGTTTTGCCGAACTTAACTCGAATACAACTATTCGAGTTCATTAGAATAAAATTTGAAGATCAAAAGGTTGTCGAAAAGAATTATTTACCATGCCATATAAATTTAGATTGTCGTTCTCTTGTTTGTGCCGTGGCGACCTAGAAAAAGAGCTTTTATACAAAAAAAAGAGCGATTACGTCGAAAAGTGGACTTAGTATTTTTGTCAACCTGAAATCGAACTCAGAAAACTTGATATTTTTGCCGAACTTGAACTCGAACTTGTTAAAATAGGCTGAACTCGAATAAAAATCGATCTAGTTTGTAGTCCTAGGTAAAAGTTATAAACATCAATAAAATAATTGTGTATTTTTATTTATGCAGTGTAATAATTTTTTATTGTGCCAATTTATTTTAAATCTTTATAATCTGCCTTGAGTTATTTAACAGCCGTAATGTTTTAGTATTAACAGTCTCTTCCCATTGTACATTTAACTCTATGCATTTGAGTGTTGTCCGTGTTGTATGCAGTTCATCGTTTACCTTAAATATTAAGCGGTACGGATAACTTTTATTGAACAATAGTAACAACAATAAACGTTGGCAGTGATGGCGTTGTGTGTTGTATTTTTTGATATAGGGTAATGTCTGGTGTAGATCAACAAACAGTAGCCTCCAAGCAGTAATGGTGGTATCTATCATAAACCAATTAGCGAATATTTTTGTTTTTTTTATTAATAAGTCAATGAAAATGTTTTTGACGTTTGCAGGCCAGAGTTTTAATGTTTAATCGTTTCTGCTTGCTTCTACCAGCTCGGAAGCCTAAGGAAGAGCATATTATGGCATAAACATCATAAACCATATTAAGCTTGCGAGGAGACGTCTTCTCTAGCTCAAGTGGTAGAGCAGTGGACCGGTAATCCAAAGGCTGCAGGTTCGATTCCTGTGGGAAGACAGTTTTTTCGCATTGCTTGTTTAAGTAGTCGCCGTTCTGGTGGCTCTTCCCTAGGCTTCCGAGCTGGTAGCCTTTAGGCCAGAAGCACGCAAAACGATTAAAAATTTTTGTATTGCCAATCGATTGATTGATGCATCTTTAATATCCTATCACGAGAAAGCAACGGTGGCGCTATTCTTTGGACGAATCCTTGACCGCTTAGGAGTTAACCATTTTCCAAGTTTTCGTGTTGATTTCAAAAGCAATATATTGCCCTTTTTGAAAAGAAATATACGCTCAAAATATATAGCCAAACTTTAAAAAAGTCCCAGAAATAAGCTTTCGTTTAGTTGGTGCTACCGGATATCCTCCAAGGGTTGGAGCGCGAGACGGAACAGATCTTGCAGCAGAGGATCTGGTCGGAACTGGTCGAAGATAGATAAACTTAGGAGCAATGCTGCGTTTAGCTGATTCTCGCTGACCGGTTGCTAAGTTTAGATAACCCGTTGCAGAACCTCCCTCGCAAAATTTGAATAATACCACTAAGTAACGTATCCAGGAGGGTAGGCTATAGCCCGAAACATCACTACCCCAATTCAGATTTTTGGATATGCGGCTGATACTACCAAATAAGAGCCCAAAATGAACCTTAAGAAGTATTGAAGCAAGGCATTTTTTAAGAAAACAAATGACTCTAACGAAGTCCCTAAAAACTCTCTAATGAATAACAGCTAACTGTCTTTTAACTTTGGCTCCGTTGAAGCAAAGCGTGGAAAGCTTGCAGTGTATATGACGAGATTAAGTTACCCAACTGACTCGCTGGCAAAACAATACAGATTTCATAATATCTAGTTATACGCTGTTTCAGAATCAATCGCTAGCCTATAGAGAGTTGAAAATAATACTCATATTCAGCACACGCAACTTGCAAATTCAGTTTTAAACTTTGTTTATCTGTGGGCAGTTCTGGAAACAGATATTATATTTGTTTACTTTATTATTGTTCTGCTTTCTGCCTCATTAGACATTTAACACTCTAGAAATTCCTTGTTTGCTGGTTATGACTGTTTTTAATTCCCTTACATAAGTTTTAAAAAAATTGATAATTGATAATGCAATGAAATCGCTCTAGCCATTCTTCCATAGCAACAAATACGCTGGCTGGCTTAATACGTATTTGCTAGTCAAACGCGCTGTATAAAAAATCTTGTTAAATTGTATATAATTGTTGTAATTGTAATTACATTTTATTCACCAAGTTGCCTTGGCCAGGAGACAGCGAAAGGACCTTTCGGTCTTCGAGTCAAGCTGCCACCTGCCCACCTGTCTACCACACACGGCGGAGGCTTCATACTGTCCCTTTAATTGCTGAACGTCAAGCAGGGAAGCTGTGAATACCAATTTTTATAGTCTTTGGTTTGACCCGACCAGGAATCGAATCCGAGTCCACCGTTTTAGTAGCAGACGCGCTATCCACTCGACCACTGATCGGTTTAAAGATGATAGCTTAATGATCAGACTAATTCAGGTACTCATACCAATACCAAAAACTGACAAAATTACTTAACACTATTAATCGGTTACCGGTATTTCTTGTTACGACGTATGGAAGTAGTTAGAATATTGAGAAACAATGCTTAAATGAATCATTACATTTATTTACCTACTAGTGCTTTTGACTTCACAGTCTTCTCTACCTGACTACACAGACTTTATGTTTATACATAGTGCAAGTTAATTTTAAGATAATCCATGAATCTAGTCATTGTGTTTCATAGCCGGCCATGTAGCAGAATTATTTGAAAGCTACTGCATTTAAGTTCTAATAATTATTTTTAAGTGAGAATTACTATGGTGCTTAGCTGTTAGTAGGCCTAGGCTACACCATCAGTCTGAATTCAAATTGTGTGCTCAAAGCAGATTCCGAGTTTTTTTGCTACTGGAATCTTTGAAAACATAATTAAATACCATGGCTAATGGCCTATTAGCTTATGAAGTATGTAGTGTAGTATGTCAGATTTGATAATCTAAGCTACTGGTACAATTTTAGTAGCCTAGCAGCCAGAAGATAAATACTGGTAACTTATGATTCTGGTAAGTGGACTACCATTATTATTCACCAGCCTGGCAACCATGTAGCTTACTTTTCGTGCAAGTCGTGATATCAGCATGCCTAATAATGCTCAACTTGAATTTGGTGATAAGGCTAGCTACAGTAGCCTACAGTATGCTAAATCTATTCCTTAGACTAGAGGCTTATCGATACAAAGTGATAGGAATAAAAAACATTTTGATCAATGAAAAACATTTTGATCATAGTGATAAGAATGAAAAAAAAATTGATCTACTGATCAATTTGTTCAGTTCAGTGAGGTTGTTTGTAGGTGAAATGCAAACTTGTAGAGTCACTTAGTTTGATACAGTAGGCTAGGCTATCTGGTATTTAATTAACAAAGTGACTTGGCACACTGAACATGCATGGTTAAATGAACAAAGGTTCTCATAACATCACTTGCTTTGGAAATTTTTATTTTGATTATTACGGTTAGGTTTGGGTCAGGGCTAGGATTAAGGTTTAGGGTTGAATTTTTTAGGTTTTATCTGTACAAAATGTCTGCATGCATGGAACATGTGCCAAGCCTTTTCGTTTGAATAAAGTGGCATAATGTAAAATTTACAAAGTGACTTTGAATAAATAAAGATTCTGGTGACGTCACTCATTTTCGAAAATTTTTATTTTGATTATTACAGTTATAGGTCAAGGTTAGGGTTTTGGTTAGAGTTAGGAGTAAAGTTAAGGTTTAGATTTAGGCTTTTTTGGCTTATTTATGAAATGTTGTTAAGTATAAACCGTCTGCTTTTTTTGAAACCTCTACGACCAGTAGCCTATATAAGCGCATTTGTGCTCTCACTCTTCTCATGTGTGCACTCATTAGGGTTAGGGCTAGATTTTGGGAATAGCTTCGATCAAAGAGAAGGAGAGAGCGCACATGCACTCATACACAGATCGCAGAGCTTTCAAAGAAAAAGCAGATGGCTTATACTTAATGACACCCATGAAATATGTGCGCTTAAATATATGATTTAACATCTAATGATTTCCCAAAATTTAACTTCTAATATGAATGAAAGATTTGTTCAGTCTATGACTTTATCAGAATACCCTTTATTTTTCAACAATTGGTGTAAGCGTATATTATACTTTTCACAGAGAATTTTCATAGCCTAGTAAAGTCTCATATTTCTGATTTGATCTATCTGAAAAACTACCAAACAGCTTAGACCTAGTATTTACAGTTACGCTTTAAGATAGCATTAACCAACTAGAATAGGCATTGCAGCTGTGTTTAAGTTTAAGCATGTATCATTAGTCATAGGTTTAAGCAAAGCTCATTCCTTATTTGCTTATTCCTTAAATGCTCTTAATTGAAGCAGTGTGAATTGATTAAAAAAAAAACTACTGAAGCCGCAACGTTTTGCTGAATGTTTTAAACTGACGCGATAATTATAACAGCTTTCAAATTTGCAGTAGGGTAGTACCCTAGGTCATGAAAGCCTTGTTTATTAGTGTTTTACAAAACAGACAATAGAATTGCTGTTGCCTTACTGTTTTTATTTTCTTGTTACTTGTGGTACATAAACTTGAATGCCCATTAGGCACCAAGTTGAAGAAGAAAACGTTCATATAAAGAAAATAGAAGCCACCCATAAAAAGAAGCCGCTCTCAAATTGCTGCACGAAACTTTCAAAAATTATAGTGGCAGCTTCTATTCAAGGAAATACAATGCCTAATTTATTTATTCATCCTAACATAATCTTAAGAGTGCTAAATTTGAAAGCATATGAAACTTTAAGCTGAGCTATAGTAACTTCATCATCATATCATCCTATCACATGTTGGATTCGGTATTTTCCCCGTCGACGGAGTTGGCCGGATTTTGGTCATTGTCTTTACTATTCCTCGCCATTTCGTTCAATCACATGCATCCTCTTTCCCCAGTCCATTTTTCTTCATCTCATCCTCTACCTGCTTTTTCCACGTTTGTTTCGGTCTTCCTCTTCCTCTACTACCACTCACTTCAAATTTCAAAGCCTTCACTATCACATTTTCATCTTCTTTCCTCAAAACATGACTGTACCACCATATACTGCTTGCTTTAGCCATCCTATCTAAAGACTCCTTTATGCCCAACATGTCCACCAACTCCTCGCTTTTTCTTCGATCTAATAGCTTCACACCACACATTGCTCGAATCATAGCTCTTTCGGTTCTTCTCAAAATTGCCATCTCTTTTTCTGTCAAGCACCATGCTTCACTTCCATACAACATAGCTGATCTTACACAACTTTTGTAAATCTTTCCTTTCATCTTTAATGAAAACCGTCTGTCTTTAAGTATTTTGCTGCATTCCCTGAACGTCATCCAACCAATTCTTGATCTAGCTGTTACTGCCGTTTTGCACCCACCAGTTGCATTCAATCTGTCACCTAGATAAGTGAACTTGCTCACAGTTTCCACACCATCACACAATTTTTCATCTGCTGATCCCTTAAAGTTATTTACCACGCTTCTACATTTCTTGCAAACAAAGTTTTTGTTTACATAAACTGAAACTTTCTTCTTCTCTGTGCATCTTGTGTGGACCCACTTACCACATGCTCAACATAACACCGAGTTAGACATAACTCGTGTTCCACACACGCCACAAGGATCTATCTTACTGTCAAAAGCTTCTTCCTCCATCCCACTTACCATCAACTTTGTCTTTCCAAGATTGACTCTCATCCCTTTGCTTTCAAACGCCTCTCTCCATTCATCAAAGTTCTCTCTCAATTCTTCCATAGTCTCCGCCATTAGGATCAAATCGTCTGCATAAAGAATTTGCTTCATCCATCCTTTCCTTGCATTTTCCGTTACTTCATCTATCACCATTGCAAACAACAAAGGTGACAACACAGATCCTTGATGTACACCAACTTTCACAGAAAATTCTTCCGACAAACCCGATCCAACTCTAACTTTCGTTTCTGCTCTTTCATAAAGACTCATCACCGCCTTGACCAGGATTTCAGGCAAACCTTTCTTTCTCATTGTCCATTCCATCACTCTTCCAGGTACTCTGTCAAATGCCTTTTCCAAATCAACAAAACACATGTACATTCTTTGGTCTTTCGCTTGATGTTTTTCTTGCAACCTTCGTACTAAGAATAAGGCATCAATTGTTCCCTTTCCACGCATGAAATCAAACTGTGCTTCATCAAAATCAACTATTGCTCGTGTTCTTCTCTCCAGCACTCTTTCAATAATCTTCATGTCGTGTTCAAGCAACTTCACTCCTCTATACGAACCACAGTTCATCACATCTCCTTTTCCCTTAAAAATTGGCACCACAACGCTGGTTTTCCATTAATTCGGGATTCCCTTTCCATCCAAAACTCGTTGGCGAAGCTGTATCATCACTTCCTCTGCAATTCTGCCACCTGCAACAATCATTTCCGTTGTTACTTCAGAGAGCCCTGCAGCCTTTCCCTGTTTCATTTTCCTGATCGCTTCTCTCACTTCTTTGCGAGAAACTTTCTCTACTGGCCCCTCAACCATAGCGGCATCCACCTTGTGGTCCCAAGCATTTTCCTCATTCATAATTTTCTCCATATGTTCCTTCCATATTTTACATCGATCTTCTTGACTGAAACCAATTCTTCCATCTCTACCTTTAATCCATTTTCCTCCTTCAACATCTTTTCCATCCCTTTTCATAAATCTTACAAATTTGAAAATCTTGTTTGGTTTCTCACGTAATTCTTCCATTTCCTTTTCAGCTTCCGTCTTCATTGCTTTAGCAATCACTTTCATGGTTTGATTTCTCATTTTCCTATAGAATTTTTTGTGTTCTTCCAGCCCAGTTTTGCAAAACGTTTTGAATGCTTCCTTTTTCCTTGCTATAGCATTCCTCACTTCTTCATTCCAGCACCATTTATTTCCTCCATTCTTTCTGACTTTCTTCTTTCCACATAGCTCATCACATGCCGTCAGAACTCCATCTCTAAAAGATTCCCACAAATTTGTTGTTTCAACATCAACTAACTCCTCAACTCTTCTTTCAAATTTTCTTGCATTTTCCTTTCTTTTAATTTCCAAACCATGCACTTTACCCTTGATTCTTTTTTTGATATTATTCAGTTTTGTTTTATCCACATCAGCAACTAGCAGTCGATGTTGCAATTCCCATGGAATTACTTTTACGTCTTTCACAAATTTTCTGTTTTCTTTACTAACTAAAATAAAATCAATTTCAGATTCATTATTGCCAGATTTAAACGTTATCTTTCTTTTGTCCGTCTTCTTAAACCACGTGTTTGCCACTCATAATTCTCTTTTGTCACAAAACTCAAGTAGCATTCGTCAATCGGCATTTCTCTGACCTATTCCATTTCCACCATGAACACCCTCAAAGCCTTCTATCTCTTCACCAACATGTCCATTAAAATCTCCCAGTCCGAATACCACTTCACTAGGATTTTGTAGCTCGTATTCACCTGCCAATTCGTCATAGAAGCTGTGCTTTTCTTCAAGCAGCCTCTCTGCTTGTGGTCCATACGCTGATATTACTCGTATCACTTGCTTTCCAAACGCTAACACAACCACCATAACTCTGTCACTTTTTCTCCGGACATCTACCACTTTCTCACATATATCTTCTTTTACTAAAATTCCAACCCCTCCGATACCAGAGCTGTTTCCAGACCACCTCAATTTATACCTTCGTCCGAAAACTCCGAGAAATCGAGTACCTTCATTCTTCCACCTTACTTCTTGTAAGCCGCACACATCTACTTTCCTCTTCCTCAACTCTTCACATACCTCCACACCTCTTCCACAAAGACTTCCAACTTCCAAGTCTAATAGGAGAATGTTGCTGATTTTTCAAACGAGCCCCTCTGCCTAAAGCTTGAGCGCTCCAGGTTGCAGATTGACGATCAGTGGTAACCCTGGAGTGACTACTCAACCAACTGAGTGAGACAGCCTGCCCAAGGGGCCGACTCTCTTCCACGCTGTTATCTTTTACTTTTTTATTTTTCATTGGACCATACATTTTTGGAGCAAAATTTCTATAGAGAGCATGCCCTTGCTTACCTCCAACCTCAGTTTTAAGACATGAGTGGTCTCGAGACACAAGTCTCTCCCGCAGTTTTCTAACGTGGTACAAAACTATGCTGACATAGTTTAGCCAAGGCCGTTACCGTGTGGTGGGACTAGGACCCATATGTCAGCAATTGGTATTTGCAGCAAGACCAGAGTATTTAAGCCTCACTTATCACTACATGAACGGCTGCCCAAAGTACAAAGGTACTACTTGTCTGCACATACCTACCACACACCTACCACAAAGGTACTACTTGTCTGCACATACCTACAGTAACTTGTTTAATAAAATTGGTATATACCTTTAGTTAGATCATGTGTTAAAAATTTAGTGTGTATTTAAAATGATTGCAGCTGAGCGATTACACAAGGAGGCTGGTTCGCAGAAATCAAAGTCACCACAAGTTCTTTCCCAACCACTATTGCAGGTGATTTTTAATTATTGCTAATTTTGATTTTTTGGTACTTGATGGTATGAATATTAAGTTAATTAGGCAAGGATACTTTGATAACTAAACAGCTTATAAATTACCTTTAGTAGTATAAATTACCTTATAAATTATTTAGATCTTCCGAAATGGATAGACATCATAAGTTTGAAGGCTTAGCACTCCTTACCAATTGTTATTGTACTTCCTTTGCACTATGCAAGGACAAAGCTTTATAGTCAACATTGGTGTATGCTTTATTCCTCTAATTTATTAGCGAAGAATTTAATTTGAAAAATTTACACAAATTGTTTAATTTCTGTTTTTGAATAGGCCTATCAAATTTTTTAAAGCTATATTTTCATGCTTTACTGTAACTTACATTTGACTCTTTTTAGTCTGGAATCTGCTCAAGTATTGTAACTCCTGTTCCGCCTAGTGTAAGAGCTAGTCGTCATGAATCATTGTCCAGAAGAAGAAGAAAAAATGACTCGTCATTACTAGTATCAAGGTAAAGTTTGATAGCAAGTCATGACTGATTATTGTGTTTTAGAGCAATTGTTAACTGTTTAGTACCAATTCAGTTGTGCCTTGAATTACGTGGCTATATGCATTTTAATGTCTAATATACAGTACCAATAGAGGAAATAGAAATATTAGCAAGTACCGTATTTGAAAAGAATATTTTAATTGGTTACTACTGAGATTCTGCAGTCCTCATTCTTCTTCCAATTATATGTTTTTGTTTGTTTTTCTACAAAAAACTTAGAAGTATGATTGTCAAAAACTGCCACTGACTTTTGAATACCTTCGCAGAAGCTATGCGTTTTATTGTAATGAAAGATGAAATTATCATTTTAAAATTTTGGCTTGCTGTGTTCAAAATTGAATGTTGTGAAATATTACGTTACTTACGTTTATTAATTTAAGTAGTTTCAGAAGCCAATCTGAGCTCAAAATTGTGATTCCGTAAAAATTTACTCTGATAGTATAAAACTACTTAATTATGCGGTTTGCAACATTTACAGTATATTTTTTAGAGAACTTTCACGCAAAACTTCTAGTAGTGCACAATTGCAAAAAGCTTCCACACCGCCCCACAGGTAATGAATCAATTTACCATGTTTAATTGTTTAACTAATTATCAACTTGATCTGCTTTTCTACCTTCTAACTTCTGACTAGTTGTTGTAGTATTAGTCTTTTACAATTATGTAGCAGGTCGATTTTTTTCATTCAATAATTTATTTCTATGTTAAATTGCAATAGTTTGTGCATTAACAATGTACTTATTGAAGAAAAACTAATTCAAACAATAGTAACTTTTTTGAAACAATTAAATTACAGGTATAGTAAAATTTGGATACACTTTATTTCACTAGAAACTTTGATTTGGTTTTTATTAAGTCAAACCCCAGTCCTAACCCTAACTTAACACCTTCCAAAACTACTACAATTAAAACTTTAATTTTTGCAAATGTAAACAAAAAATTTGTGAATGAATATTGCTCATTTTTCTTCTTCACTTAATTGCTGCTGGTAAAATACTTACTCCTTAAAATTTACAAAAAAATCTGACTGAAGTTCAGTTCACTGACATTTGTACTCTATAGCTTTAGTAACTTTTGTTACTTGAGTCACTCTGTTAGCTATGTTGGTTTGATTTATTGTGCAGACATCTGGGGTTGGAAATACGACCCGAGAAGTTAATTTGGAGAGGCTGGGAACCTGGTGAAGAATACACGAAGAATTTTACACTGAAAAATCTTAATGTACAAACAAAAAAGATCAGGTAAGACAAGACTTAATGTTCTTTTCCAAACTTTGACAATTTAACATTATTAGTTCCTGTATGTTACAACAAGATAAACTTTACATTAATAATCAATTTTGAGCAAAAATTTAAATTACAGCTTGGGTTTTTTGCTGTCACTTTCATGCAGAAAAGGCAAATTTGTGTTTATTTCAATTATTTCTGATGTATTCTTTGCAAAAAGACTGTCTTCAACTCAATAACATACCACTTAATTTTAGGTACAAAGCTCCGTCTTCCATGTTTTTTGACACTTTATTTCCTCAAGTCATTGTACTAAGTGCTGGTACGAGCTTCACTTTACCTATCACATTTAAACCTCTACAAAGGGTGAGTAAGCAGCTATTATGTAAAAGTAGACCTTAGACAAGTGTAATCTATCTTCAGCTTCAAAAAATTTTGCAAAACTATTGTTATTGGCAGAGTGGTGTCCGATGTTTTACTTACTTTATGATTATTCTCACTCGAAATTCATTGATGAGTGGTACTAACTAGACATTTTCAATCTAAACCACATTCGGCAGCCAAATCCCAGCTTGCGGTAATTGTAATGACATCCTTATTCACCAAGTTGCCTTGGCCAGAAGATCGGGAGAGACCTTTTGGTCTTCAAGTCAAACTGCCACCTGTCTGCCACACCCAATGGAGGCTTCATACTCCCTATTTTTGTTGCTGAATATCAAGCAGGGAATCTATGAATATCACTTTTTATAGTTTTTGCTTTATCGGAATGCGAATAAAATCGCAGTTTACCGTTTCAGCAACAGGTGCTCTGCACTTTTGAGCACTGATCAGTTAACGAATGTCCAAGGATCTGTCAGTCTTTTTTGAAGGTCGTAATTTTTGCGTTCATAATAACAATAACTTCTAGTTGTGCAGCTTATTGTAATGTTCGCACTTGATAAAGGTGCTATCTTTATTGCTTCTTTTAAATTGCAGCAAAATTACGAGGACAAGATGGAGTTTAGCACTTCGCAAGGCACATTTACCCTGCAACTGCAAGGTCTCCTTCCAGAAACCAACCTCCACATTCCAAAAAGCATCCACTTCGGATTATCAGCAGTGCATGAAGCCGCTCAACTCTCGTTTGAAATCCGAAATCTAAGGTATCGTTTTAGGAGATTTAGTTAGTTTTAACTTGTTTTAGTTACATCATTTGCTTACGTTTAGATATTGAATTAGTTGATTATGTGAACACTGGGCTACTTGACATATGAACTGCTTGTGGATGGGATCACGTCTTTTCAGCGCGACCATTTCGCGCCACCTATTTCGTTGTCGGTCATTTTCGGCAAAGACCGTTTCGGCGCCTATTTGGTGCTCTTAGACAGTTTACTTATTTAGGGTTAGGGTTTGGGTTAGTCAAAGAGCACCGAATTGGCGCAGAAAAGATCCGCGCCGAAAAGTCGTGGACCCCTTGTGGATCGTATTTTGAGGTTTGCAACCAACTGTTTTTCAAGTTGTTTCCACAGTTGTGGAAGTGATCTATTTGGTGGAATTACATCGATATCTTTCCGTATTTAAATTGCGTGGTTGCAACTGTCACAATACAGCCACAATGTCCCACTTGGAAGAAATTTTCTGTCTTAAATATTTAAAAAACAAGAACATTGAGAAAAGTGAAGTTTTTTGATTTTTATTTTAGATCTGCACTGTACTTCAAGAATTGAATAACCCCTTTTAACAGTTTTGATTATTTAGCGGTGATTTGGAGACCGAATATGCTTGGGACGTTCCAGAACCTTTTAAGATGCAACCTCAAAAAGGGACATTAGAACCAAGATCATCGGCTTGGATTCAAGCCTCTTTCCGCCCAACCGCCGCCACCGTGTATGACGCCCAAGTTGTCTGCTCCTATGGAGACAACTTGAGAAAAACAATGCGTGTCGAAGGAGTAGGTAAGTTGGTAATTTCAATTTTTTGCTCTGGTGTGTCCTGGTGCACACGAATAGTTGATGGATCAGGTTTTACTCCCGGTTCGATCCCCCAACTGACAATGGGTTGTTGTGTCCTTGGGAAACATGCACCTTACGCGTATTTCCCATTGGACCTTAGAAGTCTACTCGTTGTGGTGGCCCAGCCTGCCGAAAGACTTGCAAACAGAACCTTGAAAAGGGTGGTCTGCGTTGTTTTGGCTAGACAAACGCAGAGTGCCTGTTTCATGCGCATGAGCGAACGAAGTTTTTAATTTAAGGACTTTGGGATCGTGACGCATAACCTTTAAGAAAAGTGCGATTATGGGTGAAAAAAGAAGTTTCAGTTTTGAATGTGTAGTTCGATACTGGTTCGGATGGTGTAGTTTTATACTGGGACTGGCGAAGCACCTCAAATTTTTATTTTTGAGTCTCTATCGATGATAGAATGTTTTAGTCTCTCCACTTTTTGTTTGATCAGGCGCTTGTCTTACGTCTCTCTTTTGGTTTTAGGCAAGTACCCTCACTTATTGTTAAGTGACAGTGCAAAACTTTCGGAAGATGACAAAGAAATTACTACAGTGTCTTTTGACTCGGTTGGAATTCAGAAATCGGCGCAGAAATATATTTATCTACACAATAAATCAACTGGTATGAAATATCACACAAATTAATTTTGTTAATGGTAGCATTAATATGGTTACTGTGATGATTTGTAACCATAAAACCTTTATTTCTTCGTGAGCTTGGTTTTTTTACTGCGCCCATGAGCAGTTGGATACTCTCTACAAGACCTTTTTCTCGAATATTCTGTCTCTAAGTCTTTACGAAGAGCTATTGTTGGCCCATCCCTCTAAATTTTGACCTACCTTTTCAATTTTTACCTCTGGTCCAGGCTATGGAGTGTGGTCCGACAGTTGGGTCTTCACGAATTTTCTCCATGGGGTCATTCCATTTCCAATCACCCAAAGTTTTTTCAATTTTGACCTTACCATCTCCGATTTGCATCAAATTTGGTTTACTGGTAGAATTCAAGTAAAAACTCCTAAGTTTTTTATTTTATTGAAATCGGAGCTGTAATTTTGGAGATATGCTCCTCCAAAAATTGGGGTTTTGGCGAAAAATGGGGGTACCCTCCAAAATTCAAATTACGATTTCTGCGCAACTACTCGGGAGACTTCAACAAATTTGGTGTCATTTTGAAGGAAATTGCCCTAGGATTCCATTTTTGTCAAAAAAATTCCAGAATCTTCACGTTTAGGGGCAATGACTTTTTGACCTTGATTTTGACCCCGAATTTGACTTTGTGGATCATGTGACACATCAGTTTTGAAATGTGAAAAAAAAACCTCTGCTATCCTCCTAACTACTTCCAAAAATTTTAGAGACGTAATTTTAGTGGTTTAATGACAGTCTGCATTCGAAGTAGGGCCATTTTGTGGAATTTCTGTAATTTGCGGGAAAACCACCATCCTAATCAATTGAAAAATGATCAAATTGATCATCCAATGATTTGTATTACAGTAGTTGTACAATATACATTTACATGTATTAACATCATACATGGAAACACGTGCATTAAACTAAAAATAGCATTGGTAATCAGTTGACAGCTGAAGGAAAACAGTGCACTAGCACCAGTGGTTGCAAAACTTTTTTTCCGTAACCCTTGTTTTCGTTAAAATAAAATTTTCGTACACCCCGGCGCTGCAACAACAAAAATTAACTTGTACAACAATACCCATGTAATTATGCAGCATTACTGATTTTGTTTTGGGCCAATAGATTTAGGCCCAAGGCTTAAATAGGCTAGAAATCACAGATCTCAAAAAACGAATTTCTTGCTTTGCTAAACCTTACTGGCTACAAACTGTGTAACACTATCCATTAAGATACGGAATTATTTATTGGTTATCATTTAATGTTAGTGAGGTGGCAATGCTAATTGTTATGTACTGGACGTTCTTCAAGTTTGAAGAAAGCGTTATGTTACATCATAAGTATGCTACATGATATGTATCAATCCTTTTCTTTCTAAGAGCAAATGATTTAGGATGTGCAATGGTACTGATATGAAGTCTAGAAGGGTTGTGCTAAAATAAACATTAATAACTTTTTTCTTTTGAAATATAAGGGAGCTCTGAAAAATTTTTTGTGACATCACCTGCAGTTGTGACCCCCACAGTTTGAGAACCACTGCGCTGACCCAAGCATTCGATAAAACTTGCTGCAATAATGACTTAGGCAAGTTGTTGCATTAAAACCGAGAAAAAGTTGTATTTATTTTTACTTTAAAATTTCAGCAAAAATGTGTATTCATGTGCTAATATTTTAAACAACTGTGATTTACTCTCAGACATATGATCTGAGGAAGAAATAAGTGTTCTTTTTCCGACTGCTTGCAACATACTAAACGTTTGCTCCACAGTGCATGAAGTAGATTGGCAGTTTAACAATTTAGAATACAGGCTAGGTTGATGTTTGATCTGTTAAATTTATTGCTATTAGGTCTTAAGTCAGTTTGAATCGAATCAAATACAATTTTTCAGCGTGTTATTAAATCATGCTTTTGCACTTTTGGTAATGGTACTTGATAAAAGCTGCAGTAAAAAGTTTCGTTTCTTTTTTTGAGAAAAATTTTCTCATGCTTACCGCATTAATCGCTTTTTCAGAAAGGCCTTTCTTCAGATGTAGTACTTTGTGCTGCTAGAAAACAAATAGTTTGCAATTTTTTGTCATAATTACTTTAACGTTCTTAAGCTTCTCTATATTTTCCAAAAAATATCAGCATTTTGCTGCAGCTAGTTTAGCTTGGAACCAAGATATACGCAATTGAAAATGCGTTTGGCAGCAGAACGGCAGCATTAATCAATTTCATTGCTAACGTAGCAACTGAAAAGATTATAATCAAACAATCAATTGTTGAGTATTGTATGATTGAAAAAAAGTTACGTATTATGTCACATCAATATCAAAATCGCGCACAAAGACTCTGTTTTCTCGAAATAAGATACTAGTATTACTCAAATTTTATGTCTTTTTTTCCCCAAATTAAACAATTTTAAAATTTATTTTACGTATTTTTATTTTACGCAAGTAAAATCTTTGATATCGCTTTCCGACGGCAGGTTGTAGAAAAAGTTAATTTCGACCCCAGCTTAAATTAATTTATGGTTGCAGTTGACTGGACTATTAACTTTTTACCACAATGCATAATCAAGTTTCTAAAAATTGGTAAATTGCCCAAACGGAACCTTAAGTTATGCATAAACCACAAATATTATCTCTCTGAAATTTTTAAAAGCTGTTAGGAGGATGACAGATTTTTTCCACACATTTCAAAACTGATGTGTCACGTGATACGCGAGGTCAAATTCGGGGTCAAATCAAGGTCAAAAAGTCATGCCTCAAAACGAGCAGATTCTGGAATTTTTTTAATAGAAATGAAATCCTTGGGCAATTTCCTTCAAAATGACCCCAAATTTGTTGAAATCCCCCTAGTGATTGCGGAGATATCGCAATTTGAATTTTGGAGGGTACCTTCATTTTTCGCCAAAACCCCAATTTTTAAAGGGGCATATCTCCAAAACTATAGCTCCGATTTAAAAAACACTAATATAAGCTCTACCAGCAAACCAAGTTTCATGCAAATCGGAGATGGTAGGGTTAAGTGCATTTGAGTGATCGAAATATCCTTATGCCCCATCACTCGGAACCGGAAGTAATTGGGAACTACCACTATTACTGGCTCAAACAGAATCGATTTGCTTTTCGGTGTGTTGTTCAAGGTTATTAGTCATTAAAGAATATCACATTTTTTCATTTAGTGAAAGCCCCTTTCAAACTAAAGCGCAAAGACGGCCAACCCTGGATGGATCAAGTATTTTCTTACCACATCGAAAACAGAATTATTCCTCCCATGGGTTCAGTCAAAATACCGGTAAGCTAACTTCACCATTGCAAGGCAGATTATTTAGACTGAATTTAATTTAAAACTCAAATTAATGGCTTCAGTTTTCAACTTTCCAAGTTCCATTTCCAACGTTACAGTGCTGGAATATAAATAACTAGTCGTATTGTTTCAATTTTTTGTTATCTTCTTTATCGATGAACTCTGGTGATTAGGAGAAGACCGCTTGTACCCATTAATCTACCTTGCCTTCTTAGGCAGAATTAATTAAACTAAATTTTGCAGATCACCTACAGCCCGCACATTCCTGAGAGAATGGACGTCGATTATTTTGAAGTCAGCACATTAGGCGATATCAGCAAATCAGTTTTCCAATGTGTTGGCCGAAGTAAAGGTATTGTTTATTGGTTTTTGCCAGTATCTATGTTTAATTCTTTATTTTACTACCCAATTGCGTGTTTCAGGTTTTATGCAGGTAAACAAGAAGCACACTCAAAGATCGGTGAACTTCTTTGAAAAAAAGACTGAGCATAAAATATTGGATATTGCGTATTAAGATCAAGAAAAGTCTAAAAAATATTTTTTTCGCTATTGGAGTAAGCTTAGAAAGTTAGAAATTTCTAAGCGTAGCTATAGCCTGAACATGTACATCAAGTTTGTAAAACCGTTGACATTTTTTAAAGAGATACTCCTCGAAATCGGTTTATTAAAGAAATGAGAACTACTTGAGGTAATAAAAAGTTGCCCCAAACCTTTTTCCACAATTCCCCTTATTCGCAAAAATACGATTTAATCCGTTTGACTCCGTATCATTGGCAATCCTGCATTTCGCAATTTTGTGACGTCACAAAAGGCCTACTGTAGATTAGTACTGGTAGCGTAGGTCTGCATTTTGCAGTAGGCAAGTTTTCAGATTTGGTTAGGCAATTTAGTGTACCAGTTGATAAGTTATGGATATTAGATTAGGGCTACAGTACTATATTATTGCGCTAGTTTCTGGTTACAGAGCTGAGATTAGCCTACAGTATATTTTATAGCTTGTTGTGGAAGCTATAAAATATACTGTAGGCTAATCTCAGGCTAATATACTGTAGGCTAATATACTGTAAGTCAAATGGTACGGAGTCAAACGGATTAAATGGTATTTTTGTAAATAAGGGGAATTGTGGAAGGCACTTTTTTATTAACTCCAGTAGTTCTCACTTCTTCAATAAAACCGATTTCGAGCAGCACCTCTTTAACTAGCAAGACCGAGCACTACATTGCAAACCGCTTTAAGTTTCAAGGTTTTTTGTGTAGGTCCGAAGGTGATACTCAGCACAAATTTACTGCATTTCGGGCTGGTTCAATCGCCTGAAGAATCAGCTAGAAGAAGCTTCCAAATCCATAACCAATCCAATTGTGACGCAATATATCAGGTTAGTATTTAGTCTCTCAGCGCATTCAACTCTTAATGGCTGTATTTTTATGATAACATTGGCTGTGACTTTTATGATTAAAATATTAGCCTGCTTCCAATTATACCGTTCGCTAAACTCAATGAATCTATGTAAAAATCGCTGTCAAATACAGCAAAACCAAAAAATTAGCTAGATTCAAAAACTAACTGGCTAGTAGGCCGAGTTTTTAACTAGTTATGTGCTCAAGTAGATAGAACGATTAATTCTCAAGTGGAAAGGTGGTTGTTACGGTAACGTTAGATTTGGATTCCATCCCCGGCATGGTCAATTAAAGACTGTAAGATGTGGTAATTACAGATTCTCTGATTGACAATCAGCATTATAAGAGACAGTGTGAAGCCTTCACCGTGTGTGGTAGACAGGTGGCCAGCTGGCAGCTTGAACTAGAAGATAGGTTGCTTCGCTGTTTCCTAGCCAAGGTAAATTGGCGAATATAGATGTTATAGTATGCGCTTGCTTTGGAAACTGAAGTCTACGTAACATTTTACTTCTAAGCCCGGTTTATACTGAGCGTAAAGTCGTGGGCGCACGAACGTATCCTTAATTTGTTTTAATCTACTGGCATCTTCTGCGCTGGTAAGGTAGTATACCCAACGTACCAAATTTTTATTGAAAATGAAGGAAAAATACGCTGGTATACGCTTACGATTCTACGCCCAGTGTAGCCCGGGCCCTAGGCTGAGAATTATGAACTACGTAAAGTTGATATAGGCTCAGAAGCAAAAATAAATAGGCTCACTTTTGGCGTTTTAGTTTGACGTTCAAGAGAGGACAGGCGTCTTTCAGATTAACGAATGCAGTGGAATTCTTCCCGCCGGTCAGTCCCAAACTGTCATCATCACCTTCAATCCCACAGTTTGCGTCAACTACAGAAGAAAAATGGTCATGATGATCCATGAAATGGTAAATTTCTATTTGTTTTCATGTTCGCTCTTTCTATTTTCGTTACCCACTTTACCGTGACGGATGTGGGTTCGGAAGGTCAAGAGTTTACTGTTTTCCACGTCATTTTTATCTCAATCAATTCAATTGGCATTTATTTTTAGAAAGACACTCAGCAAAGCATTCGAATGAATTTCTAAGCGAATCCGTCCTAGTGATCCGAAACTCGATGTTTTATTTAATATATTTTGCTCCTTTTCTTCCTTTATACACATTTTAGCCTTCTATGTACATTCTCAATTGTTGTCAAATGGTGTGTGGTATTTTTCTACTTATTGAAATAACCTTTTACTTTATAAACCTAGTAATCATCTTTTTCATAGGGACCCCTCTACATAGATCTAATTGGGACTTATCACAGTGACACGGAGAAGCCTCCTCCATTGAAACCTGATCATTTGGATCGTTACAACATCCATGCGTCAAGAGGACTCTGCTTCTATCCTCCTGATGTTTGGAAGAAGCAACTCGAGTAAGTGTGTATACCATTATGTGTTTAGTTGCCCACTTACTTTCAAACCGCTTTGTATAATTTAAGGAGCAAATAGGTTTTAAACGCCGCCAACCCAATCGTCTTTTGCATGTCCTGCGTAGGCATAAGGCTTTTTGGAGGCCCTTATTTATGTACTTTTTTATCTTAAAAAGTATTGCGCGTAAGAGTCACATACTTTTACCGATGGATTCGGAAACGCAAGTTTGTTTTTTTCTTTATCTGCCTATGCCCTATATTCCTTTCGTTAATATATTTCGAGTTATGCTCAGAAATCTAAAAAACTGCTTTTTGGACCAGATACTAAAACAAGTAGTTTTTTTTAATTAATTTTGGAAGAAATTTGCGATAAGGAGAAAATTGAGTACTACGGACGAAACACCATGTAGGTCTGCATGTCAAATTTCAGAAAGGCAAAGCTTTATAAATATCTCACATGAAATGGTTATGTTACGCATTTGCTCGCGTGTGCTTTCAACAAAAGTTTTTGTTCTAGTTTACTGAAAACCAAGGGTGGTAGATATTTTATTTACTTAGCACTTGATATGACTGCAGAGTGCAGACGATATTGGTTACTGCATTTGTTTTAGCTTTATTTTGAAACAAAGTAGAGTAGTTTTGGTTCAAAAAATGGAATCAATAAAAATACTGTAATCTAGTCATGCAAGTTTTATGCCACAGTACTTAGTGTGCAAAATAAGTTTTCTTTTAAGTCCGTTATCGATTGTCTAAGTTTCATCAAACTGAATAAAAAGCATAAACAATATTTAATTTGAGATTATGATATAATGCACGATTGAGATGCATGGTAGCAGCCTATTATTAGATAAGTATTACACTGTGGTTTCCGTTTTATCTTTATTAATCGGTTAGTAGCACATTCAGTACTCAGATGATATTTTGAAAGTACTTACAATCATTTTACTTTGTGCATAACTTCGATATTGCACTAGTTGTCAAATTTTAAGCTTGAAGTCGTAAATTTTTCAATGTTGTTTCAAGCAAAATCTCCGTTTTTTCAGATGTCGATATATGTCCTAGCAGTTATCATTACGTTTTCCTATGTCATTTAGTTTGCTTTAGAAATAAAAAGTATTTAGTTAATTTGATGGCGTGAAAAAAGTATTTTAAGTAGCTTTTCCTGCAGCGTAAATCATGCATTAATTGCAAATTTGAGAAGTTACGTTCAAGTTCTAAGAAACTAAGCTATGACTAATTGACTATTAAAACTATCAGTAAATAGGGATTTATCAATTAAAAGTATAGTACAAAAATCAAATAAATTCGTCGGTCACGTAGCCGAATGGGTTAAAGCGCGTTTTCGGACGACCATGGTCGCTTGATTTGGGTTCAAATCTCATCCTGGTCACGTTGTTGCGTCCTAGGACAAGACGTTTTACGGCAACCATCCTTACGTAGTGGATTCAAAAAGCAGCAAATTCAGCCGAAAAGGGAGTACAAAATCATCTCTAAGCTAGCATATGGTTCACTTCTAAGCAGTTGCAGATTCGTCCAAAGTAAAAGCTTTACCGTTCCTTGCCTACGATTAGAGAATGAATTTGACATCCAGTATCACAGCTGCAACCAGCAAACTTCTCCATACTAAAAATGTAACTGAGTGAAAGTGATATTTTCAAAGCAACTTGCTTAGGGCCCAAGTGAATAATTGCCCAATCATTGCACAAATACTGGGTGTCCAAAAAGTTTCGCCCGATTTTATTTAATAACAATTGTAAGTTTAAATAAAATGTATTGTATGGTAAATGAGAACTACAAGCACAATAAGAACTATTAATAAACAAAAAAACCTGGCAATATTACTTATTTATCTGTTTACGGGTTAAGTGTGTGTTAAGGTTATTTTTAATTTTTTGTCCAGGAATATGGCTTTTAGACTTAATCAAAATCAAAGAATTGCTGCGATTCGACATTATTATCAATGTGGCTCAAACGCAACTGAGGCAAGTCGTCGCCTTAGTGAAGAATTCAATATTCATGCAGTTCAAGGCAGAAACATCAAATCACTAGTCAACAAATTCGAACTAACTGGTTCTGTGAATGATGCACTTAGATCTGGACGCCCAATCACAGCAACATCCGATGAAAAAGGAGAGCGATTATGTGCTAGTCTAACCAACAGTCCCCAAAAATCTGTTCGACGCCTATCTTGTGAGCTCGAAATCAGTCGAATGACCTGTTTGAACATTGTTATAGCCTTACTTCTTTTGTCTTTGTTTATTAATAGTTCTTACTGTGCTTGTAGTTCTCATTTATCATACAATAAAATTTGTCTAAACTTACAATTGTTATTAATATAAGATCGGGCGAAACTTTTTGGACACCCTGTATATGGCACAATATACATTTGCAACTACTTATTTAATCCAAACTTACAGGTCTTCGGGATACTACTGAGTTGGATATTACTAAGTTTTCCTAATATGCTTTTTTCTTTTGGTTACTTCGAACTACTGCAATCAGTTACAAAATTTTTTTATAGAGCTAAACCGTAGATGTCAAAGAAACTCGATATCAGTTTCAGGTATTTTCTGATAGAGTAGATTTAGATGGGGAGTGAATACAGTAAAGAAATAAACTTGGCTGCTGAATTGAACGCAGTTTGTGATGAGAATGGAAAAGAGGTTGACGTCGCAAAATCTGCTCCTATTTTTCATCAATTTGGAAAGCTGTATCGCAATAGAAGTCCTGACAAAATCAGTTTAATTCAAAGCTCTGTGTTTTTTAATGCTGCTTTAGCTAGACAACCCTCTAACTGCAATGCCAAAAAAGACTTGGAAGAACTTTGTTTGCATGTTTTAACGCTTGCTGGTGTTAAACATCGAAAGAAGAACACAATTGAATTTCTATCACTGGACATACAAAGAAAAATCCTCATCATAAGAATTAAAACGCAGAAGCAGCTTCAAAATTTGCAAATAATACCTATTGGTTTGCCTTTGTCAAAACTTAGCAAACTGAAAAAAAAAAAGATAACTGTAATTAGAAATCTTCAAGCCACAATCACTAATTCTTTTATTGATGTCATGAATGATGTTGCATCGCATTGTATTGGTCTACTGGGAAGACCACCTTGTGAATATGCGGTTGTTGGAATGGGATCGTTGGCTAGGCAAGAGATTACTCCGTACTCTGACTTCGAACATGTAATTGTGCTGGAAGAAGGAGTTCAGCATTTTCTACGATATGATGATATTCTTGAATATTTCAGATGGTTTAGCATGCTTTTTCAATTAGTTATTATAAATCTACAAGAAACCATTATTCCCAACATTTCGACTCCTTTTCTCAATAATCAAAACCTCCCACGAGGTGATTGGTTCTTTGATTGTCGGACTACTCGTGGAATTTCATTCGATGGGATGATGATACATGCATGCAAATTTCCCTTAGGAAGAACTCGACAAACTATTAACAAACCGTTCACAACTGAACTAATTAGACCTGTTAGTGAAATGGCCAAGTTGCTTGAAGTGAATGAAGACATTAAGAATGGTTATCACTTGGCTGATATTTTAACTAGAACCTGCTTTGTATCTGGGAGCTTACGTGAGTACGAGCAATTTGAACGTCTTGCTAAACGTGTACTGGACTGCAACGTTGAGGGTAACGTTCAGCAAATTCGAGCTCAATTGCAAGATGATTTGATGACGTACGATGTTGACGAAAGCTTAAATCGTTTAGGAAATACTTCAAAATGGAACATCAAAAGAGTTATTTATCGTAGTTCTACTTTGTTTGTTTCTGCTTTAGGACGAATCCACAAAGTAGAAAAATGCTCTTGCTTTCATATTATTGATGAACTATTTGCTCTAAACTTAATCGACAAAGAAGTTTTTCAAAACCTATCATTTGCCATCGCTGTGGCATGTGAAACCAGGCTAAAGGTCTACATGTCAAAACAAAATCAAGACGATTTTGTTGGAAACCGAAAGTTTTTCACAAACGATAACCAAATTATAAACGAACTCTGTGCTTTGATTGGTGAGCAAAGTCTTGGAGATTATTTCCTTATAGCTGAAGAGTTACAGCGTTTTTTCGTAGAAGATTCCTTGGACGGAGCTGTTTCCTTACACCTGCCAGTTCGGGAAAAGTTTGCGACTCTTTTGTAGCTTGATTTGCACAATCTTGTTCAAGTTGAATGGCAAAGATACAATCAGGATGAAGATATTAACGTTCATTCAGCTGTTAGCGCTTTTGTTGCGTATTCTTGCGCAAAAAATGGCGATATGGAAAAAGCACTAGAAATTTACGATAATCTTGAAAAATATGTTTACAAAATATCGTTTGATTTTTGGGCAGACGTAATGCGTCGAAAAGCGCATTGTATTTGCGAGCTTGGACTATACACAGAAGGATTGCAGTACATTCAAGAATGCATTTCGAAGATTGGATCTAATATACGTCGAGGGATTGAATATTGTGATTTTCATGCTGTCGGATATATGAAAGCACTTCAAGGAGATTGTGAGCGGCACTTGGGGCAATTGCGTGAAGCTGTAGCGTCTTATTCAATTGCTCTGGTCTATATCTGTAATTCTGACAGCGATTACCGAAGTAACCTGCTAGCTAAATGCTGTTTTTTTAAGGGACAGTGCCTATTTGATCTTGGAAATTTGGAAAAAGCTCTTGAAAGTGTTAAAATGGCCTTAGATATTTGTGAAGATTCACACATAGAAATCTCTTTAGAATGCAGATGTAACCGCTTGCTCGGTGAATGTTATCTGCGTCTGAATCGGCTCAAAAAAGCTTTGTACTATTTTGAAAAGGAATTGCGGCTGCAGAGCCGATTTATTGCTTACAAACAAGGGACATTTAACTATGATACGAAAATTCTTTTGGATCGGATCCAAGAAGCCGCTAACAAGCTTCAGTTGTTAGTACGTGATGTTTCCAAAAACAAAGTAAAACCAAACAACGAAGAAAAAAAAATGTTGAAAAGAAGATCATGGACGATTTATCTGTAAAATATACTGTGCAAGGGTACTTGTACAATACATTCTATAATACTTACAAACTCAGTTGTGTTTTTCCAACTTTTTTCCAAAAACTTTTTGGCTTGCTTTTCAAGTGAATCGGATCAAAGGTGAATCGTTATTTTCAAACTATGATTAAACTTTAAAATGACTAAACTCTAAGCGTATAACATTTCCTCTATCCTTAGGAGAAAATACTCCCAATAGCCTATGCAATATCATGTTTAATACATTTTTTAATAGAGACGGAAAGCTGGCTTTGGATGAAGCTGGTTGCTACATGTTTGCTGGTGAAGAAGACACCACCGTCGAACCATCTGCAGACTCAGCCATGGTTGATTATTTTGATGATGGTCATAACACTGAATTAACAGTAAGTTATCGTTGTGCTGCTCAAAATGATTTTTCTACTTAAAAATGGACTTGTCACAGAGTCAAGTTTATTTAAAATGTTAAATTTTCATTTAATGTTGCGCTCAGGTTTGATATAATCCCTGATTTTTGCTCCAAAACTCTGGATACTTTCCAATCTGTTAGTATTTGCACAACTGCATTATTTTGTTGCATTTCAGTGGTGCTTGTTGTAAAGTGACAAGTTGGCAGTCACCTCCACCAACTCATGATAAGTTTTAGCATTATATAGAAACGACCAGGAAAAAGAGAATTTTTGTCTCAGTGAAAGAAAAAATGTTTGTTTTGCATAATAATTGTGCGAAAATGTTTTGGGATGAAACCCGTGATCTTTAATTGTCAATTGGTTGGAACTGCCCGTTCGTTTATAAATGTGGATGAAAGCATGATCCAACGAAATATCTCGTCGCAGAATCTCAATGATTTGTCAACTCAAGGAACTGTTTAAGAGCAACGCTGCTAAATCAAACAGAAACGACTTTTTTTTTAATTTTCAGTCAAACCCTCCTCACGTGTCGTTAAGTGAAATGTCTCTGTGGTTTGGTGAGATTGAGTGGAGTAATGAGAAACGCACTGTTCATCAAGTCACGGTACAATTGAGCAACCACACCTACGGGAAAGTTACAGCCCATTGGGTGGAAGGTTCGTAAGCTATTTTTACTTTTGTACAAATTCAGTTTATTGGTTGTACTGCAATTTTTCCTACTCCTTGTTGTTGTTTTTTTAACTGTAGTAAAACTATCGGGGTGAAATTCCTTGCTCTACTTATAGTAATAACTAATAATGATGTACGAATCTTGGATTTATTTATTTATTTATTTTTTAGATGCCTCCGGTATTTATACGGTCACACCACCATGCTGCGATATCCTACCGATGAAGTCAGCCGAATTTCGCGTTGCTTTTCTACCTAAACTTCCCAACAAACTCTTCGGAAAGCAACTGGAATGCTATGTTTCATACAAGGTTTGTGCATTCTTGTTTTTGATTAAAGCATCGAAAGTGACTGAATGTTTTTGACAATGCGCTCTATAATGATCTTGTATACCTTTTTGTTGCTAAGCTTTATTTCAAATGACTTCATAGAAGCTATCTAGATTTCGCGAATAAACTAGAACTAGTTTGAAAGCTTGAAAAAATTTTCTAGATCTAGCTAAAAAAATTGTTTTATATTTTTTACCGCGCTTTTCTTAACATTTTAGTTTCGAAGACATACGTTCGATGTCACTGGTAATAGGGAACATCAAATTACACAACTGCACCAGGGCCGGTTTATCATATGGCACAGTGCCAGGGCACTTGGCTGGTTATTGCAACGAAAATCTAATGAAGAACTTTTTATTTTTTATTTTTGTCTTGACCTTTATTTGGAAGGATAATGCAACGATAATCCGGCAAAGGTCTTTCGACTTTGGAGGTTTAATTTTTCCAAAAAGTCAAAGGTAGCAAGGGCTCCGTGCAATGTAAATCCGGCCCTGAATTGCACATAGCCGCTGGACAATTTCGGAGCAAAATGCATTATTTTTTTCGCTTGTTTTTCTGAAGATTACCAGCAGTGCTTTATTCAAGATTCGGACCCTTTTTCATAATACTGAGTTTAAAGTCCATCTAAGTGACTGCTTAACATTTTTCTTTTCCAGACTATGAGAGATTTCCAATTGGTGGATGAGAATGACGTCATCCCACCTTGGCTTCTCACATTGGATGTTTGCGGACATACTTTTAATGGAAGAAATGTCACACATCTCCCTGAAGTTGCTTTCGAACGAAAGAAAGTGGTAAATGATATTTTTTGCCTCACTCGTTGCCATTTAGTGTTCTAGTGGATAGAGATGAAACGTTTACTCGTGTTCTATTCCTGAAATTTCTGCCATAATTACCATGAGTCGTAGTAAACCTTTGTTTGTTACAAGTAAGGCTTTATTCATTATTCATTTATTTTGAGGTTTTTTCCCCGGCTTTACCAAACCACAGCACTTATAGAACCATGGCTATTCGAAATGACGGAACTACTCCTTATCTATATCAGTTTTTAAAGGTAAGATTTTGGTTTAATTGTTTTAAAATTGCGTATGTTTGATTGTTTGGTTATCATCCTCACAGGGATTTCTAGACAGCAAGGGTATGCTAAGGCTTTTTTCACGCTTGAAATTAGAAGAGCGGATTACGAGATTATAATTTAGCTGATTTTGTGCAGTAATCAAATTAGTGACAATTATTGGTGGTGATCCGTTTATTTCACCAAAGCAGCTAAATTGTAATCTCATTATTAGCCCTTCTAATGTCCAGCGTAAAAGCAGCATTCGTTTCCCACTATTGTCTAGATATCCCTGTATCCTCATCATCATTTACCTGCAGAGGTGGTCGAGCATGCTTTTTCTGCTGGAATCCAGCAGGTCAAACCGACAAGCAGACTAGTGTCAGCCGATTGCTGCAATCGTCCATTGGTTAGAATGTTATGTATAACTTTTGCAGTTTCTTGATTTTTTCACTATTCCATTCCATTGTATAAGAAGTTGAGTTATAAGAAGTATGCTGTTTCTTGTTGATTTTGATAAGGTCAATCCACCCTGAATTGCTCCTTTTGTCGCCCAAACCGATTCTAACTGATTATTTTTCCTGTTTTTGTGAGTAATTGCGAGTTTTTGTACAGAGCGAAGACAACTTTACCATAAAACCTTCGTTTGGCTACGAGCGATCGAAGTTCTCAGTCAGTGCTGTACGATTCACTCCAACTGCTGTGAAAACCTACGAAACTGACTTGGTGGTGCGGTTAAACGATAACCGAGCATATGATCAAGTAAAGAACATGTGTTCACATTGATTTATGTATCTTTATCCTCCTATCACGAGAAATAGGACTTATGACTTTTGGTAAATCCTTTGAACAAGTTCGCACCCGCTTAGGAGTAGACCATTTTCAAGTTCCACCAGCAGAAAAATTGCCGTGAAACGCCTTGTCCAACTACGTAAAAACGTGTCTATATGCGAGTTGAGCTTTTGTAAAGCTTATTTTGACAATTATTTACCGAAAATGGTAGTTTACCTACGAAACGTTTTTCAATCCTTAGTGCTCTTGCATTTTGACTCAGGAGTTGAATTTTAAACCTTTTAAATTTTCAACTTTCTAGACGGTCAAACTGGTTGGAACTGGCGAAGAACCGGAGTTGTTGCTTAGCAACGCGGGAGAAATGTTCTTCCGTCCCACGTGCGTGCGTACGTCAGTCGTGCGCGAATATGAGGTCCGAAATGTCGGCAGGTCTGCGCTGCGGTACCAGTGGTTGATACCAAAGAAAGATGCGCCGAACTTATCGGTGGGAAAAGAGGAAGGCAGAATCTTGCCTAACCAAACACAGGTATTAAATAATGATTATGCTTTTATAAATATCATTAGCTTCCGTTTGTTGTTGTTTCAACCCAGCTCTTTGCTGTTGATGGGAGTATGATGCTGCGAAAATGCTTAACTAGCGAACCCCAGCTTAGCTGCAGAGCCCAGTAAAGAAAAGTAACCTTTTCCTCACCACTCATTGAGTCAACATCTCAGAGAAGATCACCCCCATAGCGGCTTCTCTGTTCTGCTCTAAATGTCTCTCAGGCTATGTGCTTCGAGTAAAAGAAAAAGAAGATAATAATTATTGGGCACTTTAAAGCATTCTCTGATTGTATATAATAAGTTTCAAAGTAGCCGACAATTATTATTGTGGCAAACTGTTGCTATTTTTGTTGTAGACCCAAACTTGGACTTTCACTCCCACCGAGTTCTCCAAGTATGTTCTCAAGGCAGTTTGTCTGGTGTGGCCTGACGACGGGTCGAAGGACAGGAAAGAGTTTTCTCCAAAGGATGCCAAACGATACAAGCTCAGGATTATTGGAGAAGGGAAAAAAGGCGAAATTAGAGTAAGTGATTTTGTTTCATGGGCTTTTTTAGGAAGTAGATGGATGGTTTAGAACTTGAGAATTGCTTTAATCAGAATGTTCATGACTTCGAAGCTTTTCAGCTGATATTTGGGGTCACACTGACGGTTGTAAATTAGAAGTCTATGTGAAGATTAGACATAAAAAGTCTTCAGCTTACTCTCGATAGTAAACAAAATTCTTTAGGTGATTCGTACACGTTTGTGCCAGGTTCGTTCTCAGGAACTACGCACTCTGCATCTGTCTGACTGCACCAACGCATAGCACCATTTTTTGATTCTGTTTGCTAGTCTTTCATCAAGCTGGACCACCACAACGGGTAGACTGCTTGCCCCAATGAGAATTAAGCGTTAGGTGTTTTTCCCAAGGACACAACGACGCATCACCGGATCGGAAATCGAACGTGGAGTCAACAACCTCTCGATCACTAACAGGATAATTTCGGTCGAGATTTTGGACACCCCTATTTAGGTTCTATTCATATTTTTGGAAGAAATTTTTACGTTTATTTTCCAGGCTGAGAAATACAAGGTTGATTTTGGCAGCGTGGTAGCAGGATCTTCAACTTCTCAGCACCTCGTATTTTATAACGACTCACTTTGCGATGTTCACATTCGATTTTCGATGAAGCAGAGCATCGACAGTCAGTATGGGGAGGAACCAAACAGCGAGTAAGAAATACTTTAAGGCTTGTCGGTGTGTATTAGCCAGTTTGTTATGTTTTGAGTTGTGAACATTTTGATAAATTTAGAAGTTACATAGCAGATTTAAAACTTAAAACTTTTTTTCACTACTGTGAGGTAGCACTTTCTCACCTTTCTGCTATCCCATTTGGCTTGTGTTTCATCAGCATCTGAATTCACACATAGCCTATACTGACAGCCCATCAGAACGTTCAAACCACACACGAGGACAATTTCTGCACTTGCCATCATACCCTCTTCTCAGATTACTCTAATTAAAGTCTGACTACACAGAAAGAGGATTCTCGACCAGTATCGCACTGGCACTTTTGACAAATCTTCGCTATTACTTTGCTCCTTAATTATGTGATGATTTTAGTGCATGATCTATCAACAAATTAATACCTAAATAATAAACATTTGCCTTATAGTAAAGATAACTAACAGCAAATTACACACTTCTTCAAATTTTGTTATCATCTTTTTTGGTGTTTTTTTTTGTATACCTCACTTAATTAAATGCAAGTTGAGGTTTGAAAACGATTTTGTGGTCTTTTACTGTTTGTTTTAAACTTTATTGTTTCTTTGGGCCCGACGACCAGTAGGTTTAGTTGCCAGTTGATCTGCTGTGTCTAATGTTTGACTCCGCAGTCACTGCGGACAATATCTTACCTGTCCCGACAATGTAGCCTGTATCTTACGACCGAACCTTGCATTGGCCGCCAGATCAATGCCTTTTCGATGATATTTTCAGTGATTACTTTTATGCTAAATTTTAGGCAAAGTTAGTTTTTGCGTCTAGACAAATATGGCATTTTTTGATATCATAGTAATACTGGATATAATGTTTAGTTCTTTTAACAGTAGTTATCGTTTGAGTTGCTTTCAATTGTTTTTTATAGGGAGCCAGTATGTCTCAAACTGGCTTCGGACCAAGCCACTATCCCCGCTCGTTCAAAAGTGGCCTTAACTGCCTCAATGTGTCCTTATAGAAGAGTGGTTTATACTTGGATGCTCTACTATCAGCTGCTCAGCGACACAGGTAGTTTTTGTAACCCCAAAAAATCTCTGAATCCTTCATAACTTTCTGAAAAAACAAGCACCAAAAGGGCAGGTAGAGTCGATGAATTTTTGGTTCTTATCATGATTCTCTTTTTTTTGTTGTCTTTGCGTGTGTGTGTTTATAAAATAACCGTTTTGCATTTAGTGTTTTGGAGAAGTTTAGTTTGATTTACTGCATTATCTTCTGTTACTTTACATGTTGTTGTACTTTATCAAAAATAATAATTTAATTAGGTATTTTAACGTCATTCTGGTAACAGCGAGTAGTTTTGATTAGCAATTGGATTGAAAATTGTAGCTTCTAATTTTCTGACAGTGAAAGAGTTTCAGTTCTAACTTTGATTACAGTGAAAAATTTTTTCTCTTTAGGTGAGATCATCCATCCTACAGAACGTACACTGGTCAGCGAGTTGAGTGCAGAAGGAGTCTACCCGATGATGGAGGTTATCGGTAAGTTCACTTTTTTATGCTTTGAATGAAGCTATGAAATGGATTTAACTTTTTTTGTGTAACGTTATGTTGATTAGTTGTGATTAAAATGGGATTTGGGGGAAAAACGGAGCTGGGTTGGATTTATATTTTTTTTAAAGTAGTATGAAGAAAATTTGGAACTTAAATTCTGTATTTATTGATGAAAATAGCACAAAAGAAAAACAAGAATTAAGGTAATCCAATCTGTCCCTCACCATCACTCCCTTGCCCTTCACCTCTACGCCAAATGTAAAATCTCAACATGCGATTTTTTTGAGCTAAAAAAAGACGAGCGTAAGGTCAGGAAGCGCATTAAACTATTTTCAGCACGATATTTACACGCTCTTGTGGAATTTATAACCGCGGGTAATTAAAACCATAGGTGGGCAAGTTAATGCAAAACGTTAGCTTCGTTAACCACTAGTCCGTTAACAAACTTCACACCTCCGTTAACGTTAATCCGTTATTTTCAGCTTTAATTAACGGAAGTTAATAAAGTCCGTTAATTCGTTAACATTTTGCGTGTAATTTACATTTCGTTTTATTCACTTGCTTCTATTACACGTATTGACTCTGTTGAGCAGATTGTAAGGAAATATTTATTGCTATGGTGGTCTTTTTGTGTTTTGGAAGTTACATTTACAGTCTAATATAATTTCAAGATAAAAATAAGTTCAAATGCACGAACGAAGCTGCGATTGGAAAATCCTTGGAAATTGCGAACAGCGATAATTAATAGACCTATGAGGCTGCAAGTTATTATTTGCCACTAAAAAGAGCTTCTTTCTTCGCTTTTTCTATAAAACTCGTGCTAATACGCAACAAGTGTTACCAGTGCAAACTGGTTTGTACCGGTACGATGAACGAATGGTGCAAGATATTAACGATAAAAACCTTAACGGAAGTTAACAGAACTTAACGGAAGTTAATTTAGTTCGTTAACATGAAAAAAGTTTCTAACCGATTAACGAGTTAATGAAAAAGTTAGCTTCGTTATTAACGGATTAACGATTAACGGACTTGTGCCCATCTATGATTGAAACCTTTAACCTTGTGGTTGTGATTCAGAGTCCAATTCCTCCATCACTGTGTCATTTCCAAGTGCTTAAGATAGGACTGATTAAAAATAGACCAATGTGTTACAGATGCGCGACCTAGTGGTAGCGGCAGTAGCATCAGTAAAACCCAACTGTGGCGCTGGTTCAGCATCGATAATCTTAACTCCGCCTTGGACTCCGATCCTAGCAAAGCGGAGTTGCGGTACACTCTCAAGACAAGAAACAGGTAATGACTTTTGAGATTTAGTGTAGATTAACTTCCAAATTTCAGCATGTATTCATTTTTTGTTCATTGCAGTAGAAGAGATGAAACAAAAATATCAATGTCGTGAATAGTAGCCTATACGTATGCCTGGCCAATTTTCTTCAAAGTTTAAGATCAAAAACTTTTTATCAGATATAATATTTTCGTCTTCTTTTGTATAATTCAGGCGTACTAATCCACACTACTTGCCTACACTGGGTGGTATTTTTTTACGAGTCTTGTGGTAGGTAAAAAATAAACAACGCCCAAGAGCATACTGTAAATTCATCATATTGATTTTTTTGATACAAAAGTCATTTTTATTGGTATAAATTACTGGCCATTTTTGCATATAATACGTAGGCTTTGTGATTTTACTTTACTGTTTCGAGATTAGTGAAGAAAAGGATTGAAAAACTTCTGTTTCTTTAGTGCCCAACGTCGGCCCAGCACTTACACGCGGTCTATTATGGATTTCAACTTCGGGGCTGCTGGAGTTGGCGCCGAACCTTGCTACGTCAGCATGATGGTCAAGAACACTGGTTCTGTCGCCACCAAGTGGTAAGATACATGAAGTCAATATTGGGCCTTCTATGAACCTCAAGAGTGGTTTTGTATGATTTAAATTAAAATTACCGGGGACTTATTTTGGCATTTTGCCTATGAGTGTCAATTTTTTTTACCAAATTTGCTAGATCTGCAACCTTTTTGTTTAAACCTTTTAACGTTTTTTAACTTTGTATCAACTGAAATGTCTAACTTTATAACACTTACTATCTGAAGACATTATTATTAATAATAATAATAATAATTATATTTTAAGTTTTTCAGTTTAATGCAAGGTTTTAGTATTTCGATAAATTTTCCAGGTCCTTTTTATTCCCCAAAGATTTGGAGCTGGAGGTTGATTATTGGGCTGAAAACGGACTCTTCGATGCTGATGAGCTCCACAAGCTACACATACAAGACAACAAGCTTTTTACAAGTACAAACCGATATTGTATTCGTTAAAATGTTCGTAGGGTTCGCATTCTGCTACGACTAAACTATAGTTTTAGACATTTTTTATCGTGAACTAGGCTCAATGTTCCTGTTTCTGGGTGATGGATTATATTAAGGGTGGACCCTTATAACATTATGTTTTGCATGGTTTTGAGGTATGGGCTGAATACGGGGTTCTTTTTGGCCACGTTTGAAAGCTCTTATTAGTTTTAGAATAAGTATGCGTATAAAAAAAAATCAAATTTCTTTCGTAACGGTTGCAACTCTTACAATGCTTTCGCTTTTCCAATAAATACTAATTAACATGCAGTTTACATGCAATTAAAATATACCAACAATGAATGCAATACGATAAATCATCGCAAACCAATAGAAAAATAGTTTTTCTGCGGAATCAAATCACTGGTTTTACTTAATTTAGTGATTTTGTTCAATATGAGGTCATCATTATTTTTTCTAGTTTATCCCAGCAAAGGCGTGTTGAACCCTGGCGAACACCGGACACTGCTGTTCACATACAAGCACGATATCCCAGGTACCCATCGAGTGCCTGTGCTGCTCAAAATCGAAAAGGGTAAAGAGATATTGGTGAGTGCAAAGTCAGTCATCTTTTTTTACTCTACTAGTGACGATTTGAGTTAGAAGGGCCATCTTTGCAATTTTCTTATACTTTTTGGGTTATTAATTACCAGTTTTTGTGACCTTATTAGCTCGGTATGGCCGAATTGTAAATACATCTTTAATTATTAGTTACTTTAGCCATGAGACAGCAAAGTGATTTTGCGGTCTTAGTGTCAAGGTGCCACCTGACGCCCATCTGTCTTACGTCTATTACGTATGGTGGAATAGAAGTGTTAAAGTCAATTGGTTAGCTGTGGCTTTGAATTTGCCGGTGTGACTTTTAAATTAGTCAACCAAAATAATTGAGTGTTTAAAGAATAAAGCAGGCAGTTATGGCTCGTAGTTTATGCTGTCTTGGTTGCTAAAAATTGATTGAGATTCAAATTTCTCGTAAGCTGGCCAATTTTTGCTTCATTTCTGCTTTAAATTAGAATTAGGTGTTTGTTGGGACTACAGAGCCATACTTTTAGTCAAGTAAGGTTGGTTTTTTAATGTAATTTTGGTTCTAGGGTGAAAATTTTGCTTGTTTCAGCTGAATTTTGTTGGAGTGACGGTGGAACCAAACCGCCGCTACCTTCACTTCCCAGGGACGAAACACGTTTTTACCCCCGTTCCTATTGGGGAAATGACCCCTCCGAAACAGGTGAGTTTTGAGGTCATACTTTTTCAAGTGCAGTAGCTCAAGAAGCGGTATAGTGTGTCGGACTCTTATTGACTGGTTACGAATTCAACTTCTCAAGTGTGCATCATTGGTTCTTCTTTTGAAAGAAAGACTGAACGAAACAGCGACTCGTCATTAAAATGGCGTCCACCAATTTTAGTAAGGCACATTCTTCATTTGCGGTCGGTATAATATCACATTCTTTCAGCTAGCTAGAATTTAAGCCTGAAGATCTAATGATTAATGTACATAAAAGTTAGTGTAAACGTTATATCTTTTAGCTCTACGAAATGTTTAACGGAGGCGCTATGTCGGTTTTGTACGAGGTTGATATGACTCCGCTGCGGATTCTGGAGTCAGAGAACTTTCACCATCCAATCCTAACCTGTTTGAATCCGAAAGGAGAAATTGCTCCCGGAATGTCTTCTAATTTAGAATGGATTTTCTCTCCTCTGGAAAGCAAAACATATTCGGTATATTAAAATTGTGCTGTAGCTACCATATTAACTTCCAATTTCATAAATTAGCGACAAGCAACAGTTGGTTCGATTCCAGCTGACAACTTGTGACTTATTTGATTAACAGGTTGATTTCCCGAATTGCAAGGAAGGACACCGAATTTATTAACGTTTCCAAGCAGTTTGAAACAAAAATAATTTAAAACATAGCACATGAAAGGCATTTAATTTATATTATAATCCGAAATCTAAAGACGAAATAAGGTTGAAGCTATTGTAATAGCCATTATCTGTGCTTCTGGGAATTTTCTAGTCCACTTAATGTTCCAATTTACACAATTGCGATAGGAGATACAGACGTGAAGGCAAATATGACACCTTTTGAAGCTCTTCGTAAGAATACTAACTGTATACATCAGGTCGACATTCCAATTCATATTGTCGGCGGTGAAACAGCATTGATCACATTCAAAGGAATAGGATACGACGGAAGAGCAATGGGAGATACGATGCCGAAGCTAGACCAGCCCCAGGAGTTTACTTCTGTTCCGGGAACTCAAAAGGTGGCCGTTCCTGGGCAGGTAAGAACAAACTTCAACGTTACTTCTAGTCACTCGTGCACAAAACTCAATAATGAGTTATGGTGTGCGAAGACAGTGTAGAATGAAGATCTTTATAATCATTTTAGGCCACGAATGACTTGACGAAAACTATTGTTGGGCTGATGAAGTCAGAAAGTGATTAAGTTGTATCGTTTTATGTCCATAAAAAAAGAAGCTTGGAGTTGATGCAAACATTTAATTGTTTAAGACTCCATTCAAGATCTTCTCGGTGCGCATGTTATCATGCACATTAATACATTCATCTATACACGCAGCATTAGTGCTCGTAGTTTTGCTTTATTTCTAAGGATTTGGGTTCAAAAAATTTAGTTTAAATTAATTCAAAAGTTAATTCTTTAGTTGTCGGTGACACAGTTTGACATTCATCGAACAGTAGACCTGTGCTACATGATTGGACCTTGTAGAACTCCAGATTTTAAATGAGTGGGATAATCTTGGTTATTTAATGTATTATTTTATTAGATTTTGTTCCTGTCTGAGGAACGAATCAGTTTCGGAAACATGCCGCTATTTGGCAAAGCTCGTCACATGATTTTCCTTACCAACCAATCAGAAAACAGACCGGTATCATTTTCCTGGCACGCCACGTCATCCATTGTCAATGAGGTACGAAATTTAGCATTTCTTATTCGTACAATAAAAAGAGTGCTTAACGGAATTCCACTGTTAATATCAACCATCAGACTTCTAGTTACATAATTGTGGCTTTTTGGCGAGGGCCTTTTCTGGAGAGCAATGCCGTTTTGCTTCCTACTTGATTGTTTGTACTTCTCTCTTGCTATGTAATATCATCTTAGTTTTCTATAGTGTTTTGCAAGTTCTAACACTTTATTTATCATCCTATACTGTGGATTATTGTGGCTCTTCAGTTTAAACTTTTGTGACGCAAAGTCTGAATGTGCTGCATTGCCATACCCACTTATTGTCTTTGTTTTAGGTTCTTCAAATCGAACCAATTCAAGGCCAGCTGAAGCCTGGACAATCCACGATGGTCAAGATAGTGTTTTGTGCTGCTGGTCAACCATCATTTTATGACCTTGACCTTGTTTGTGAGGTAAGGTTCGTTTGTTTGCTTTTTTTTATGCTTTCTAACTGCTGTTTTTTTTTTAACTTTTTTTATGCGATATGACTTGTCAGTGTTTTGAATGATGTCTTTCAAGTCTTATTTCAAAGAAGAGCTCATGACTTTCAGAATTTAACTTGCCCATTTATTCACAGAAATTTAAGCACTCTAGCTGGTGAAAAGTTTTGAAGTACCACAAATCTAAAAACTTCAGACTTACTATAATTCACATGTACTTGCAACCGGTTTCTAAAGCTGTATACACTCAACTGATGAGTTCGGCCAAAAGTCTTGTCTCGGCTCTCAAGAGCTAAGATCAAGTGATCATTCTTTTCAGGATTAAAGGTTGGGATCCGCTATCGTCGCGGGTTTCTTGTATTAATTCCTGAAAAGCTTCGTACGAGAGTTCGTTTGGCTACATGTAGTAGTTTGAGCTTCTCTCACCACGATATATTTACCAGCGCTACTGCAAATGCCAAGTTGGTGTTTGCAGAGCCTAACAATCACTGGCGCTCAGAGAACTCAGGATGCGGTAACGTGTTCTTTGTTTTGAGTTAGCCGGTAAACAATCATCACTCTGAGCCCCTGTGGATGCTTGAAAAAGTATCTGCAGAGCTCAATACTACTCCCACAACTTCCAAACTTCACACATATCCAAAAACCCATAAAAAAAAAAAAATAATAATAATAATGGAGCTAAACGGTTGCGTATTTTGCTGACAAATTTCCATTCAAGTCTAAAACCGTAATTTTACGTTTTTCCGCAATGGTGCATGCGAAATTTTCATTGATTTGGTATTACTGGTAGCCTACTAAACTAATTCCCTTTAAAAAAGAAATTTGTTGCCAAAAGTGATTTTGTAGGTGGTGGATCTAGTACAAATGGCGGAATACCATGCTGAACTTGAGGCGTGGAGAGAGGAGCGGGACAGACAGGCTGTGGAATTCACAATCATGGGTGATGAAGAACCCGAAACTTCACCCTTGAGGGAATCCGCATTTGAGATTTACTCCGGCCCGTCAAAATACGAGCTCAGCTCCCCCAAACGAAACATTGAAAACATCTTGAACCAATCTCAAACTTCCCTTCGACTGACCGAGAATGAACCCGTCAGGTCATCAAACAAGGTGCGTAAGACCGGCTGAGATACTTTCGAGTGCGGTTTTTGTTAAGTTAATAATTGAATCATGGAAAATATCAAATTTTTGGCAACGCCAAGATTTAATACCATTTTCACTTATTCTTAATAGTGTTACAATGATTCAATATGGAGCTTAAAATTTGAACATTGCTGAGGTTTTCGGTTTACCTAAACTTTTTGTTACTGTTTCAGACACTAGCTTTTGTACTGTAGTCTTTCAATTAACTGTAATTTTAACCTAGTACCAAAATCTGTATTTTTGGGGTTTGTGTGTCGTTGTTTGGACAATTTTGCTTAACTAATGGTGCTGATTTTTAAGTGAATTAACGCTGAAAGACTACAATGCAGTGTATTGTTCTAACTTTTTTCTGTTCAAAGATGTTGTACGTTATCTTTTGTTTTTTAGTCCGAATTCAAGAGTTTCCAGACCCTACCTCCAATCAGATTTGAGAATCCTGTCAAGCATCCCAGCAACAGATCGAGGCTGATTCGACAACAAGAAGCGACTGCTAAGAATGAATGGATCAGGCCTCAGATCCCCGAACCTTTTATTTCCCACTTGTGCGTCACAGCCCGAACCCACGATATTGCGCAATATCGTATCCATTTTGCTAAGGACAGCGAAAAACAATTTATTGACAGGTTAGAGTAGGGGTACTTAACTAGTTTTAGCAAAGGCTCAAATATGGCAGATAAAAAATCGTTTGGTCCAGAAAAGGTCTTGACCGTAATTTGATGACCGAAAATCGATTGAAGACCAAAAAAAGAAAAAAAGGTCTTCACCGCAATTTGCTGACCAAAAAGCGATTGAAGACCCCCCCCCCCCAACAAAAAAAAGGTCAACATCTCCGCGATTGATGGAGGATTTCGCGCTCAACGTACTGAAGGCAAACAGTCAGTTCCCGTACAAAGGAGAGTGATGGTCCGAATTCAGTCCGATAGTGGGCTGCCATCCTAATTTGCCGCTCCGGATGTCCGGATTCTGTCCGCGGTCCGCCAGTTGAGTAGCCATGGGTGAGAGTTTTTAAGTTTGGAAAGAGACGCTTTTTGGGGTAAGTTTTTTTGGAAGTTGAGAGGTATCTACGTAGTATAAGCCAACAATAGTTTTTTGTTTTCAAATAAATCAAATCTTTAATTATTCTCGCTCAATTACGCCGAAGCGTGTTACCGGCCAGTTGGTCGAGGCGGTAACGCGTTCGTCAATGGAGCGGGAGGTCTGAGGTTCAAATCTCGGACTGTTTAAATTGGACACAGTGTTGCTAACGGCTCGCCATCGCTGCGACATTTCTTTAAAAGGAGTTGTGTTGCAGGGCACAATGAAGCGGAGATGGGCCCTCCAGTTCGTTACACGCTTTCAAATGAGATGTTGAGATATTGTTTTTAACCCAAGACTTGATAAATTTCAACCTCCAATAATGTCCTAACTGGGGCTGTAAGGTTTGCCATAGAAAATTTTTAGATTAGGTTGTCTGAGTTTTCAAAAATTTTCAGCAGAAATTTTGAAAATCCCGTCATTGTTTTAAGCAGTTTAGTGCTGGTGACACCCTTTCAAAAAACGTGGCAATATTCTTGTTGTGCCATGAAAGGCTTCAATTGTTGTGAAGTTGATTTTTGGAGTCGTTTTGATGAGACAATTTCTTTTTAAAGGACAATGCAACTGGACCTTCCTGTACCTCCGAAGTCGGCGTCTGAGCCCCAATTTCAACTCACAACCTGCAACGAAGCCGAAAAAACAATGGTTGTGTTAATTATGTCAGATGTTTTACGGTAAGTTTGCCGTATAGTCGATCGTTTATTTGTACTTTTATTTAGCTTTTTTTTTGTACTTTCCGAGAAATGCGAGATATGCAACTTTTTCATCTTGCAACAGAAACCAAACTGCACCGCGAATGAAAGCTTGCTGATTTAAAAACAAGACGTACAAGAGTGATTTTGCGATTGCGTTTGTTTGTATGTTGCATTTTTAAAAAGGGTTAGACCGGACGCGAAACGAAGCAAATCGGCGCGCTAAATTGCTTACGCGAAGATTTGCATAAATTACATCAACGTAAATTCATATGTCGTAATAGGGCGCCATATGCTTATGTGTGGAGTGCAAAATTATGTTGATCCCCGCCCTTATACCTCGGAAGAGCCTTGGTAGCGCCATTACCACCATTTGCATGCTCACCAAGCTTTTGTGTTTAGTGGTCTGTTGGATGACCCCACCTTTCACGGAGCAGTGGAGGAGTTGGGAAAGGAAGAGACTCCGCACTTCCAGCAACTCCCAAAGGATGAGGAAGAAGAAGAAAGTTTGGTCCTCCAGAGAGCAGAGGAAGAAGTCATTAAAGTGAATGAAGATCAACTGGTAAGTTTGTATTTGCTTCAAAAAGTTCTAAGAGCTGTAGTATCCAGATGCCCGCTGATCCCACTCCTTATTTAATAAGGGTTTTACCAAAAAATCTAAATGTACAAAATTGTTTTAACTAGCAAGACCGTTCTTATTGCGATTTAGTGTATCTTACAACTATCTACTAGGAAATTCAACAAATTAAAAAGAAACCCATTATTCTCGCTGTATTAGACTCAAGCGTGTAACGAGTTTGCGGGGCTTATGTACGCATTATCGCGTCTGTTAGCAGCATAGCTCCTGTGGAAGAAACATTGCGTCCGATTTGACTGGCCGAGATTTGAACCTCATACTCGTCCTCCAGAGGCGGACTTGTTACCGCTCCACCAACTGGCGGGTGTTTGGAAATTCACTTTCAGAAATTTAAAGTGATAAATCGATTAATGTTCGATCAAAAGAACTTTCTTCTTTGCAATCTCGGTGTTCGTTTCCACCTTGTCATTGCAACATGATTGCGATGTTGGCATTTATTTTTAGATCATTACCCCGCCTCTGTGCTGTCAGTATTCTAAATTTTTTACGTTAATGCTTAAAATTTTCTGTTTATATTTTTTTATTCGTAGATCCTCGAAGTCGTTCCTGACAAAGAAGAACCACAGAGATCCTCTTCCTTGCAGCTCATGAGCGACATGCTTGGGCCATCCGATACTGTAAGCTAGCTGGTTTGAACACAATCATCTCGTTATAGATGACTGATTTAGCGCATGCAGTCATCTTTAGTGTAATGGTTAACACCATCACCGTTTGTGTATAAATGCATTGTATTGTACATTTGTTTAACAAATCAGTGTCAACGTCTAAAATTCATCAAGGATAGATGGGATCAGCTACACAATAGGGGAACACAAACATCAATTCCGTCGAAGAAGACCTGGAGGCTGTAATCTAGCTTAGTTTCAAATCCTTTTCAATATACCTTTTTAAAACTTCGGTGCCCTTTCGATGCCATAAAGGTTACGAGATTAAATGGCGGCTGGTTTAAATGATCTTTCTGACTTCAATATTTACCTGCTGTGATATATTTTTGTTGACGTTTATTTGAACTTGAATGCCAGCAGTGGTATCATTTTTGTTCTTAATTTTAAGAACATCTGGAATTATCCTTCAGCGTTTGAAGAAGCTACTGAGAACAAAGATGTAACCGGACAAATTAAACGGTTTGTTGTAAAGTGTTTGTGATACTTTTTGATTTGATACAGTTTTATCCAGCCTTTTTTTAAATTTTCTTAGACTTGATTTGAAAAATGTCACTGATATGATGGACTTTGGAACGGCTGGTCGTTGGTGTGGTGGTGGCGTTGGTTTGGTCTTCCCTCTTAGTCTTTGATCTCTGCTCCACTCCACAGGGATAGCCTACTTTTGGTTGTCCGCAAAGTTTTCCGCGCCCGCATTCCTCGAAAAGGGTCAGGTGGCTCTAGTACCACTACCAAGCGTTGTTGGTTCTCGATTTGACTCCGAAACTGGTTTGTGTTGTTAGGTACTTGAAGAAAGACTTGGCACTTATTTCCATTTGATAATAAACAAACTAACAATGATGCATTTTTATTGGAAACGCGTCTTGACATTTTTGGTTTCCAGGAGTCCTGTGTTTGGATCTATTCTTGAGGATGTTCTGTCTTCGACCATTAGTAACATCATGGAAGAGGCAATGAAGGGAGAAGTTCTCCTCAACGTGAGACCCAGGGTGGTGGCTCTCCCACCTTCATCCCACTCAAGTGTTGCTGGGAGCAGGTAAGTGGCAAATTTATATTGCTATCCAATTAGTAGCCTATGGCCAAGTCGTTGTTCGTGTGCTTGTGAAATCGTTTTTATTTTTGATTTTGAGAAGGGTCTAACCATAGCTTTCAAAATTGATATATTCATAGCTTTCCATGCATTGAGCATTCAACTGGGACAGTAAAAACCCACGTTTGTTCTCCATTTTGGTTGTTATACAGGTGGTAGCTTGTTTCCTTTTTTTGTAATGCAAAAATGAGAGCTTTAAGTTGAATCAGGAAAGCATTAGCCTTACAGTATACGAGAGTATTTTTGCCTGAACTAGGATGTTGGATTTGGGGAGGTATTGTTCTTTTATGTTCAGAAGACTACAACTTCGCTTTTATGTTCAAATTTGATTATTGAGATTGTTTCAGCTTACATTACGTTGTGTGGCACTTGTTCAAGGCTTTTTACCAAGAAGTAGATAAGCTGCTATATTTGAAGACCACAAGTTTTATTATTCTGGATGTGACGGCTTACAACTAAATTCGTAACTCTTTGTCAAACAAGGCATTTAACTTAATACATTTGGCTTAAAATTACAACCAGGATTCACTACCATTGATGCTTTTTTCTAACTTGTCATGTTTAGTACTTCATTTTGATGCTTTGTTATTTCATGCAGAACTCAATTGAGTGAGATGTCCCCCACAACTAGAGCTGAAACTGAGGATCCTGAAGCGAAGAAAAGTATTTCAAGTCCTGAACCATGAAATTTGCCTTTTTTCTATCACTGTAGTTTTTTTTACTTTTGCTCGAAGTTTTACTGCTTTTTTGTACAGATTTTTAAGATTTCTGCTTTCATAGTTCCAATTAGGAAAAGAGTGATTTCAAAGTGATTTATTTTGTGTATAAAATTCACTCTTTTACTCTCTATACTCAGCTTATTGACTACACTGTGGTACTGTTGACGAAGCGAAATTTTCTGGAAGATTTCCAACCAAATTCATTCTCCTCTGAATCTAATCCTTTAGTAACTGATGCTTTATAGAAGTCTAAAAGTTTTAATTGCGATAATTTTCAATGAGAATCTTTCTCCCGAATATTTGTCTTTAATTGCGATAATTTTCGATGAGATAATTTTCAATGAGAATCTTTCTCCCGAATATTTGTCTAGATTCGCATACGATGCCTTTGTGTAGCGTATATATATTATTGTACGAACGCTTTGTATGAATTTTGATACAATGAAGAATAAAGCCGGTACAACTTGCTTCAGTTCTTTGTTTTTATTTGCTGTTGGACGTGGTTTAACGGCCGTGATCACATGATCGGGGTCTTCAACATAGGTGTTTACACGCACCAGCGGAATTTCCGACTGTAGGGTACCGAATCTTCGCCTTTGCGAGTTTAAGTTTGATTCTTTACCGCTGAGATATTTGCAGGTGCACGCCATTCCCGCACCTCTCCGAGTGGCTATCTAATAACACACAAGCGACCACTGTTGATGGGTACTCAACGACATGCAAACCCGCTAGGTGGGGGGCTTCAATATTCACCGGAAAATCACGAATAAAGAAAATAGTAACGCTCGTGAATGGTGCAGCGGTAAAGAATCGCATTCAAACTCGCAAGGATCCTATTGTTCGTTCTCTTCAAAAAGAGGAAAAAAATAGTACGGTAAAGAGTTAAATGTCTGCTTGCCAAGGGATGAACGACAGACACCACTTGGTCGCGCCATAGTACCGGCTTGGATTTTAATTACCGGTACGTGATAAAAACAGCAATAATATCGAGCTATTTCGTATTGTTTTCGTAATATTTTTTTCTGTCATTGGACGAATTTTTTACACGTAAAAAATCATTATCATTCTTTTACATTCAGTCGTAAGGATTGACCGGTATTTCTTTTATATAGTTAGAAAAAGCAGTTTAAAATATTCGGATACAACGGTTCATTAGATGGCGTAATAAGACTGACTAAGCAAAAATTGGCCGTAAATTCAAATTAGTCACGTTTTTACAGGTTATATTCTCTTGCTTCCACCCAATTCATAGGCCCACAACCAACCAAATTTGGATGAAGATATTACTGCGAAAAAAATTGTTTTTATGAAAAGATAATATGAACTAAATTTTGTTGCTTTGTTTCGCAAGCAGCCAACAGTATATTTTTGTCTTGATTTACAGCACCGAAAAAAAAAAAAATTCAGACAATTTTTTGTTTATCAAACTCAAGTCTTTCATTATACTCTCTATATTACCACGAATCGTGTTACGAGTTCGCGGGAATATATGCGTGTCATTGCGACTGCAGACAACACAGCTCCTTTCGAAGACATGTCACAGCAGTGGCGGACTTTTGGTTTCACTGTGTCCGATTTGACCGGCCCAAGATTTGAACCTCATACCTCCCGCTCCAGTGACGAACGAGTTACCGCTCCACCAACTGGCAAACCCAGTTTAAAGTCTTATACAGTAACTTCTCTAGCAAAAATGGTATGGGTGAATATTTATTCGTTTCCAGTTTTCGACTTAAAATTCAGTCTTCGCCAAAAATTGATTCTTTGCTTGTACAATGTACAGTACAATCACTTCGTAAAAAATTAGTTTTTTCAGCTAAAAAAAGAGCATGCACAAAAATAGCTTAGCGTTCTAGCTCCGCGACTGTAGTAAATTTACTTAGGGTAATGACTTAGCAAACCTGACGATTGTCGTCTCGTAATAATTTTCTGGCCGAGGTGATGAATATGCAATTTTACCCGACATGAGAACCGAACCCAGATTTTATACTCCGAACTCAGCAATCCATTTGGCATTAAGCACCGCGGTAATTGTGGAAATGTTGTAGTGCTTTGTTAAATCAGCTTTGTCGTACAGAATTGCTGATTTTTCTTTGAGTAATGCTTACCACAATAACACAAAATTGTTTGGAGTAATTTGAGTTTTACAGTTTGGAGAGTTGAGTGAGCTAAAATGCGCTACAGCTTTTTTCCTCAATCTTTTTATACTTTGAAAAAAATTGCACCTTTGGTGGCTACATCAAACGAAAAATTAGTTGTGAAAGATTATATTATAAAAGTAATATTTTAGTCTTTAAAGAATGTAGTAAGCGCTCAGAATTAAACCACAAAGAGCTGGTATATTACGTCATAAGGACAGTTGGCTTGATCTACTCAGTGAACTAGAAAACAAGAATCGCGAGCCGCAAACTTAGACGAGTCAGACACAGTTGCCTAGGTTTTGGAGAGCAGCGAGAATTTAGCATTGCTCATAATATTTTGATAGGTTTGAGAGCTTATTTATTCATGCAGCTATTATATTTTTAATTCAAAGGAATTGTCTTCTGGAAAGGAATTTTGTATATTTTTTGAAATTCGAAAATGAAAATTATTTATTTAACCCTTTTTCTAAATGTTTTCATCATCACCAAAGTCGGAGCATATTTTGGGTGAGTAAAAATTGCTTTACATAATTGTTTTATGTACATTTGCAAAATATAATTTAATAAATACTAGATAATTTGATGGTATAAATTCATAAAGACTGAATAGACTATTTAAAATTCTTTCTTTCCCAAATAATCCCGCACCAAGATGTATATTTACTCAAAAATGTATATCTACAAAAAAATATAGAAAATATTAAAATGATAAACAAGCAGCAATTTAAATAAACAAGCTATAAAAATTTGACGGTCCTTTATAACGTTGCTAATTCCGAAAAAGGGTAGGAATGAAAGTTATCCTGATAGACTATTATACAAAATGTTGCTGACTTTGCCCTTGTAAAAAAATAAAATTATTGATAACTCAAATTTGACAAAAACTGGATTTGGTAGCGGCCCATCGCAAAACTAATTACAAAAATTTAAATCGCTAGTCTATTTGGTATTAACATACCAATTTTTTCTGAATTTTTTATTTTTTACGCAATACTTTATTTTGTAAAAAATAATTCTTTTTAAAATTGAATGAAATTGATTTAGGGCGGTCTCGGTTCATGAAGTATACTGGAATAACTAATTAGCTATTCTTGACACAGTAAATTTGTAGTATTTTTTTAAACAGCAATGTTTTGGTAAGTCAAATTAATGCTTACTGTAATTCTGTAATTTTTGTAGAGCTAAAAATATAGCGATAGTGTTTCATAAAATAAACTTTTGAAGACAAAAATTTTGTAAAATCGGTAATACAGTTTGAGATAATCCTTTTTTGGAGTAGGTCTTTTTTCTAATAGAATTACTTGGTTACCACGGGCAAGAGTCTAAGTGTTTTAAAAATGCCAATAATCCATTCAACCAATTTTGGTAATCCAATTTATTGAAATAAAATGAATCGTAACTTGGTTTCAATAATTGAACTGCTACGGTATAGGAAAGGATGATATTTATCTAATCCACTCCTGAATATGATAGAAATAGTGTAGTTGCTAAAACAAAATAATACATTCCTTATTCACAAAATGAAAGTTCTAGATTGAGTTAAATCGCTAAACAAAATATCTGCATTTAGGCAACTTGCGCAAACGAGTATCCATTCTTGCACAATTTTGGCATTCTGCTGTTTGTTTTTTTGCTTTTTTTTTGCGAAACATAATACTTTCCAAAAAGCATAGTAAATGGACTTTTTTAACAATTGACAAGACTTGAACCGGTCAAGCTGGTCAAGCGGTAACGCACTCGTATCTAGAAATGGAGGTCTGAAGTTCAAATCTCGGACCGGTCAAAGCGTACACAGATTGGCCAACGACTTGTCACCGCTGTAACATTTCTTCGAAGGAGCTGTGTTGGCCGAAGGCGCAATAACGCGTAGATGAGGTCTGCTAACTCGTTACACGCTTTGGAGCAATACAGCGCTATACGTGACATGAAGAGTTGAAGATTTTTGATTCTATATACCAAAATATATCTCGAAATATGTTCTGAAGTATTTGGGCCGTATAGTATAGCCAATACTACAACTTCAAAACTATCTTTTTGCAAAAACGTGGCAATTTTTCTTACGCAAAAAGCAGTTTTTTTAAATTCAGTTTGCCATATGAATCTGAATCAGCTTTTTGTGATAGCCAGGATCAGAAATAAGGAATAAGTGCGCACGTATAGTATAGTTTGTTTGGTTGTTTCAAAAGAACATTTGGGAAGTTCCAAATCCTGAGTGAGTGCCGCTCTGTATGGTGTTGCTGTGTTTGGGTTAACGCATGTTTTCAAAAGCGATTTCGTTGATGATTGTTTTCGTCTCTTATTCTTTGTTTATTATTGGACAATTGCGGTCGTAGCCTTTTGGCCTTCTCTAAAAGTACACCTTGTTAACACCAGATCAAACACATGGGTCTGGTTGGTTCAAATCTTGTTAACTTGCTTTACAACTTCTTTACATAGCATTGTGATTATAAGTGAATCTTGCCAAAGGACGATGTTTACTGTAAATTTTCGGTCAATTCATATGATAGAAACTTAAGACGCCTTCCGTTTTTCTAATTGAAATTGCCGCTTTAACATAAACCAACCACCGCAATTAGGGGTGTTTTTAATCCGAAATTGTTTTTGCGAGCGTTTTCTCAATGGTTTGGTTAAATGTTTATCTGTAATCACCGGTTATATAACTCTAAAGATCGACTGGAATTGATTTTGTATTCAAATACACACTTTTTTACACAGCATTCGAAATTCTAACTTCTAATATGATGCAGTGTTTCATAGATGTACTTTTAGATGATTAAACTTTTTCATTTATCATTAAAATGTCATCTTCAGAGTTCGCCAAGTAGGGTAGACTATTTGCACAGTTTACCAAAAGCCACTCAATCCAAGGCTACACAACTCTTGACACAAGGATGAGACATAATGACGCCATTAGTGGAATAAAACTTTCTCTTGAAAATACGGAAATATAGATAACTTACGTCATAGCTTAAGTGCGAAGAGAACCACACAAATATTTCAATATTCATCAAAATTGTCAACTTTTAGATCACAGCTGTTGGCATTTCTCGTCGGGGTAGCGCTTAAGGTTAACTTTTGAGGTTGGTTTTACAGATTGAATACTTAATGGAATATCCCTTTAAGCTTATTCCTTTAAATCAAACGATTAAGAAAATGTTATGCGAAGTTTGGAAAACCGGATACAAAACATTTGTAAACTTTTAGGAACCTCTAGAGATGAACTTGCTGTGTATAGTATTGCTGAGTTTTGATTCCGTTGCTGCATATTTGACACAACTTCGGGCCACACTTGTCACTGTGAATGCAGGTGCAGACATAAAAAGTTGCTCTGATCAGATGTCATCAAACTCTTCATCTGGTTGGAGGAGAAACACTAAGGTTAACGCCACAGAATCATAGATTAACCAAAGCCCATCTTACGCTAAGATAAAACTGCAGCGCCCTATTGCTATGGCCAGTGCATGGTATGGAATGGAATGGAACGGAAATTTCGGTATGGAATATGGAAAATGCCAGAATGGAATGGAAGATTTCAAGAATGGAATAGAAGGCAATCTTTCATACTTCCATACCAATTCCATACTAGATTTCGCACATGGCATTTACAGAAAAATATATACGGATAGTGATAACTAAAAATATGTGGAAACGTTTAGCAGCTGATCATCTGCGACAAATTAGTAGGGTAATATGGTCATTAACATCGCACAAACAGTGTAGGCATAGCATCATCAGATCATAAAATATGTTCATTGTAATTTACAACTGCAGTGATGCTGACAGGTTTAATTTTTATTTTGAGAATGGCAATTTGCCAAGTGACAAAACTTTTCCATCGTAACAAAGATTTGTAGGCCTATTTACTTTTCTCTCCTCGATTGAGCTTGATTGTTTGTTGTTGCTTTTTTGTTTTGCGTTTAAGCATTTTTGGTATGCTTTTAAAATCTTTTTGGCAGTTTGGCTGTGCTAAATTTCATAGTTGGTGTGGTTACAAACTTGCAATCATTAAACCATGACCATGCGGGTAAACTTACTGTCTGTTTACGAAGAGGTTGGTATAGGCGTAGCCAGGAGGGCCAGGGGTCCGTTCCCCAACTAAAATGCCACAGATGATTAAAAAAATGACAACAAAGCCTATTGTTTCTTCAGTTTCACTTTATTGTAGTATTTTCGCGTACAACAGTAATAATTAACAATAATATTAACATTGACGACCCGGGGGGGGGGGGCCTTAATTCAAATTCTTACCAACCAATTTAAACGTACAACCCGGGAGAAATTCAGAGTTTTGTCCTAAAATTTGCAACCTCAGACCCCTATCTTACCGTTTTATGAACGTAATGCACTAACATGATTACTAACCATCTATTGCACCAACTTCAAATGACAATAGCCCTGCACCTCGCCAGTTTTGTCGCGACAAAATATTTTAAAAATTAGGTACGGGAAATGCTTATTGAATAAATTAGTAAATTTGAATTGAGGGGGCCTGAGCCCCCTGATCGTACATGTACTCCTAAAACTGGTTATTTTCAAGACAAAAATTTCCAAGGCATATCTTCGAGTGAATCATTACTTACTTCTAAAATTTTTGCTGGAGGCAATGTACCATGCTTCCCCCTAACTAGGTCAAGTCACAAAATTTAATCCAAAAACGCAAGATTTTAAACGTGTTTTGGGCTTGACTTGTAACTAAAGGCAGGACTAAATAATTGGAACTTTTCAATTGGCTTTCAAATCTTAAGATGTGGTTCTTTCAAATGGCTCTAAAAACGTGCGAAATGTGATCCAAATGGCATTAACATTAAAAAAGGTATTTTTTCAAAGCATCACATAAATCGCCCAGCGGCTGGAAGCTTCGCCCCCAGATTCCCATAGTCTCCTGCGGCTAGAGACTCTGCCCCCAAACCCCGTCTGCAACAAGTTTTAGTTACACTAGCCAGCTCACCACGTCTCCTAATTTAGACATTTTGGGAAAAGTTTATAACTTTTGGTTAAAGGTCTACCCCTTTTGCAAAACCATGGTTATGTGCCACACACACAGGCCTCGGCTTCTGACCTTTCATTCTACGGTAACTCTGTCCCATAAAAATCCCACCTTTTGAAAATATCTGATGTTGTTGTTGCATGTGATTTGCGTTTTGGCCCTGCTTTGTCCAATCAAAAGTCTTGGTTACGCCTATGGTTGATATATTTATGATGAGTGAATTTTCGTGGTAAGTCATTGCGATAGTGCTTCAAATATGAAATGAGATGCATTGTACCATACTGCTTACCTTTGTGAGCGACTAGTTTCAGAAGTACGCTTAACCAGAGTTGTAAACGGGCCGACTAGTTTAGGCCCGAACCCGGCCCGAACCCGGCCCGAACCCGAAAATATAAGCCCAAACCCGAAATCTAATTTGAAGTCCAAATCATGCCCGAAAAAACCCGAAAGTTAAGTTAGGTCTGAAACATTTATTAATGTTGCCAAGTTATTTTGATTATATTTTTGTGCACCAAAAACAAAAAGCACGTCTCAGGCCCGAATTGGGCCCGAAATTTTTGTCAACTTTAGGCCCGAACCCGACCCGAAAAACCCGCCCCGACTTACAACTCTGCGCTTAACGTTGCAAAAGCGCAATGCGAATTACGCGTTGCTTCCGGTTTTAACTTACCTTGGTTTGGAAGTATGGAATGGAATATGGAAGAAAAATTTAGTATGAAATGGAAAATAGAATCGAATATCTTTAGTATGGAATGGAAATGGAATGGAAGAAAAATGCCGGTATGGAATATGCAAAAATTGTCTTCCATTCCATACCATGCGCTAGCTATGGCTACGCGCAAGCCCATAAGGGTCGTTTTTGGCCAACTGCTTGTGCTGGGCTGTCCAACATTACTTTTTGTAAACCACAAATATCCTTAATTTTCTACTAGACACTCTCACCGATTCCTGAATCTACATAGGAAATCCAACATCAAAACATCAAACCGGTAACATTTCAATGTGAAAGGAGCAGGGCTATTAGTTTGTTGAGAAAAACAACAAACAAGTACAGAAGAAAGCCGCTATGTACCTTGTAGCAATCACACTTAATGCAAATAACTTGGTAAAATTCACGAAGAAGCTCGACCACCATCTTCAAAGTAACAGAAAATCTTTAAAGATTCCCGTTAAACTTTAAAAGTATACACCAGACCTCTGGTCGATGTGTGACTTACTCCTTCGACCTAAATTTGGGGCATTTTAAGTCGTAAAAAGGTCTTTGAGGCAGCTTCGGGTTAAATTTCAATCAAAAAAAGGTGAAGACTGGACGCAGCCGGATTAAATTTCATCAAGGGCCAAATTTGGGACACCCCTGGTTTAGATCAACCAAAATACTGAAGTAGTCCTATTCAAATAATAACTTGCTAGCCATTCATTTCCACTTTAGAAATCAGGTTTTGGAATAAATGAAAATCACATCAGTTGGGGGATTTTAAAATTATTTGGTGCTCAAAAACATGATTGCAATGCGTAAAAACTTTTTTCGCTTATCAGAGTCTAAATTTGGTCTGGCTCTTACGCTGAGAATAAGGCAATGTTTTTTAAAGTTTTTGCTCTAATGTTTACCAAAACAGGCGTGTAACTGCAATATCGAGGGCAGGTTGTTCAATGTTAAACTCATCTTGACTGGTTAAGGTAATGGGAACAATATAGGTTGATTCGGTCGGGTCGTGTTTATAATCCGCAGAAAATCTTGGCCTATTATTCCGACATTCTTTGTCGTCTGACGCACGAAATTTTATCCCTAAATTTTGGCCGCTTAAAATTTATCTGCGTGCACAAAAATATCAAATGACGGTGGCTCTAATCGTCTGCTCGCTACTGTCAACAAGATAAAACAAACCAAAACAAATTGGGGCACTTATGAGAGCAAGTGAGGAAATCAGCTATTTTGGTCACCGATTAATCAAAAAATAATTCAGATCTTTGTTATGCTTGCTGGATTTTGCCGACGCGTGTAACTAGTTGGCGGCAGGTGCGTAGCCAGGAATTTGCTTTGGGGGGCTGTTTTGGATGCTGGAAAAAACATCATACGATCTTGACCCAGATTTTAATTGACCTTAGATCAGTTGAGTCGGTTTTTTCGTCCAAAGTGAGGTGATCTCCAAAAAAAAGATCTTCGCCGGAATTTAAACGGTTTTTCCGGCCAAAATTAGGTGATCTACAAAAAAAAAAGGTCTTCACCCAAGTTCAGTCAGTTTTTCTTACCAACTTTAGGTGAGATTCAAAAAAATCCAAATCACAGCAAGTCCTTCACAACTTCTGATCGCCAATCCCATTGGGGGGGGGGCTATTTTCGTTTTTGGAGCAAAAATCGGCCTCAAAAGCACTAAAAACGTGCTATTTTGCATACTTTTCAGGCCAATGGGGGGCTCGAGCCCCCCCCCGCCCCCTGGCTACACTACTGGTTGGCGGGGTCAATTTTTTTGTCATTGAGCTTAAGCTTTATATCAAGTGATGTTGCAGTAAAGGCGAGAACTTGGCAACACAGTGTCCTATTTTGGCCGGCCCGGAAATTAAATTCAAAGCCTAGTGCTCCGGAGCGAACTCACTAATCACTTGAAGGCACCTATTGAAAGAACATTTCAATTGAAACTTTAGCTTTTTTTTATCGAAAACACAAACTGCAGTTGAGTTTTCATTCTTTATTATCGATTTTAAGTGATTTGTAGAGCAAGTTATTTATAGAGACAAAAGCAAAAGAATATAGTTTAAAATTCCAAAACAGGCTTAAGAAAAAGACGACTATGAGAATGATCTCAGACATAGGCAGCATACTTTTGATATTATTTACTCGTGAAATGAAACAATTTTCCGCAATTTCAAAAAAGTAAAAAAATAAAATTGAATTAGAATAGAATAATGATTCAGAAAGAAAGTTATTGGTGACTGGAAAATTATGCAGTGCTAAATGGGCAGCTAGTCATGTGGTCTTTTCATAGTTAAAATACGTTAATTATAAATCTCTTTGTTGTCGAATTACGCTCTAGTGGCTCGGAAAATGAGGCCAGAGCGGCCAGACAAGAGCGTATATGCAAGAAAAGTCTTTGGAGAGGGAAATTGTACACGAATCCAAACAAAAATAGAGAATTTCAGCATTGTCCATTTCAAAATCATTAGAAAAAAATTTGAGAACGCCCGTAAGCTTTACCTGCATTTGTATTTGTGTGAACATTGCACTTATCACTCTTGCAGTTGCGCAATGACAACAAGTTTTGTTTACACCCAATAACCTTGGCGTGGGAATGCCCAAAAAGAGGGTAAAAATCCACTATCATGCCCCAGAGTAAAAGTTAAACTTCTGCGTCATATTGCAGTAAGGTTAAAGGCCAACCACAAGGACATTATCTTAAAAATGGCATCAAAGTTTCATGAATTAAGAAACTCCTTTCTCTTCTCTCACTTACCTAACTTATTTACCAAATCTGGCAAAGAAAAACCATTGGTTTTAACAAAACACTTGCAACACAAAAAATGCATTTAATTGCATTTCCAACTTTGATCAGGCCCGGCGCCAGGATAGCGTGACTGGGGGGGGGGCAAGAAATAAATTTTGGGGGGGGGGCACGAAAAGTTTACGTATGTGAATTCGAAAGGGGCATGGGGGCACGAGAAATTTATTCCAGTGTGGATCAAATGAACAAGGCGAAGACCAAAAAAAAGAAAAGATCTTCGTTCTAAAAGTTTTATGAAATCTGGTGTGAGTCTAAAAAAAATACGAAGTCTTAGGCTTCGATTTGGTCTACAGTAGCCCCGAGCCTATTAATTTCTTCAGGGCACAGTCCTCGCTTGGGGGGGGCACAATTTTCGTTGGGGGGCACAAGCAGTCATTTGGGGGGCACGGCTCCGGAATGCCCCCCCTTGGCGCCGGGCCTGACTTTGATACTGTTAATTTAATGTGATAAGCAATCTGGATTAGCGCGTTTAACGTAAATTGTTTGCATCATCTCTTTTCGTTAAAGCTTCATCTCAAAAATCAACAACTCAGAAACATTTTTTTCTATTCAAAATTGGCCTTATACGTTCTGCACCATGTAAAAGACTGACCTCTAATTGTATAATGAAGCTAGGAAGAACCATTCCTAAATCACGACTCGAGAAACATTTTCTTAGTTTTGCGTGTACAACACTTGCTTGGTGTAAATTTCCAAGTCTCGTCGATTGGTTGGGAAGCCTACTGATTGTATTTAATAGGAGTGCATTTCATCGAGTAGCTGAAGTTTTGCCACCTTCATTTTTCGCTTGCCTAAAGCAAATAATTTCAGTAAACGTTCGTCTCTAAAGCGGGAGGTCTGAGGTTCCAATCTCGGCCGACGGCTCGCCACCGCTGCAACATTTCTTCGAAAGGAGCGGCGATGCTCTGGTGCAATGACGCGGAGATGGGCGCCGGAAACTCATTACACACTTCGGTGTATTAGAGCGAGCTTAATGAAAGATTTGATTTGATTAGCAAGTAACAGTTTTAACTAAGAATATTTTAAAGGTTGACGGAAAAGACCCAGCTGAGCGATCTATGGAATATTGATTTCGATGCTTCATCGCTGGCAACTGCCGACCATTTTGCTGCATGGGAAAGAAACAACAAAGGTCGGCAGCCCGCCTTGGATTATAAACCGGTTGATATGAAAATAGACAAAACAAATTCCTTCTCAGGAAAGAAAAAAAGAGGTAACTCTGAAGCTTTAGTAATTGCCTTTTACATATTTAATCACAAAATTGTCTTGGCCAGGAGACAGTGAAGAAACCTTTCGGTCTTCGAGTCAAGCTACCGCTTGCCCACCTGTCTACCACTCACGGTGAATGCTTCTCACTATCTTTTTCATTAATGAAGGCTTAGCAGGTAGCCTGTAAATACCGGTTTTTAGTCTTTGATTTACCACGATAGAAAATGTACACGAGTCTACCGTTTCACTAGCAAGCGAGTCTTTCCACACGATCACTGATCGGCACAGATCAGTTCTTTGCAGCTTTCGATTGGTGTCAATCATACTTTTTTGCTAATCTGTGCTTAGAAAAACGAATGAGTAAAGTGTTATTTTTCTGTTCTTACTCTGTATGAGGAAGAATACCATTATGCTGGAAGACTCTGCAGTTGCTAGCAGGCATAGGCGTAGCCAGGGGGGGGGGGGGCCCAGGGGGCCCGGCCCCCCCTCCAATCAAAATACCAATAACGAAAAAAAGTTATGACAACATAGCCTGGCGATGTTTAGTTGCAGTTTTTTTTCAGTAATTACGCACATAACAGTAATTAACAATAATATTAATGACAACAAGTGAGTCCCGGGGCCCCCAACTAACAACCAGGGGGCCCTTACTAACAACTAGGGGGCCCTGGAATCCTTAACCGACAACCAGGGGGTCCGCGACCCCTAACTGAAAACCAGGGGGCCCATAACTGGCGACCAGGGGCCCCAGGGCCCCTAACTAACAACCAAGGGACCCTAACCAACAACCAGGGGCCCCTTAACTAACAACCAGGGGGGCCCAGGCCCCTAACCGACAACCAAGGGCCCCTAAACGACAACCAGGGGGCCCCAGTGGTCATAACCAACAACCAGGGGGCCCCGGAGTGCCTAACTGACGACCAGGGGGCCCCGGAGTGCCAAACTGACGACCAGGGGGCCCCGGGGCCCCTAACTCACAACCAGGGAGATCCAGGGCCCTAACTAACAACCAGGGGGCCCCTAACCAAAAACCAGGGGGCCAGGAGCCCCCTAACCGAGAACGAGGGGCCCCGGAGTCCTCCTAATTGACGACCAGGGGGCCCCAAGGCCCCTGACCAACAACCAAGGGGTCCTGGAGTCCCTAACTGACGACCAGGGGGCCCCGGGGCCCCTAACTCACGACCAGGGAGCCCCAGGGCCCCTAATTAACAACCAGGGGGCCTGGGCTCCTAACCGACTAGCAAGGGGCTACGGGACCTCTAACTGGCAACCAGAGAGCCCAAGGGCCCCTGACTGACGACCAAGGTTCCCGGGCCAGGGGCCCCTTAATGCAAATTTTTAACAATTTATATGCAAAACCTGTGAGATATCTAAGAGTTTTGACCTAAAAGTTGCCACCCCAGGCCCTCGTTTAACGTTATTATAAACTTAATTATTTACTGCTAAAGTATTGCAGGAGGCAATGTTCGTTACTTCCCCCTATAGACCAAATTACTTACAATTAAAATTTTACACCATAATGCAAGATTCTAAGCGTGTTTTGGGATTTAATTGCAAAAAGAGGATTGAACAACTAAATTTTTTTGATTGGCTTTGAAATGTTAAAAATCTAGTTCTTTGAAATGGCTCTGAACTCGTGCGAAATGTGATCCAATGGGATTTAAATAGTTTTTTTTTCCAAAAACTTACAAAAATCGCCAGCGGCTGGGGGCTTTGCCCCCACACCCCCATAGCCATCGGCGGCTGGGGGCTCTGCCCCCAGACCCCCGTCTCTGATACGTTTGAGTACCCTAGCTTACTCAACACGTCTTCCAAGTTAGACTTTTACACTTTTCAACAATTAGTTTTCGCCCTCTCCTTTTATCAAAATCCTGGCAAAGTGCCATCAGGCTACGGCTTCAGATCTTCCATTCTACGATATCTTTGCCCCACAAAAAACTACTTTTTCGAAAATTTCTGATGACGTCATTGCGTGTGATTTGTGGTTTGGGCCCCTCCCAATCAAAAATCCTGGCTACGCCTATGCAAGCAGGCTCCATAAAATAAAACGATAAAAAGTACGGTACTAAAGTAACTACCAGTACTGCTTAAACGCGTTCAGCAGCAATGTTGGTATAGTTGCATATCGGCGTTCTGCTCTGTGATCGCTGTTTTAATGTATCTGTCCATCAGCCAAGAAGGTCTTCAATTAGGAAACTTGACGAGAAAAAGTACATTAGTTTGTTTGTGTTTACTAAATAATTCTGTGCATTGGAACTGAAATGACTCGATTATTAAAGATCCCATTAAGTCAGCTTGCAATGTTCGGCCCAGTTTGTAGTTCTTTAAAAGAGGTCGTTATTAAGTTGCATACGAGCTTTCTTGCCAAATAGAAGAACACCCGTATAGTGGTAGCCCTGTCCGAAGAAAAACTTGCAAACAGGACCCAAAAAAGGGGGTTTAACGTTGTTGTGGTTAGATCATAATCACGACTATGGTTAGACGGGTACAAAGTGTTTGGTTCATACCTATAAATAAACAAATAAATTCAAGTCTTAATGTTTTTGCGAAATATACTTTTTGTTTATAATGCGTATATGTATTTTCCAGTAGCACCCTACAGGCAACACCACCATGATATGGTTCATGAAGACAACGAAGCGAGTCAATCAAAACGTACTTCAACATCAAATTCGTTTCGGGTATGTTTTGATTTTCGTTTTCGGCAATAGAATGAAGCTGGTAGAGAAAGACCGTCTGGTCCGGGTGCAAGCAAAACTGACCAAGTGACCACCATTTTACATCGTTTTAAAATATGCTTGCACTTGAAGTTCATTGACACACTCGTTAAAACAATTTAAACTACAGTTTAAACAAACTCCTCAGGAAAAATTAACAATCAAATAATTTTTCAAAAACATTGCTTTTGGTTTTAATTTGTTGACTTTTCCAACATAATAAAAACAGTTTCGTTATTATTAGTTACCGATTGAAGATTTCAATTATTTTTTTACTTATTTGTAAGTATACACAGCACAAGTGTTTAAGTATTTTATTCTTTTTAGAATATCTTATCACAACTATCAAAAGAAAACCTTCACAATAACCACTACAGAAGGCCAAGACACCAAACTCAGACCCCAACACGGAGGGCAACCCCCCATTTTGATCCATCGAGAACAATCACTCATAATCATGGTAACAGGGTTGACAACCATAATTATAAGATTCAGTCACATCCAGATTTCGATTCGGATGCTAATTCAAACTCATTTGAATGGAACAATATCTCTTCGACAATGCCACGAAGTAGGAATGGAAGAGAAAGCGGAAAAAGACGGGATTTAGCAGGAGTTAGTCGAAAAACACAGCAGTATCTTATTGCATCTTCTGTAACTGATACCATAACACCGTCCGAAGTTCGATATCGAAATAGTATGGAACAAAAGTCGTCCACTCCAAATGAAACCGACGGAGTGAAAAGGCTTGCTGAAAACCAAACCAAATCCATTCCTGACAGTAGCATGGGTCATTTTTTTCAATTTGATGAAAACGTTTTAAATTCTCGAGCTATTTTCTCCAACAGCAAGTCGGAAAATGCAACAAAATTGGTTCACCCTCAGAAAATCGATAAAAAAGAAGCCAAAAAACTTTGTGATAGCTTTAAACTGAACACCTATCAACGAAGAAAGTGCAGAAAAGATTCAGGATTGCCTCAAGTTCTAGCCAAAGCCACACACATCGCAGCTGCAGAATGCATGTATCAGTTTCGTTACGAAAGGTGGAACTGTTCATTGGGAACATCTCGACTTCATTTACTAAACAAAGGTAATGTTAATGTTTGTTTCCAAAATTTCAATTAAAATACTTTGGTTCTGTAATAAGAGAAAGCGTAGCTTTGTTAAAATTTGCCGCATATACGTTGGTCAAAACAGTTGTTAATTTTAAAATCCCAAGTTGACAATTGTTGGTTTTAGTCAATTTTTCCAACTTTTTGGAATAAAATTTAAATTATAACACCACCCCTAATAGCCCCAATTGCGATTGAAACAGAGTGTAGCTTTTTTTAATTTTTAGCTTTTAATTTTTCATGTGCTGACCTGTACCTGTGTAATATATACGCTGGGTCACTGCTGTCGAACACTTTCTTTAGTCAGCCTAAATCAAGGTCCACTTTGAAATTTGCATTAGGTATTGTGTGCAAAAATCTAGTTAAATAGTTTTATCTAAACTCAAATTCTTTAAAAAAATGAGCTATCTGAAAAACATTGAAAACTATCTAAAATTAATGAGAATTTTTAAGAGTGAAAACAAAAAGTTTGTGTGTTTTTTTTTTTGGGGGGGGGGGCGAGTCGTTGTTTGTGACCAAGTTGTTGTCATCTACAACAATGTTGTGAAGAGAAATGATGCAAATGGAGAATGAATGTAACCGATTTTTGCGTCAGTGGTTATTGCACTGTTCAGCTTTGAGAAATTTTTGGAATGCAACCCACGCTAAAACAAACTATGCCGTTTGAACATCAAAGTCCTTTTTAGGAAACAAAGAAACTGCATTTTTGTATTCAATTTCTTCCGCTGGTTTGACCCATTCTGTGGCCCGCGCATGCGCAGAAGGGCACATGGAATCGTGTTCTTGTGAGGAAACGTTTGCGGATCAAGTGAATAAGGAGGCCTGGTTATGGGGAGGGTAAGTCGACTTAAGCCCAGTCTACACTTTGCGTAAAATTGTAAGCGTGCGAGCATATATTTTTAGTTTGCTGTAATTTTAAACAGAAATTTGGTACGTTGGCAAGAACCAAAAATGTGATGTCAACTTCGTCAAATGCTCAACTCAGTTGACTGAAATAATTAAGTATCGTTTTCTACTCCTTCCTGTTATATTTATTTGTAAATTAATAAAAGTAGTTTTGATTGTATAACCGAAGTTTAACTCACACCCTAGACACGATCGGGGTTTTCAGGTAAGGCTGTCAGACTATCATAATCTCGTCATTAATAAAACAGTATAGAATCTTCTATATTTCTTGTTACAGTAAGATGTTCAGCTGCGTTTCTAACATTCAATATCAAAATCTTTCTGTAAATCCAAGTTGACTTATCGCGTCGTAAAATTGCTACGCAATTTTGAATAACTATTAGTAAATCCTAAAGGGTTTCGGCGTAAAAGTTGATTTTTCTATATTTTGAGGTACAGTGAATCAGTGCTTCATATTATTTCAATATTGAGCGTAATGTTTTTTTTTATTTTAGATGTGGAGATAATGTCCATTTTGCTGCTAAATTTGCCAAGAAGTTTTTGCGCTCACGAAGCAATGAAATGGATGTTAGAGCGGAGATCGACCGGCATAATAGTGACCTTGGAGTGAGGGTAAGTAGCAAAGCAATTCTTTCAGTAAACACGTATTGAGAAAGCCTTGTTCCTATAAATAATGACTAACATTGAGCAAAATTTTTACCGTATTAAGTAAAAACGATGTTTGTAAATCTTCAATGTACCCGGTCGCAAAATCTTACTCCGGTGTACGTAGTGTTCTGACCCAAAAAACCAACCCACTTAGAAAATTCAACCCTAAAACGCATGCTTTTAAACATGCTTTGAACTAGACCAGGAAGTAAAAAGGGTTGAAGGGGCTAAAGTAATTTAATTTTGTCAAAGGGTTTCCAAAATAATCTTAGCTATTAATTCTTTTCCAATAGCTCTAAAAATGCGAGAAATGTCTTCAAATGGCACTAAAATAGCCTTTGTTTTCCAAAAATCACCAAAAAATTACCTAGCGGCTGGGAGATTGCCCCCAAACCCCTGTTTGTGAGACGCAGACAAATTTTACTTTGCGTTGAAGCCCCTCCTGTCTGTCGCTTTTCAAAATCGCCTGGACGTACCCGATCACAAAAAAGTTTAAATCTTATTGTCGCATTGCATCGTACTATGAATTTCTGCTCAGAAAAGAGAATATTTTTTGCGGAAATGAACTTTAAGCCAATGAATTAGCATTGAGATGTTTGCAAATCGATCATCATATTGAGTCAAATGTTCTACCCACAAAACACTAAATTGAGAGCTTTTTGACATTTTTGTTATAGCTGTTGACCATTCATCATGACAATGGAAATGACGTCTTTTACCTGTCGCTGAAATTTGCTCTAACGCGAACATACAAGTGCTTTTCGGACCTAGATATCAATCCCGGAGGATTAAATTTAATCCCAAGGCTCATAACTAACCTTGTTCGTTTTCCACGAGCAAATAAAGTTTTTTTAAGGCTTAAAGCTAAAGCTTTTTCAAATGTTAGCTTTTGTGCTGCTTGGCTGGAGACTCGCTCTTTGAAAATAAACGCTTTTTAAATAAGTTCAATATTTCTATCTCCCGTAATGATGGGAAAGTTCAAAATCAACTGTATATTGTTAATACTTTTGCATTAAGTCAATCAAAACGTTGAAGAAAAAGTTAACAAAGAAAACGTTAATAAAAACGTTAAAGACTCAATTACACAAAACATAACAACAAAAATGAATATTATAAATGGTTTGTAAAAAACTTTACACCTTAATCATTTCAATAGGAAACATGGTCACAGTACATTTTAATATCATAAAACAAATCAATCAAATCGAATCTTTCATTATGAGTAAGTTACTCGCTATATTACGACGAAGCGTATAACGAGTTTGCGCGGCCCATCTCCGCCACTGCCCTGCAGGCAAAGCAGCTCCTTTCAAAAAAATGTCGCAACGGTGGCGAGCCGTTGGCAAACACTGTGATTGATTTAAACCGCCTAAGGCTTGAACCTCAGACCTCCTTTAGTATTAACGAACGCGTTACCGCTCGACCAACTGGCCGATAATATGATAAGATTCTAAGTAAAACGTGATTTTTTTTGTGATAAAGTGTACCTGAATAAAGTTGTATGGCAATGTTTCAGGCAAACTTTTCTTATCTTAGATGCCACCCCTTCGAACCGTGGCCAAATATTTTTGTAATGAGAGTAAAATCTTCAACTGTGCGATTGCTCATCTTTAAGTTCGGGGCTTGAACACTCGAGAGTGAGGAAACTTAAAATTTATTACATTGGTGTTTAACCTAGTGCACATGTTTTCAGCAAGTTTATACTTTGATCTCTGCAGTTTGTGAAGTCGAATGTTCGCCAAACATGCAAATGCCATGGAGTTTCGGGATCTTGCACAACGAAATCTTGCTGGCGCAAGATGGCGCCATTTTACGAGATCGGAAGAAAAATTAAACGAGCCTACGACAAAGCTGTGATGGTGAGCAATGAGTTTTGTTTTGTAAAAATGCTCACTTTAGTCTTACTATTTAGTTACTTTTTCACCGAAAAATTTTAGGTTGATTTGAGAAAAAAGAAATAAATATTAACATGCATCCACGGGTGCGACTTTGCTTGTTTTTTGTTCAATTAAAAACAGAATGGAAGAGGATTTTATTTTGAATATAAAAATGCAGCAATGTATGAAAATACTGTTAGTTGTTAGCATTTAAGTGATTTAAGCACTAACCAGATTTCCTTTGAAGAAATACGACTTATTTTCGATGTACGTTGTACAGTTGTATTTATGCCGGAAAATGATCGAATCATTATCTGAAAGTAATACAGACCGTAAGTAAACTGAAACTCAAAGTTGCACCAAACTGAATACAAGCTCAAAACTGACTTTACGTGTCTCACCATTAGCCTAGAGACTAACACGGCAAAGAGTAAACTGAAGCAACTGTTAGCAACAACAGTGTCGCAATAAACGAAACACAAACGAGCAATAACATGATTAACGTGGCATAATCTAACACGCTTTCATTAATTCAGAATTTCCTTTATGCTTCAAGTGTTTATATTTTATCACTTAAAATAAATTAGCATTTTAGGCTTATTTCAAAAATAGTTGATTGAGGTAGATCATTGATGTGGATCAACATAATAAGGGACTTAGGAGTGGGACCGAACCTTGTTGTATTCCACAATATAATGTTTAGCTGTAATGAATTTAAATTTACTGCGTTAACAACAACTCGTGTTCTGTCAGTGAGATAGTTTTAAGATTCAAAGAGTTGACTCAATTTCCAGATTTTTCTAATTTCAGCAAAAATACTGTTTTGTGATTAACCGCCTCAAATGCTTTTGTCAAGTCTAAAAATTTTATACCGATGATATAAATTATAATGCCTATAATTTCTAATATCCTGTGGTTAATACCATCTACAATGCAAGCTAAATTGCTCATCCGATGTTTAACTGGAAATCTAAATTGCTCTCGTTTTGTTGTATATTGGCTAATGAAGAAAATTGTTTAATTCTGTAAAGGTTTTTCTCAAACTGTTTAGAAACATGAAAAGACAAAAAAGGCCTGTAGTTCGTTTTTCGGATTCCTGGCTTTTACCCGTTTTATCATTGATGCAATTTTTAGTGTTTTGTTGAAAAACTTATCTGCCGTAGCAAGTAGTTGTAGAAGATCTTTAAAAGCAGTGGTATACAGTAGGCCTACGTTTCGCCGATATTTTTACAAATTTGATACGAATACATTCAAATTCTGTTCTTTTATTTTCATTTATATTCATATTTTCTTGGAAAATTTTGCATTCTGTACAAGGTTAAAAAGTTTTGCTAAATTAGAGATGAGCTGTGTCTCACGGCATTATAAAACTTAAGAAGGTAGTGTATTTTGAATGCCAGTTTGGTCTAATGTTAGTAAAAAAATTGTTTAATATGGGCAGATGTTTTAACATTCAATAAAGTTGGGTTAGAAATTTGAGTTGGGTAAGTTTTAGTGCAGATTATGGAACAAGTTGCTAGAGGCCGGTTTACACCGGGCTTAAATCAGAGATGGGCAAAACGCAACTCATAAGCGTAGTGCGCAACTTGCACAATTATGAAAGTTGCGTTGCGTATTAATTTTATATTTTGAGACATAGCGGAAGTTGCGTTGTGGACGAATGTTTTTAAAATTTGTTGCGGATTAATTGCGCTACGCTCTCAATTTTTTTTTGGTTCGTAGCGCAACTTTTTACTTTGAACTAAATTTTACTTCATTTCAATAAAAAATTATCAAACGCCGATTTTCTGTAGCAAATTACTTTCTCTTTTTGTGTTGATAAATTTGATTGCGGTAGTTAGGTTAAGTTTAGAATTGATATGAAAAATCTTGCGCTGCGCTTTTAGTGGTTGAAAAAGTCGTTGCTCTTTGTTGCGCTCCGCTTTTTGTAAAATGGTATTTGTGCCCACCGCCCACCTCTGGCGTAAATTGTATCTTTCGCTTATCTTATCCTGCTGGTGACCTTGCACCTTGGATGCGACACAACTTTAATACTTAACATGATTTTACGCCCAGTGTAGTATGGGCGTTATGAATGAAGCTAAGAAAGACTTTATTGTAGCTTGTTGGGCCGTATGATTCAACTTCAAATAAGACTTCAACCTCATCATACTAAGTTGTAAATAATGTTGCGTGTTTCCAATGCAAATATTTATTAAACTTAGTTGATGCAAAAAACTTGAGCTTTTACTGTGGCTTTGCCTAATTGGGCCCATGTTTTCAAACTTGTAATGTTAGAAATTGAACAAATATCTGTTAAATGTGATATTTTATTTGCTCTGATTAAGGTTGCAGGTGCGTCCCACCAAATTACATGTCTATGAAGAACTTTGTCTTTTTGTACTGAAATATGCTTTTGTAAAAGTTTAAAATAAACTTGCTGTTGATGCACACACACAGTGCAAGACCTTTGATCTAAAAAACAAATACTTGATCCAATACAAATTTAAACTTTGGTGTTCATGATTAGCCTGGTTTCTTTGATGCAATTCTTTCATACTTGAAGAATTGTTACCATCAAAACATGCATGTCGTCATTGTTTTCTTTTAATCTGAAATGGAATGTCATAGTGATAAATTAGTATGTTCAGAGATGATTTAAAGGTAAAGCGCCCTGAATTGATGTCTGCAACAATATACAAAACAAGCTTTCCTAAATGAGCCAAAATTTTGATATCTGTGGTTTTTTAGGAGGGTTTTACAGTAACCCAATTTACGAGAACACAGTATAGCTCTTGTGGTATAGTATAAGGACTTGAATATTCATTGATTCCCGCATACGATTTTTTGAGTCCTTGACCCTTATTTTCCGTCGGGACCAACCAATTTGCTCGTCATAACGGCCCATCTTGACAAAAAAATTTCAAAAAAGCGGTTAGACTCAGCGTGCTTGTTGGTTGTTTATACCCCCCTGGTTTGTACTCATTTTAAATTACCGACCTGTTACGTATAGTTACATTCAAGGTATTATCAAATTATGAAAAAAGTAGTCCAGGACGTTAGTCGCTTGGTTGAAATGTTAAAGGGGCATTGAGGTCTAATTTTCGAATTTAAACTCCAGATATGTGAAAAATAATCGTTTAACAACGTTTTTGTCGCGTTTTTTCATTGTTTGACGTTAAATAGCTTTAACGGAGTGATTTTGAATTTACTTGAAAAAAATCGGCTATGGCAACATGACATCAAATTCGCATTTTAAACGAGCTTTGTCAGATTGTAGGTCTCAGGATAGCATGGGTTTCTGCCAGGTTACTGCGATAACTTTGATGAGGTAAATTGCTTTTCAAATGTAAAAATAAACTTATTGGTTTGAATTTGCTACTTTAACAAAAACATATGCGATTTGCTGCGCTTGGAAAGAAACCAAAAATAGGCCTTGGCTGGTAGGCTAGCATAGACTACTGATTAATTAAGTTAGTAAACTTGTCTAAAAAGCAGTTAGGCTAGGCTAGTAGTTCAAAATCTACTGGTAATGATAGGCTGCTAATGATGTTAGTTGGTATAATAGTGATAGGCCCAGTGGTGCCGATCTTTGTTGAGCATTAGGGGGGATAATTTGCAATTTTACCCCAATTTTGCCCTATTTTCAACATTGGGAAGGATGAACCTCGACCACGATTTTGCTCAGCTAGCAAATTAAGTAAAGACCAACAAAAAAGGTCTTCAACAAAAATGGAAGACTTTTTTGCCCAAATTCAGGTGAAGACCAAAAAAAAAGGTCTTCACCAAAAATGTAACACTTTTTTCCCCCGAATTCAAGTGGAAACCCACGCTCCTACGTACACCAAAATCAAATTATTGGGGGGATGCAGATGTAGACCATACTAAAACTATAGGGGGAATACAGTCAAATTATAGGGGGGATATATCCCCCGGGTTTCTGGTTCCCTGGATAGGCCTATTAGATAACGATCAAGCTAGCGTTCAAAACATGGCAACCGGAGCAGTCACGGATCTGTAATTTAAAAATTATTTTTAAATGAAAAGCATTCACCAAATAGCGGGAAAAAATAAATAAATAAAAATATTATTCGATCTGTATGTGGCAGAATTTTGAAATTAGTCGCAAAAAATGTCAAAAAAATATAAAATTGTGCTTGGCATACAATAAATGAGTTAAATTAACGTTTGATGCCCCTTTTAAGCATTTTTCAAATAAATTTAAATGCAAATAATCTCTATATAGTCTTACGATATGAAGACCTGAAAAGTCAGCATCTGCAAAATTGTACTTAAATCAATGTCGCTTTTAGGTTGAAAATACCAGCAACAGCAGCGGAAGACCCAAACTTGTACGAATGAAGCAAAAACGACACAGCTCTTTACCTGAGAGAAAGTCAAGTTCAAAAACTACAAAACGAAATCGAAACAGAAAGTCTCGTTTTCTTGGAAACAGCCACAAAACAAGAGCAGCCAAAAAAATTCCCGACACAGAGTCGGAGGAAGAATTCAAGGAGGGAGCTCCGCGGAAGAAGGAACTTGTTTATCTTGAGAACTCCCCGAGATATTGCAAAAAGACGAAATATTCGCTTGGCACGAAAGGGCGAATATGTGGAAAAGAAAGTAACTGTGAAAGAATGTGTTGTGGAAGAGGCTACACAACCCACGTCCGCATCATAAGGCGATCGTGTCAATGCCAAGTGAAATGGTGCTGCTACGTCCAATGCAAAACGTGTAACGAAAGAAAACAGATTCGTACTTGCAAGTGACGTGGGGCAGCAAAAACTTCTCAAAGCTATAGCATGCTTGGATGGATAGATCTTAGTCCGTGTAAAGAGAAACGAGGAAGTTGAACAGCTTTGCGTTCACAGGAAAGTACAACAGAAAGCACAATTTTCAAGACTGGTTTTCTTTCGTCGTTTATTTTTGTGAAAAACTTGGGTAACTTGAGTCATGTTCAGCAATTTTTGGTTTTGCAAGTTTTTCTGACTCTATTTTTTGCCAAGTTTCCCAAGTTTACCATTTATTTTACAATAGGTGGTATAGCTCACTCACAGCATTCACATTTGTCGTCAAACATATCGAAACTGATTCTGTTTACTCTTTACAGTAAAATATGCTTAACTTTTTTTGATTTTTTGTGATCGCTGCTGACCTCAGGTCTCGATTTATCCACTCAATCCAAGGTCAATTTTTTCTGATCGCTTTCCGCCCAGCCAAACCATAAGAATGCAATTTTAAGAATTACCCTGACCCTATAGTTGTCTTGCCCCTTTTTGCTGGATTGTGATCAAATTTTTAGAAACCTATATGGTCAATTACATAGCATGCTTACTGGCTGGTGACTGTATTAGCTACACATAACACTTTCAATTGACATATTCTGTAATTGCAATTCAATTCCATTGATGTGATCATTTCCAAGTTTATGTTAGATTGACTTTTTTGTATTTTGTGCTGAACCGATATATACAGATTCTTTTTGACGAGCATTTTCTTTTCGTGATCTTTATGTTTTTTCGATTAAAGTTGATAAGTCTATTTTTAGGTCAATGTGTGTAATATCCACTGGCGTAACTGATGGAGAAGGGCATCTGTATGTAATGGAGAAGGAGATCTGCATCTGTATGAACCCCTAGATGTGGGTCTCTCTGGAAAAAAGTCGTGACTTAAGTCCCACGGAAAAACACCAAATTCTTGATGTAGATCTTTTTTGTTTTCGCCCAAACTCCGGCGATTGGTCGACCCTCTAAATAGAAGCTTGCCCCCCTGGCACAAACCTTTATAGTTGCGCCACTAGTCACACTCCTGATGAGATAACGAGAGCAATTTAAAATGCAGTCATAGGTTTGTTGAGAGGTCATAATTATCTTATTGCTGAGCTTCACGAAAGCCACGACTTCGTAAGAGTTTGTTTGATACATCCTATAACTATTGTGATAAAACGATCACAAGCTTTTTCAACGTTGTACTGTAGTTTCAACTTTCAATGAATTTTATACAGAAAAGTAATAGAACCTCTCCAGTCGCAGTTTTTAAGCATTTCATAGGACGAAAAGCGGATATCTTTATAATATCTTAATATTGAATAATTATTGCAGCTGCATTTAATGTCGATTTATTTTGCAAAGCGATGGAAACCAAATTTAAAAATGTTTGCAAATGTCAATTCTACGATTAGGTCCTTAAAACTTAATCTGGTAGCAAAAATAACTTTTTCAAAATACTGGAATACGTTTTGTTGCGAGTTACTTTCGTACCCTAAACTAACATGTTTAACTAAAAAAGAATCAATTTGCGTAGATAGACTAAAAGGAAATCGTAAATAGCAATAGGTAGAATATGCGAAGTTAAAGAGATACTGCTCGAATCCGTTTTATTGAAGAAATAAGTTCTACCAGTACTTAAATTATAAAATTTTGCATGGGGGGACGCTTTTGCAGCCTTGACCAAACATAATTGGCATGCAAAAGTACTTTAGTAAAGATTACGTAATTTCGTCGTCGAAATTGAATGAACACCAAAAAAAAAGGTCATCGCCGGAAATTGAAGTGTGTTTTTTGCCAAAATTAGGTGAAGACAGGCGCGTAGCCAGAAATTCGCAATGGGGGGCTATGGTGGGGGCGTAGCCCCCAGCCGCCGGAGGCACGGGGGTCTGGGGGCGAAGCCCTCAGCGCTCGAAAATTTTGCTTTTTTTCGCAAATATAACTTAATTTTAGGGCTATTTCATTAAAATATAATACTTTTAAAACGTGGCATAGAAATTGGCAGTGCAAACATGATTAAACTGATTGCATTAGTGGTCTATGTGGAGGTGGCTAATAATAACATTATAGTTCTCTTGTTTACTTGGTGGTAAATCGTAAAATTCTATTATTCAATAAAACTCAAACGGAGTAATCTATTTCGTCAAATTTTATAGAGAAAAATAATTTGGGGGGGGCTAATGGAAAGATATTTATGAGAAGTGATTGGTAAGTAACTAATACTGAATAGCCCCCCTCCCCCTCTTATTTCTGAGTTTATAATATATTTGTTGATGAAACCTATGTTTGGCCTTTTTACACTAGTGATCAAATCTGATTGCTTAGTTTTGGGCATTTTTCAAAATTTTCATTGATTTGTGACTTTAATTTTGACAAATTAGCCGTATATGTTTATATTGTTTAATTATATGTTATATGTTTAATTAGCCGTATTATACGTCCCCCCTGCATATATGTTTCAAAAAATGCTTTAAATCACTTTTTGGTCCATTCCAGCGTAAAAAAAACAGTCTCAGATGAGCTAAAAACGTGGTATTCTTCTTATTCTGCATTTTGGTTGACAGGCTAATGGAGGGGGCTATAGCCCCACACCCCCTGGCTACGCTACTGGGTGAAGACCAAAAAAAGGTTTTCGCCGGAAATTGACGTGTTTTTTTTGTCAAATTTAGGTGAAGAATTAGGTCTTTTTCGTCTGATCATCCAGCGCTGAAATCTCGATGTGGGGACACCTAAATCTCGATGGGGGGCGCTAACTCTCGATGGGGGGACGCATCCCCTCTACAATTTACGTACTGAGTTCTACTTGAGGTAATAAAGAGGTGCCAAAACCCTTTTTCCACAATTCCCCTTAGCGAAAATAAGATTTAATTGGTCTAACCCCGCACCATTGGCAACCTTGCATTTTGCAAGTTTGTGACATCACAAAAGGCCAACTGTACTGTACATCAGTACTGGTGTTCTAGGTCTACAAGTACCACTAGCCAAGTTTTCAGATTTGGTTAGGCACTCACTACCAGAGGTGGTCAGTAACGAAGTAGTTCTACTTAAGTAGACTACTTAAGTAGTATTTTCGGTAACGAGCGACTTACTTACGTATTTTTCATTTCTGATACTTCTACTTTTACTTCAAGTAAAATTCTCTTGAAGTAACGCTACTTGAGTAGTAATGACTTTTATGTAAAGTAGAAGTAAACACCTAGCCAATCCTTTTTGATGATGATTTGACCAATGACCACGATTTGAAGTTTTTTCGTTTGTCTCATTATATCTGGCAACTCTGCTTATCGAAAACATGTTGGTACAGGACGCGAAACAGAAGTCTGGTACGCTGTAATTACAGTCTATGTACCGGTAATGGCCGCAATTTTGAGGTTTGGCAAGGTTTTCTGGAATTTCTTTGTTTTAGGTGGGCGCAGTATTATTGTGTACTTTATTGTTTGTTAGGTTTTCCAAAGAAGTATTGCAGATAGATACCGGTAGTTGAAAGCCTTCACTTAGGCCTATACCGGTAGCTGCCAGTATATACCAGTAAGCGTTTGGGCTACTGCCGTAGTACCAGCATTGATAAATTATAAGATTTTGACTAGCCTGTATTTAAACTATCATAGCAGCCTACTGTCATTTGCGTGACTGTCATTTACCGCTCTAGAGGCATGCAAGCTATACAATTAGCCACCCGAGCAGAGTAATGCATTGTTTAGATCAGTGCTCTTCAACCTTTTTTACGTGGTATACCTTTTGCGATTTTCGAAAACTTTGTATACTCCACAAAAAATTCTAGCCCGTGTAAGCGGTGTAGACTTTTTTTGTAGATCCGATTTTTCATGCTTAGATTTGGGCGAAATTGGACCGAATCTAGCCCGAATGTAAGTGGAGACCATTTTCTTTTTTTTTTTGGAGATCGCAGTTTTGTTTCGTATACCCTCTGTATACCGAGTACCATAATTACCGTTTCGCATACCAATTGGTATATCGTATACCCGGTTGAAGATTTTTTGTACGAATTAGATGTTACGAATCTGTGGTGACCTGCTGATTGGCTTACTTCATATTGTACGTAGCAGGTTTAATCCAATAAAAGTTTAAATGGATTGTTGAACTCGACCGTTAGGTAGTGTACATTATTCCACCCCACAAAGTGTACAGCAAGTACGTATCGAGTTTGTTTTACTGTACAGTACTACGAAACTTATTGAATAGTTACGACGATTCTTTTACAGGTCATCTAGGGTAGTGTGTTTTTGCGTTGCATCAAATACCAGGTGTTGACTCAGTCTCACTAAAAAAAAAAGCATACCGAACCCTGATTAGCATGGTACAGTGGACAAACTAGACATGCGCATTACTCCTGGTTCATACGAAAAAGATTAGCGGTTAACGGCGTTGCGTTTGCTGCGGCCCGTCTGGGGTTCAATTCCCAAGCCGGTTAACGAACAGTGTTGGTAACGACTCGCCATCGCTGCGACATTTCTTCTCAAGCTGTGTTGTCCAGGCGCGGAGATGAGCCCAGAGTCCCTACTAAATCGTATTCGTAACACGCTTCGGTGTAATTTCAAGAGAATAATAAAACTTCGATTTTTTGATATGCTACCGTAAGTATGGCTTTGCTTGAACACTGATCGTAAGCGTCACAACAGCAAACCTTCGAAGAATAAACAAACACGTGAAATTCGAAATTACTTTCTACTTTCATTACTTAAGTAGAATTAATTTTGACTACTTTCCTACTTTTACTTTAGTGGAAATGCTTCGCCATACTTCTACTTTTACTTGAAAGGCATTTTTGAGTACGTAACAATACTTCTACTTAAGTAGATTTTTCGACTACTTTGTCCACCTCTGCTCACTACTATACCAAGTTGGTAAATTATGGGTATTAGATTAGGCCTACAGTATTGCAATTGTATTATTGCGCTAGTTTCTGATCACAGATGTAAGATTAGCCTACAGTATGCTGTATATTCTGTTATTTTATTGCTTGTTGCACGATAACTTCTCTTAGTGAAAATAAGTTGGCAAGAATAAGATTGGTAGGCCACAGGGTAAAGTTAAAATGCGTATCATCAACCCTTCCAGTCACATCACGTGATCAAGCCAATTTTGGTAAAACCTCCCTTTTTCGTCCAAATTAGGGTTAGGGAAATCATGTGGAGTATATTTAATCTCCCCAACCCTATTTCATCTCCCCAAACCCAAAATGAATGAAAAAAGAAGGGTTTTAACAAAATTGGCTTGATCACGTGATGAGACTGGAAGGGTTGATAATATGCATTCTAACCTTACCCGTGTTGAATTAAGCGAAATCAGGCTTTTGTGAGGTCACAAAATCGCGAAATACATGGTTGCCAATAGTACAGTTTAACGGATTAAATCGTATTTTCGCGAATAAAAAAAATTGTGCAGAAAGGTTTGAGGCACCTCTTTATTACCGTTCTCATTTTTTTAAAACAAAACAGATTTCGAGCAGTATCTCTTTCAACTGTCTACGTAGCATTAAATGTCCATACGCAATAATGCATCATGTATGTGTACTTCTGCAATAACCTCAACAACGTTGCTCATTTCTTGCCGCATTGTTGTGAATTTTGAGTAAAGCGCATTTGCAAATCTTCGGACCACTAAGTGACTAATGTCTAGGGTTGCCCATTTTCCCAAATTTTCAGCTATGCGGAAAAAGGAAAAAATTTAAATAATTTTCAGGAATACCGTCATTGCATGTTCGTTCATCTCCGTGTTATTGCGTCTGCCGGCAACAAAGCTTCTTCGAAAGTAATTTTGCAGTGGTAGCGACCGTCCCAAGATTTGAACTCCAGACCTCCTCCTCTATGGACAAACGCGTAAACGCTCGACCTACTGGCTTAAAGTATATTGAAAATTGACCAAGAACAACACTATATACCATTTAGATTCTTGAGAGTTTTAAGTTTCACCAGACTGCAAATCGAACTCGACCCATTAGTTTTCCAATGTTTTATTTCAGCACAAAGCATGAAATTTTTCAATCATCACGCAGAAAATAAATTAATCAAACGAAAAATTTGTTCGCTTTGTTTGAAGTTGATGCATTTCAAAATGCCAGAACACTGCGAAAAAAAATTGACACTTTGCTATGTTTCCCGAATGTCAAACTGTTTGTGCAAAATTTACGGAATCTTCTGACCTTTTTAATTCTGAAATAAATACGTACATTTTGTTAACAGCCTGTTACTAAAACTGGGCCTTTCCGGATAAACCGAGTTAAAAGCAGGAAATAACTTGAAAATAAGTACGCATAACGAAACTGAACAATTAAAGCGACAATTTGGCAACGGTTTTGTTCGCAAAGCGAGACTTTTTGTTTAAGGGTCATGTAAGAATTGCACGGATATATACGAAATCAGAAAACGTCAATGAAATTTGGATTCTTTGACATGTCATCTCATGTACGTATTATTAATATTTTGAAGAGTTTGTGTGAGTATATAAGAAAGCAGATTTGCAGTAAATATCTATTTTATTTTTGATGCTGCAACATTGCTCATTGAAAACTACGCAATGAAGATATTCGCTTATTTGTTTGCTGGAGCTTGTTTAATCACGATTTCATCAACAGTTCGATTACAAGTTTGCAGCGGAAATAAGTAAGTGCATTACAGGTATTGCGATGCCATCACTTTCAAAAACGCAAATCCCATAAACGAAAAAAAAATTGAAGTATTCTAATCACTCGATTGGTGTCTCCAGCGATAGATTTCTTCTATACTTGATTCTGTGCTGAAATCATGTAACATAAACAAAGTCTCACAATTTAGGTTTGGCATACTTCGACTTCAAAAAATTACTGATTAATATATATCTAAATCTCAAGAGACCTTCAGAAAAAATATCTAGGGATGAGATTTAAGCCCATGTCCCTTTTTGACGTAATGCCTTCTGTTTTTTGCTATGGTAAGTCCGCTTGCTTGACTGGTTAGCGTTTAACGTGAGTGACTAGAAAAAACATTTTGGGTCTGGCGTCAATACTCGGTATGCGACGCCACAAGTTTTGTTTTTCCAAATCTACGAATTATTATGTTTACTGATCAGGGCCTGATCTACATTACGCGGGGCCCCTGACACTTTGGAGATTTTCGCTCTTCGTCTGTCAAATCCAGGTGCAGACCAAAAAAAAAGTCTGACCATCTGAGCGCGGGGCCCCTGGCACTGTGCCATAAGATAAATCCGGCCCTGGTACTGATGAACAATTTCATTGTACTGGCACAACGATAATCAACTCGTAATTACTGTAAGCGCTGGAGGACTTCGAGATGATGGATAATGCAACCTGCAACCTTGACGAGTTACATGATTGAACTTGTTTGCGTATAATCTAGTTTATACTCGACCGGTTTTTTGAACGTAATCTAGACTATGATTTTCCGATAAAGATTTACAATTAAAAATTTGATTGGTGATACAGAACTTTAGAATTGCTTTGATTAAAATGTTTATGTCTTCGAAGCAGCTGTTCTGTCAGACGAAAAGCTGCTTTGAAAACATAAGCATTTTAATCAAAACATTCATACAGAAATTCAAAATTGTTTTAGGATTTTTGCTATTTCAAAATAAATATTCATATATTTTGGAAAGACTTTTTTACCGGTAAATTTTAAGATCAAGAAATGGAAAAAAAAAGAGAAAAGTATTCATCTATGTGTTTATGATTTGCGTTTCTGAGGGTTTGAATTGGAATTACGGTTTGGATTATGATTAGAATTTGAGTTGCAGGGATAGATTTTGGCATAATTTAATTTTAATAATTTTCCGCTGAAATAAAACTTATCTATATATTTTGCAGCAAGAAATTTTGCTACAATGGACAAGAAGTCTTTCTCTCTGGAATGAATCAAGCCTGGTCTAGTTTCCATTACTATGCAAGCGACTTCGGAAATTATTGTTACGATAATTTCACTAAGCCTACTCTAACTTGGTATTTGCAAAACATCAGAGCTAATGGAGGAAACTCGATTCGTAAGTTTGGGAAAATTTCTTTTTTGGGTTCTTTTTCCGTTTGTTACGCTTTTTTTTAAACAAATCTGTAAATTTGAAGCTGAGGCTGGTTTTTAAATTTTCACAATATTTCGGCCTCATTTGTTTTGGATTTGTTCTATACTTTTTTCGAGAATAAACGAACACAAGTTTATTTTTACTTGGTTTGAAGTTGTCTATTGCTATATATGGGATACACACAGTTTTTAATGCTACCAAAATGATGTTGTCAATTTAAAAGCATGGCACACCTTATTTCATAAAGTGGATTCTGTGCACTGTACGCATGTTTGTGAGGATAAAATTTTTTAGAATGTGACATCCTGATTTTTATAAAAGAAACCTGTTCTGAAGATGTTTCCAAAACGGGAGAACTGAACGTCAATATAAATGAAAAATAATATCGGAAAAACTCTGCCAGGAAATGACAATATTTTACAGGTATATTTCTGCACACTGACAGTCAAAAAACGCCATGTTTTAATTCTGATGGTTCTGTTGGTGCGGCTGACTGCTCAAAAAACCACATCATTGAAGAGATGAAAGATTATCTATGCATCGCAAGGCGGTATAACATTTTTGTGTTTTTTGTGCTTTGGAACGGAGCATTGTTCAACACTGATCCTAACTCAAACGCAGGTGAGTATTTTTGTCCTTCAGCGATCGATCTATGATTTTTGGGGCTGCAAAAAAATTACTAGTTGGGACCCCTTTTTTGGGCCGAAATTAAAATGAAGACCAAAAAACAACAGGTCTTTGCGTCTCAGAGTTTATTCTTCTGTTACAGTAAAAAAGCTCTCCAAAACGATTTCTGCTGCTCTGGGCTTGCAAAAGTCGGGGACCCCAAAGAAATGCCTCATTTTCCTAGATCTCGCAAGATCCACTCGTGATGCTTATATTGAATGCAAGAATGTTAAAATGTATTCTATGATTATGGTATTTTTTGATCTTCTATAGCATAAACAAATAAACGTAATGAATTCGTAAATTTTGAAGATTGTAAGTACTCGGTAATGTCTAACTAATACTCATATAAAATCTAATTTTGATGACCAGCGCTTGAAAAAACTAATGGTTTGCCTTCCCCTATATGTTTAAGATACAAGTTTCATGGATAATGTCAAGGCCGTATTTACCATATGGCACAGTGTCTAGGACCCCGCGCTCTGGTGGTTAGACCTTTTTTGTTTTTTACCAATATTTGGTGGGGCAACGCTTTAGGACCCAGCGCTCGGATGGTAAGACCTTTTTTATGATCTTCACTTATTTTTGGCTGGAAAATAGCAAAAATCCCCGAAGTTTCAAGTGCCTCGCACGATATAAATCTGGCCCTGGATACTGTACCGTCCTACAGTAGGTTGATAAAAGAAGTCAGTGCAGAAATCTTGGTACAGGCAGTGGTGCTATTCAACCGGTTCGAACCGGTTGAACGCGAGCCGGTTCCTAAATTTAGAGAACCGTAGTTAAAAGTTGTTGGCATAGAATAAATATCTTGCGCTTTTAGTTCAAACGAACCGATTGTTATGAACCGGTTTCTCCAAAATTTGTATAACATTCCTTGGGAGAGATCAGTACCGAACTAGAAGTATGCAAAACTCAGCATCATTAATTGTTATTGACTACATTGTAATAAGCCTTGGCTTATCCCAAAGCTAGTATAGTTTTTATCCAGCGGTTAATATTCTTTAATTTTTTCTTTGTACAGGGCCTCAGTTTAACGGCTTGATTACTGTTGATTACAAGCTTCAGTCTTACATTGACAATGCTCTTATTCCTATGGTAACTGCTTTGAAAAACTACCCGTCACTTGGAGGTTATGATATCATAAATGAACCAGAAGGAATTGTGATCACAGTAAGTAGTAGTCTGTCCATTGACTCTTTCCGTAGACTGGAAACTGACAGTTTTATCTTTTTTTCTTCACGGTTCATTAGTTCTAGAATGTACCGATTCGTGCAATCAGTGTAACTTTTTTCTTTACGATTCACTCGTTCTACCAACAGTCCAATCAAATCAGTCGAGTACGCGTGACTGCAAAAACCCTTCACAACAAGACTAAACTCTTTTTTCAATGCACTACACTTTTCTTTAAAACAATTTTATAAGAACGAGAGGCTGATTTTTGAAAAAAAAAGTGCAGTCTATCCATTTTGGTTTTGAAACGGATAGTATTTTACATTTTGCTTGCAAGAATATAGCCTGTCTATTGTTGAATCACTAAATACAGTGCATCGTCAATAGATGAAAATGGCACGAATTCATTAGGAAAAAAACACTCAATCGGATTCTACGTCATCACAGTTAATCAAACCAACCTCCGAAGCTCTGAATATACAAATTTATTCAATTTTTACAAAATTAATTGTTGCTGACAGAATCACCCCTGACCAGGCCCTGTTTGCCACAACGCAGAAAGACTCGCTGGTACTGGAGCTGGATTCGGAAGTTCTCATCCAAACTTGTTCTGGATGCATCGGTTGCAGCGATTTGTGAACTGGCAAGCTGCTGCTATCAAGCAGTAAGTATTGCAGGTTCTGTGTAAAAGATGATTTATTTCTTCGAGGGATAAGATTTTTTAAGCATTTGCAACTTAGTATCCCCTGAAAAAGGTCATTGAGACCGATGATATCAGCCTCCTGATCCCTGCATATAAAATTTCGGCTGGTCGCTTCGCTAATTTTTTGAATTTCTATTTTTTGAGGCAGAAATGGTCATTAAATCAGTGGTCATTAAGTCTGTAAAGGTATAAGTTTGTAAAATGTTTACCTGAAGAGTTCAGGAAATTAATGCGTTTAAGAAAAGACCAGAGGTGGAGTCGAGGACACAAGGCGCGAGGCCAAGGCCAAGGACACAAAAAAAATCCGAGGCCAAGGCTAAGGCCAAGGACAGCTATTCCGAGGACAGAACCTCTCGAGGCCAAGGACAGGAATGCTCGAGGTCAAGGCCAAGAACCGAGGACACAGGCGCAATCGTTCTCCTTCAAAAAAAAAGGTCTTCGAAAATATTTTTCAGGCGATCTCCAATTCATTGGCGTACCCAAAATTTTTGATTAAGGAAGGCCTAAACCACAAATCACATGATATGACGTTATCAAAATTTTTCTAAATAGGAAGTTTTTGCGGGACAAAGATATCGTAGGATGAAAGATCTGAAATCGTTCTTGCCTGATTGCACCTAACCAGGATTTTGCAAAGGAAGAAGCCTTAAACTAATAGTTGATAAATGCAAACATCTAACTTTGGGAACGTGTTGAGAAAACTAGTGTAACTCAAGTGTACCTCAGACGGGGGTTTGGGGGCGGGGCCCCCAGCCGCCGGAGGCTTTGGGGGTCTGGGGGCGAAGCCCCCAGCCGTTGGGCGATTTTTTGTAATTTTTTAGAAAAAAAAGCTATTTTAATGCCATTGGATCACATTTCACAAGTGTTCAGAACCATTTGAAAGCACTACATTTTTGACATTTGAAAGCCAATTGAAAAAATCAAATTGTTTAATTCTCCTTTTACTTGCAATTTAAGTCCAAAACACGTTTAACATCTTGCATTTTGGAATTAGATTTTAATTGTTAATGATTTGGTCCATGTAGGGGGAAGTGAGGTGCATTGTCTCTGGCTGCATTTTAGCAGTAAATAATAATCCACTCGAAGATTTTCCTTAGAGATTTTTGTTTTGTCATGAAAATAACCAGTTATAGGAGTACTTGTTCGTCAGGGGGCCCAGGACCCTCAATTGAAGCTCAATGATTCGTTGAATCAGCATTTTCCATGGCTAATTTTTTTAAAAACTATTTTGTTCGTAAAAGCCGGCGAGGTTGGAGGTGAAATACTGAATTGTTTTTGAAAAATGGTACAATAGATGGTTACGTCTACTAATCATGTTATTGCCGGGCCGGATTTACATCGCGCTCGGCCCCTGGCACTTTGGAGATTTTGGCAGCATCTTTCTCGGAAATATAGGTGAAGACCAAAAAAGTCTTACAATTTCAGCTCGGGGCCCCTAGCTGGTACTCCGTCATATTATGGTAAATCCGGCACTGATTAATGCATTACGTTCACAAAAAGGCTAGATATGGGCCTGAGATAGCAACTTTTAAGACAAAAACTCTCCATTTTCTCCGGGTTATACGTTTAAATAGGCTGGTAAAAATTGAATTGAGTGAGGACCCGGCGCCCCTGGTCTTCAATATTGTAAATTAGTTATACTGTTGTCAGCGAAAAATGCTAGAAAGAAACTAGAGAAACAATAGGCTTTTTTGTCACATTTTTGTCATTGGTGAAGTTACAATTAGGGGGGAGTCAGCCTCCCTCCCCTTGCCTACGCCTATGCTCCAATTGAAGAAAACAAAAAAGGTGTTCGCAAATTTTCCGCGAGGTTTCTGGCGTTTTCCAACAGAATTTCAACAGTTCAAAAAATAGTGCTGTCCTCGAGCTGAGGACAGGTCAATTTTTGAAGACTTGAGGCTTCGAGGCCAAGGCCAAGGACTTCAAAATGTGTCCTTCAGGACTCCACCTCTGGAAAAGACTGTTCAATGGAAAAGACAAACGCGTCACAAAAATGATACTGGCTAACATTTAATCTCAATGAAGGTTATTTTACACGAGGAAAAGGCAATGCTCCCTCTTCTCGTTTTTTGTTTTTATTTTTTGTGATAAATCTATAAAAAAAGCTTTTTTGCTTCAACTTGACTTATCACCGTAGTCAAATTTATTCACATATAATCGCTAAAGAGTTTGAAGTCGCTGGGGTAAAAGAAAGCTCTCTACTTTTGAGCTGTCCCGTACTCAGTTAATCCATCAAAATCTGGACATTCTGAACTCGCAGTCAACTAAAAGGTAACACAATACTTTCTCCAAAATCGGTCTTGACGTAATTATGTCAATGACTCAAAGTTGTAAGGACTCAGAGCCAATTTTTTTTTCAATAATTTAAGAGTACACCATGTTTGGTGCTTCTATAACCTGCACCATTTAGTAGTGGGAGAATTTTGCCCTCCTGTGTAAAATGCGCATTTTCCGAAGTCTCCTGATTGACTAAACATACAACAGAACATAATATTTTAAGGCATGATCCGCAATCTCTTGTCACCGTCGGATCATGGAGTGAAAAGACCCAGTACAATCCCTGGATGACTAATCCCTTCTCCGTAGAACCTACAACCTTCAATTACTTCAGTGATTCTTGTTTGGTGCAAGCTGGTAATCGTGCCAACGGAGTGTTGGATTTTTACCAGATGCACACTTATTCTCACGGGACTACTCCTTATAGTCCTAATTCCCCAATGGTTGTAAGTACTAAATTAATGTAACAGCGATTTCATCAAATTTTTCTTCATATCATAGCAAAACAAAACATAATGCTACTGGAAACAAGAGTGGCCTAGCTCCTCAACATTAAAAAGATGTCAAAAATATAGTTTCTCAAGAAGCTAGAGAACGATTCGCGTATTTTTTTGACGCAAGAGGTTTTTGCTCTGCCAGTTTTAGTTTGAGAAAGTTTTGACCACTCTCGTTTTTTCCCCGGACGTTTTGACGCGATTTTGTAAAACCCTAATCTTGGCTCCCTCCCTCCCTAAACTCGCCACGTGGGAATGTCTCGCGTCAAGCCATGTGGTCACATCAAAAATTCATGATAAACTGTTGTTTGCCATAATTGGAAAAATTATTTAACTTAAAACTACTACAATCTTAGTCAAAAGGTGCATGGAATTATGCAATATAATTTGAGGTGATTTAAATGATTCATGTCTCAATCTATTTCTAAATCAACAGCGAAAACATTTCGCTTTCTCTTTATCCTTATATATTATATGGAACCGAAATTTGAGTTTATTGTAGGTTTTGTTGAAACTTGCAAAAAATTTGGAAGTTTTTTCGCTTTGATCATTTGAAACTATTATAGATTTAATTAAATACGGCTGCAATTTCGAAAAATTTGAGATAAGCTCCCAAACAGATGTAAGCCTTTACCATATTTTTTCCAAACAATTTTTTCTCAAATTATTTGAATTGTTACAGAGATACGCACCATTCTACAACTTGAACAAGCCCCTAGTGATTGGTGAGTTTTCCAGGGCTGCAAGTTTAACGTTGATTCCTGGTTCTGGAATAGTCTCGAGAACGATCGAAGCATTGTTTGCACATGCGTATGATCATGGTTATGCCGGGGCTTGGAGTTGGCATGCAGCAATAAGTACATGTATACAGTAAACACCCCAGGGCCGTTGAAAGGATTACAAAGGGGGATTAAAGTACCCAGTCCCGGATCTTTTAGAGGGATGCTCGTCTTTGCTTGAAGGCCCGTAACAGTTGAATTAGTTTAAACCCAGTTTTGAAGCTATGACACTGTTACTGGTCGAAAGTAAAATGCAACGCTTCCAGAGCAGCAGAATGAAGACCTTTTCATTTTTGGTCTTCATTTTGAAGTCGAAAGAAATTGTAGCTCAGCCGTAGCGAAGTCCTTGTTTTTCCACGTCCTTTCCTGAATTTCGGCGAAAGTCGCATCAGCTTATAATGAGCGAAAACTTTTTGGGTTTGGTTTTTTGGCCTTCAACTTAAATTTGGAAGAATAAACAGTTTTTTTTTGGAGCAATGCCTTGTACTTTTGTTCTTGTGTTTTAAGTTTTATTTATCCCCGGACCTAAAACGGCCTTGCAATGCTACGTCTTGCGATGCTTTTAATAATTTTTAGAACTGCATGAATTTGCCGTTAACCAAACAAGTGTACGAAAAGTACCTTCACATATTTTGATATAATAATAGTGCTAAAGTCATTTTTACGTGATTGATTTCGCATATTTTGCAAAAAAAAACTGCTATAATCAATACTTCTGCGTATTTTTGGCTGAAAAATCTGTAAAAATTTTTATGAAAGAACCAGATCGCCATCTCGGAAGGAACTTGCCGCAAACCGCTGTAGGATCCAAAATCATCAGTACTTTTAACCAAAGCTAAAGAATTAGTTTCCAAAATACATAGTATGGATACTAAAACAACCAAGTCTAATTGAAGTTGAACCGATCAGTGGTCGAGTTGATAGAGCGTCTGCTACTGAAGCGGTAGACTTGGGTTCATGGGCATCGGCAAGGGGGGGCAGGGGGGGCCATGACCCCCGTCTGGATTTTTACATTCACTCTCTTAAACCTCCCAAATTTCAAATATTTTTCTATTTTTAGTGGTTAATACTGGCTCTATTCTTAGTGCCTCCCCTAAAAATTTTTCTGCCAACGCCTATGCTTGGGTTCGATTCCCGGTCGGGTCAAACCAAAGGCTATAAAAATTGGTCTTCCAGCTTAAGGGACAGTGTGAAGCCTCCGCCGTGTGTGGTAGGCATGTGGGCAGGTGGCAGCTTGACTCGAACACTGAAGGGTCCGCTTGCTGTCTGCTGACCAAAGCAACTTGGTAAATACACTGTAATTATAATTACAATCGGTCGCGGTCGCCTGTCGCGCGCCAATTAACGCCGCTTTGAACGATAATGAAAAATTTGATTTGAATTAATAGTTCAATCATTTTTCGCAGGGCATCGGTGCTAATACGGACAGTTTTGCTACTCAAGCCAATGGTTTGCAGTATATTTGGTGCCGGCCAGGAGTATGGTTTTTTCAAATATCCGTTCCTCATGGGTGCCGTTTTCCTATAACAAATGAGCCAGCGGCGTCGCACACCCATCCGGCTCAATGTCCAGCTACAACAACTACGAGCCCGACGGTCCCAACTCGTCCTCGCTTTCCTCCTCTACGAAATGTTTTCGGACAACGGCGATGAAGTTAAAACGAACTTGTTTCAAGCTTAAATTAGAGCATATTTAGCAAATTAGAAAAAAAACAGAAAAAAAATTGGGCAAGCTGGATTAGCAACAGGAAGGGCAAAACAAAAGCTAAAATTTTTATGTATTACGTAACGAAACCAACAATTGTATCACTTTCGTTGGCAACGTCGGGGCATCTCAAGTCTGTTCAAAACACAGCCAGAGAGTTACGAGCAAAAATGCGGCCAGGCCCCATCCACTAGCAAGTCGGGGAATAACTTCAAAAAATTTGCAACTTATAAAATTTTACTCGAGTTTGTAATCATTTAGAAGGCTTAAATCGCGAGTAAATTTCTGATTTGATTTTAGACGTTTTCTCCCTTTCTCAAATCCTTTTCACAAAGTTGTTTGTAGTAGTCATTTCCTCGTGACCGCTCCATTAACCAATTTGTCCAAGTTTTGTTTCACTTGTGGATTCGTGTCAGTTAATGAAACTTTAATATGTAGCGGTCCTAGTTAAATGACCGCTAAAATATTTTGAAGTCATTATTATAACAAGTGCTAAATATGTCAAGAGCTATTTGAGTTAAATTTTTTATGTGATTTGACTAAAAGGTAGAAAGCAGGGAGAAAGTATTCAGATCACTAGAAATACGCCTGGTTGCTCCTGGCTCGTTACACAATTTTGCTAAAGGCTTACCCCCCAAGCTATTGTTTGTCTGCATCTCACAGACGAGAGTGTGGGAGCAAAGCCCTCAGCCGCTAGGCGATTTTTGTGATTTTTGCTTGGCCTTTTTTGTAATCTTTCGGGAAAAATACATTTGGGTTAACTTTTTTAAAACCGTGACTTTCAGACAACTTACGCGCCGTCTACACCAGGCATAAAATCGTGAGCATACCAGCATATCATTAGTTTATTTTAGCCAATTGGAAGCTTTTAGGCTGGTTAGGCGGCACGCCGTGCGTACTAAATTTAAGTTTTTGAAATACGTTCGTACGCTCATGATTGTGCGCACATAGCAGACTGAGCCTAAGCTCCTTTTCCCTGTTTAAGCAATTGGGTTGCACTAAAGAATTATAACGTTCCATTTTTTATGATGAAGTTCATCAGTGTACAGTATATAGAATGTCATCATTTTGCTTTGTCCATGTTGCTTTGCTTTTAATATTACACAGGGAGTTACTTATCAACGTTTTGTCCTGGATACTGCTAGTAATATAATACGGTTGTATTTGTATTGTGAATATACTACTATATTGAGCATTTACGCAGCTTAGGCTACATTAGGGGTTTACTCCTAGCCCTAACAATACGATCTACCGTGGATACGATGTTGAACGAAGCATCGACGATTTTGTGCGTTAATAATAATTTTGTGTGTTTCCCTATTTTGAAGTATAATCATATTGATGAAAGTCACCACCAATAGAGAAACGAGCTGGATGCTCCGACGACTCCGCATTTAAGAATTGTAATAATATATTTAATTTAATTGAAATAATTAATTTCAGCCTGTATCGACAAGCTCATATGAAATCAATCGCAAGCCCAATATTTTAAAAACTAGTTGCTGTTTGATAAATTTATTCATTAAAATTTATTTCACCCAAACAAGGCCAAAGATGTCTGAGAGGGGACGAAAGGTATGTGGAGTATTCAGACCTAAGGTTTGTTTGGAGGCCAGTACTTGACGAGAAAAATAAGTCCAAAAAATAACAGCCCAAGTTGCACAAAAACTTTTACTTCTTTATCTTCGTCTTAAATACGGAAGAAAACTTGGGGTTTTGTAAGGGTTATCGAAATCGTAAGATTTGATTGCGTTAAAGAGCTTTCAGGTGATCATCGTAATTATTGCAATGCGTTGCAAAATTACCCCTCGGCCCAAATTGAGTGAAGACCTTGTATTTTTGTTAGTTTTGACCCAAGATCCGTTGGGAAAAGTAGTTTTAGGCTGAAATGCACTTCTTTTCGGTTTGGAGTTTTACCTAGGCTCGGAATTTCACCTTACGGCCCTAAACTAGAACATTAGTATTTAAAATCTGATTCAATCAATTCCATTAAAATGCGATTTTCATTTAACACTCAATGTTATTTACTTCCATAATAGAAAAACTATAAGCATAAGCCTAAACCAAACTGAAAACCTGAATTAAAAAACCAAGTTGTTTCTCTTTGCTGAGAATAAAATAGCCAAAGCTGTCGCAAACGGTTTATTTGAGGAGAGACATTTCGACTAATCACTAAAGTGATTATTAATCTTATTCAATTAGAATTAATTTCTATTTGCATGATAAATCAATCAAAATATTTTGAGTCAATTTTAACACCTGTTTTTTTAGATGTTTTGTTGAAAAGTTGCCGAAAAGGCCCCATTTTTCACGGTTTGGTGTTTATTTTCTAAAACTCTAATATTTTTTAAAGCGCTTTCGCTGGAATTTTGGTAACATTGCCTTGGCGGTTAGCCATCAGATAACTTTTGCGGGCTTATGCGTCGCGCCAAAATCAAGTTGCGTAAGCTGTACAAAATTGGACAATTCCAACATGAAAATGAATTCAGTGCAGAAATTCACTGCATTACCGGTAATAAAACTGAACTGAACTGAACTTTATTTTGTTACCTGTTATAAATAAACAGCACAAACCCACAAAGTAATGCAAAATGAAAACAAATTAAACACATTCAGCATAAATCGGAGCAAGGTAAAAATTATAGGCACAAGGAGACTGCGAAGGGACTGATTTTGTCTTCGTGTCTGTCTGCAGCCACCTATTGTTATTAAAGCTTTACTTTTTGTTCAGTAATAAAAAAGATACTGACGTATCGTCCAATAGTCAGTGAGAGTTTTCATTGCATACGTAATCTGAAATCAATCTTTTTCGACAGTTGTCGAATTTAGCATTTTTTAGCATCGTAGTATGCAACGATTTCATTTTTGAATGATTTTAAAGCGCCAATCTGGCGCAAAAAACACAAAACTATTTTTGGCGCGTAGCGAAAGCCCTGCAATTGCAATAACACAAGTTATCGCGAGGACGGTAAGAACCTTACCAATATTAGAGGTTCCAAGGAGTCAAGACCTTTTTATTGTAGTTCGGTTTGCAGATGAAGGAGACAACGGAAATTCAGAAAACAAATTTTATTCGTGTAAATCGGCACACTGTTTGGACTTCGATCGGCTTGGGCAAGAAACAATTAAGTGGCGCAAAATCCCGGCGCAGACTGCAGAGTGCAGAAGTTGAACTTGCAAACCTGAGTGCAAGCATTGCGTTGCACTGTGGTAGCCTACTTGGTTACTTCATGTGCTTGGACTAAACTTACACCAGTGTATTTTAAAGTGAGAAGTATTCAGTATATTTGTAGTACTCTTGCAAAGCAAACTCGAAAATTTTTGAAGGGATGCCAAACTTTCAATTTTAGGTTGAATTTCAGCTACAGTTATTCACTAGGCTATTCAGCTTACACTGTTACAGTTTTAATATCAATCATTATCAGTTGTGATACCGGTAGTTGATACTCTGATACTGGATATCACTATCAGTTATGGCTATTTATGGGACTATTTATTTGTTAAAAGCTTTTAAAATACTCTTCAAATCCAACAACTGTGACAGAATGAGAAATGGACGTCATTTTTAGGCCTACTGGTATGAGCCGTCAGCGTATTTTCGAAATCTCTGCAACTTTTGTATGAGCATGCGCTAGGGTGTTGCAGTTGCCCCGACCTCTTAAGATTTTTTTCTACCTTCTTCAAAATAGGAGGTTGCCAAAGAAAATCAAGAATACAAAGTTTGAGAAAAAAAAATTTAGGTTTAAAGTCGCACAGAGACCTCTTTTATCCAGAATTTAGTATATGTTTTATTTTGTGCCGCTAGAGGGTGCTATGTGAAATCTTTGTTACTAATGGGTCATTGCATAATTGAACATTAACTTTTGGTCTTATACATTCAAAAAAACTTCACTACGACTTGTAAAACTGTTTACATACGTATGCTTTTTGATTGTTTTTTCAGAATTAATTGTGGTCAAAATTGATCACGTTTCTGTACTGGGAAGCTACAACAGACACTCTATTTGAATTAGACCTACAGTATCTATTTTGGCTGGTTGTGTAAAACAGAGTGAAACAAGCTTACGATGTTACTTTCTTAAAGAATGACGGTGCAGACTATGCTTTGAAGTCCTTGGCCATCCTTTGAATCCTCTTTTATCCAAGGACTTTGAAGTCCTTGGCCTTGGCCTAGAAGGTCAAGTCCTTGGCCTTGGCCTGGAGGCCTCAAGTCCTCGAAAATCGGCTTGTCCTCGGCTCGAGGACAGCACTATTTTTTGATTTTTTAAAATTTTGTGGAGCGCCTGAAAAATTTTTTGGAAAATGTTTTTTTGTGGAGATCGCCTGAAAAATTTTTGTGAAGACCTTTTTTTTTTGGAGAGCACTTGCGCTTGTGTCCTTGATCCTTGGCCTAGAGCATTCCTGTCCTTGGCCTCGAGAGTGTCTGTCCTCGGAAAGGCTGTCGTTGGCTTTGGCCTTGGCCTCGGATTTTTTTTGTGTCCTTGGCCTTGGCCTCGAACCTTGTGTTTTCAACTCCACCTCTGGTATTTCCCAACCGTCTCGCCCAACATGCGTTAAAAATGCTCGCCCGAATTTCTTTGCGAGATGTTGCGTTAGAATGTAATAAATAGGTCATTGTAACGTCAGATGCATTTCTACTTCAAAATAATGCGTTCAAGTGTACTGCGTCAGCATCGTTATCAGTGATCTTGTCACAAAGTGATTTCGCTCTAAAGTGAGGGTTAGGGCATGATAGCTCTGGGGATAGTGGATTTGTTTAATGACTGCTGTTCTCAGTCAATGCTTTAGTTTTAATAATGCAATAGTACAATGTCAGAATGTGGTTGGCAGATAGGCCTATATAGTGTTCTGTCTTTAGATTGTCGTCTGTCACGTAATCACTTCGAGACGAAATCACTGTAACGAAATCACTTTGTGACGAAATCCTTGGCAACCGTCTTTATGACCGAATGACGGTATGTACTGTAATTGTCATGGAAAAAGATACTAATGGCCAAGGGCGTACGCAGGGGGGGTTGGGGTTCAACCCCCCCATTTGTCAGTCGACTAAAATGCACAATAAAGAAAATATCACGTTTTTAGCACTTCTGAGACTGTTTTTTTTGCAATGACATGAACTCCAACATGATCCAAAGCAACTTTTGAAACTATTCGAGTTTTTTGGGGGGGTTAGTTTGTCAAAGATAAAACTTACAAATCAGTAACAACTTCAAAAATTGCGAAAATTAGCAAATTCAACCGCTAAAAATGCTTAACATTGGCTTCATCAAAAATATGGAGATGGGGTTGCAGTATTAGTTAATTATTCAGTGTTAGTTAATTATTAATCCACTCAAATCTCGTTCTATTACCACCCTCCCATTCCTAACTGCCTCACTCTATAAACTATAGAATATCAATGCTTGTAAGTTTTTTCAAATTATTATTTTATGATGTATCGGCTTGTAAATCAGAGGACTGAAATGTTACTATTAGCCACCGCTCACATAGCTCACTTATGCGCAAAAGCGTAAACAAGAGGGTGGGACTTAAACCAAACATCCTATTGATCCGACGTTTATCATTCGAAATATCGTTTTATTGCGAAAACCAAACAAGCTTCTTCTTTACTCTCAAATTAATACGAAATATTTAATTGTTGTTAATAAGTTTTTTGTTATTCATTGCAACATTGTAAGTGACTAAATGTAATACGGAAAATCTTATATGTCGTGTTATGAGTCAGAGTAACTTTCAGTAGCGTCAGCGGGGATGGGGAGTGGCTATAGCACCCCCACTGGCCTATCAACCAAAATGCAGAATAAGAAAAATGCCACGTTTTTAGCACTTCTGAGACTGGTTTTTGCACTGCAATGGACTAAAAAATGATGTAAAGCATTTTTTGAAACATAAATTTAGGGAGAGGGGGCTAATTTGTCAAAAATAAAACTCACAAATCAATAAAAACTTTGAGAAATGGCCAAAAACAAGCAATCAAATTTGATCGCTTGTGAAACATAGGTTTTATCAACAAAAATATTATAAACTTAGGAATAGGGTGGGGCTCTTCAGTATTAGTAAATTTCCAATCACTTGTCTCAAAAATTTTCCATTACACCCCCTCCCCCCAAATATTTTTCGCTATGAAACATAGACGAAATAGATTACGCTGTGAGAGTTTTCTTGAACTATAAGATTTTATGATTTACCATCATGTAAACAAGAGAGCTAAATTTTTACCATTAGCCACCTCCCACATAGCCCATTTTTGCAAATAGTTTAATCAAGTTTGACTCCCGTACCTCCGGCTGCTGGGGGCTTTGCCCCCAGACCCCCAAAACAGTCCCCCCATTGCGAATTTCTGGCTACGCGCCTGGCAACTTTGCACTGTTCCTAATTATACGCGTTTTCGTAGCTTTTGCTTTCAGCAATTTTTTCTAGATCGTTCAGTTGCAAACCTTATGATGTTAACTACAGATGTATGCCTAATGCCTAATTGTGTTTTGTTTGAAAAGTTTTATTTACATTACGCACTGTGTGACTTTGATTCCATCTTGTGACATTACACTAAGTTATTTATTTGCCAAAGTATAGATCGCGAACAAATTTTTGATGTCACATTTTGAACCCCTCCCCCCATTGAAAAATCCTGCATACGCCACTGCTAATGGCCACGCGTCAATATTCCAAGCTCGCAAAATCCTCGATTGATAATAATTAGTTAATGAACGACAGAGTTCAATTAAATTTTTGGATCAATGTAAAAAAAAGAACAACTTTTTCCATACTACAATTGTTTAAATGACGTAAAGCGCTCTTGAGGTTGTTGGTGGGTCAACTTACATGTAATTAGTAACAATAGGTTACAAAATTTTCAAAAGTGAACATGTCGAAGTACTATCTCCTTTTTTGAAACCATAGTATATCTTGAGTTGAGAATGGCTGTTTTTAATTTTTTGTCGATTTTCAGCCTCATTTGTTCTTAATTTTTGCTTAAATTTTGAGAGCATCGATGTCAATTTTAGCGACCATGTTTGTAACACCAGTGGAGTAAAAAGTACTCGAAAATTGTAATCAAGTAAAAGTTTCGTTGCTGACGAAAATAGTACTTGAAGTAAAGTACAAAGTACTAACCAAAAAAGTACTCCAAAGTACAACTGTTTCTACTGAAAAAGTAATTAGGCAAAACAAACAAACTATTCAATCGACAAATGAAAGACAACTAGTCGACTATCTTCACATCACTGCCACATAGTGCTTGGTTTTCTAACCCCTCATTCTCTCAAGAAGTCATAAATTATTAATTTTTGCTACTGTTTTGTCATTATATTCAAGACAATTAATAAAAAAGAACAGCAGCAGCAACAGTTCGAGATTTGAAAATCATGCCATGCAGAATTTACAAGGAATCATTTATAAAATCTTTGCTCAAATACTCATTCACTGTCATTGTTGAATTAATGCTAAAATTTAAAAATGCTAAAATTTAAAAAAAAAAATTTAAAAATTTAAAAATTTTTAAAATTTAAAAATTAATGCTAAAAAGTAAAAATCTACTGTATCTACAGGGTTTGCCAAAAGTTCGCATCATAGCAATTTCAGTATATTCTGCGATAACCATTTTTGGATTAATTAATCAAAATTATTGTGGATTTTTTTAGTTTAATTTATTTAGCAACATGCAAAGGCAGGCAGAAGCCTAATAAACTTTATGTCGCTAATTTACACAAAATTATTGTAGATAGAAGAGGACGTGCAGTAGAGGACCCAACGTTCGAGGCTACGGTCAAGGACCGACTTTGCGAGGACAGACCCTCTCGAGGCCAAGGACAGGAATGCTCGTGGCCAAGGACCGAGGACACAATTTTTTAAATTGTAGTCGGCAGTTTTTTTTTCTCTTTTAGGGGGAAAGTATTTGCGATAATTGCATTTCGTTAAGTTTTTGATGGCAATTCAAAAACAGTAGTTTCTAAAAGAATGTTATTTTGAAGTTTTTTACGTTAGCAGAAATGCTGATTATGTTCCATTATGGTATTGTAGCATTGAAACAATAAAAGCCTTAAGGTGAATTTACACAGTATCCGTTTTTCGTCCGTTTTCGTCCGTTTTTTTACGTTTTTGCTTCTTTTTGACAAAGTATGCGCTTTTTCATCCGCATTTTTATGTGTCCATATCCGCACTAACCAGACAGTCACAATCTGGACAAAAGTTTTCCAAAAAAATTTTTTTGTTAAGGGGTACAGCTCTATTTCGAAATATCGCTCTTATCGTTCATACACAAAATTTTTGAACAAAATTTTTATCTATATATAACATTCTACTTAGTGCGGATATAGATTTATAAAAATGCGGATGAAAAAGCGCATACTTTTTCAAGGAGAAGCAAAAACGTAAAAAAACGGACGAAAACGTACGAAAAACGGATACTGTGTAAATTCACCTTTAATTCCTAATTTAAGACATTTAGAGCTGAATAGAAATAACTAAAACCTAAACGTCGAAATGGTCAATTTTAAGGCTTTAACTTCATCATTTAGGACCCTGGTGCAAACGTCTACTGATTAATGTTTATAGATTCCACTTTTTTGTAATTTCTCAAACACAAACCTTATTGTTTTGTTAAACGACTTCTTTTTACAGAATTTTTTTAAAATATTGTCGTAGTTCTTAAATATTTTATAGTGATTAGCGAATAGAATTATTATTGTCTAAAAGTATTGCAAAATACTGTAAATTTATGCTTTTAAAATGAATTGAGCTACCGCACCCGGTATTTGCATGCTCAAGTTCTTCGAAGAAACAGCGGGGTTCTGGGGAAGAGGGCTAAGTCCCTATGTCTTCATTCAGTAGCGTACGCAGGATTTTGAAAAGGGGGGGGGGCAGGAACTTCGGAAAATTTGACAAGAACAAAGATCAGAATAAGAAATTGGTCCGCCCAAAATCAGTCCAATTTTTTGTCCAAAATAAGGTGAAGAGCAAAAAAAAGATCTTCACTCAAATTTAGTCCCATTATTTGCCCAAAGTTGGGTGCAGGCCTAAAACAAACATATGAAACATACCCTTTGTGTGATCAAAGCTTCTGCCCAACTTGCAAAGTGGAGCCATGCCGCAATTTCGCATACTATTTTACGCTAATTATAATATCCTGGCGACCCAAAAGGGGGCCATTCCCCCCCTTAAATACGCCCCTGTCTCCGTTGAACCGTTTTAGTGATTTTTTTCAGACAATTGCAATTTTAGCGGCTTTTAAAGAAAATTACTCGATTAGAATTTGAAAGCATTTTGAAAAAAGAAAATACCTTCAAAGTTAAGTTAAAAAAAACTTTAGTTTTCTCATATTTTTCCAATCCTATTTTTAAGCCAATCTTAACTTTTCAGTGCACGTGATGTCTCTATATTCTCGCATCTAATGCCTATCAATGAATGAGCGAGCACGTTTCGGCCACCAAAATACACTTTATAAAATTCAACATAAGGTATTTGACTGCAAAGAGTAGCCTGAAGATCCCAAGTCCCAACATTGCTGTATTAAAGAGGAAGGCATTGAAAACATTGGCCTTTTATCCCGGGACCCTCCTTTCAAAAGGCCCACAATTTGTAGAAACGTAAAAACAATAAATCATAATTTTTTCTGAAAATGTCCCACTTTTTTGCGAGACTTCGCCTTTTATTTTCATGACGTTGTGTGAAAAATTGATTTAAGTACAGCGTGCATCTTTCCAGGCATTCGAACAATAATACTTATATTTAATTTCACACTCGCTTTTTTATAATTCTTCATGCAGCGTTTTTTCTAATACAGATACAATTGTTAATACATGGAATTCTTAGCAGCGACTTTCAACTCAAAAATTATTCAGCGGACGTGGCTTTGCGCCCAGACCGCTTGTCAGTTATTATTGAATTGCTCTTTTATTATCAGGGATATACTAACGTATTTAGTGTAAGAAGTTACTTAATTACATTTCATTATCACACACATACTTTCTTCTGAATTTGCACTCAGATAGGCACGGTCATGCTTTAGCTTTAGCAACTTAAAAAGTTTGTGTCTGGACCCTCGGATCGTTTGTTATGACCCTGGATGGTTTTAGTGCTTTGCTGTTTGTACCACCCGCATAGGAAGTGGACTATTCGTAGAAATAAGAAAACAAAAAAGGTTCTACATTGCCTTTTGCCACCATCTTATCCTCCTATTAGAGTCTTCACACAATGCCAATTAAAATAAGGTTTATTATGACTTGGGTATCACATTACATTATTTTTTTTAAATAATAAAGAAATGAAACGAATTGATAGGCTAGAAGTTTAGATTATTTTTTGTCTGGTTATTTTCCTTTTCATCCAATCAAGAAATAATGCTGTCTTCAAGCCGAGAACATTACATTTCGGAGGACTTTAGGCTTCGAGGCCAAAGCCAAGGACTTCAAAATAAGTCCTCAAGGACGTCCTCTAGACCAAGGACATCCACGAGAACTCCATCTCTGGTAGATGCAGGCGCTTTGCCAGGAATTCGCAAAGGGGGGGGGGCTTTTTTGGAAGCTGGAAACAACATTAAACGACCTTGACCAAAATTTTCATCAGTCTTGAGTCAGATTGGGGCGGTTTTTCTGTCAAAATCATACGATCTCCAACATAAAAAATATAAAAAGAGTCTTCACCAGAATTGAAACGGTTTTTCCGGCGAAATTAGGTGATCTCAAAAAAAAAGGTCTTCACCAAAATTCAGTCAGTTTTCATAACCAACTCCAGGTGAGATCCGGAAAAAAACAAACTCCACTTTTCTAGTCCAAATAACAGCAAGTCCTTCACAACTTCTACTCGCCAATCCCATTGGGGGGTGGGGCAATTTTTATTTTTGGAGTAAAAATCGGCCTCAAAACCACTAAAAACGTGGCATTTTGCGTACTTTTCAGGCCAATGGGGGGCTGTAGCCCCCCCTGGCTACGCTACTGGGTAGATAGTCCATTTAGATAGTCTGGATCCCTACTGGGACGAAATTGATCGTCATATGGAAGACATTTTGTAATTACATTGCACAATATGTTACAGTACTCTACAATAACGTTTATTGCATATATGGTGTGTGATTTTTGACTCACTCTGTAGAATTTAGCAATAGAAACGTTTGGTTGTCATAGAGCGCATTTTTGGCAAATTTATTTGTCGGATTGCTTCTTTCATGGTTTACTTTTAATTGAATAAACATCAGCTACGTCAGTATGCGGTGAAGGGCACACACCAAACAACGAACGTGAAACTAAAACTATCTTGAACATTGAACTGCTTTTCGCCAGACTGGATCTAATGGATAAGCGCACATTTGGTAAAAAGGCGTTACTGCAGTCGCTGTAGTGGTCTGACCTCTGACGCAAGAGTTGCCAGCGGAAAAAGGAGCAAAAGACAACTAACTTAACTGAATTGAACAATTTCCGGTAGAAAAGTCAACCGTTCTGACGATTTATGGGTTCAAATTTAAAATTATAGTACTTTTAACTTTTTTGAATCAAAATAAATAGTACTATTCAAGTAGCGTTACTTCACTCTAATAGTAATCAAGTAAAAGTAGCCACAAAAAAAAGTACTCATTACTGGAAAAAACTACTTAAGTAATCTACTCACGTAAAAGTATTTCGTTACTTTACACCACTGTGTAACACCGTTTAATTCCTGATGCTCTGTCTGCCTGAGTAAAGGCTTTTTTCCTGCTTTTGCAGCATCGCAAAATTGCAAAAGAGAAAATGCAAGTTTTTTTCAAGTTAAACGACTGCGAAAAAAAAATTTTCAAACAGCGCTCAATTATACTCGTGGAATAGTTGCAATTTTGCTAGCAAACGGAAAGAATATTCTAAAATTTTATCATTTTGAATCAGGACAAAATTTAGTTCCCTTTGTTGATCTGATTTTTTTTTTGTTTGCTTTTGGTTTCTTTGCTGCCGAGACTGGCAACGTTTTTGATTTGTTCTTAAATTGTGAGCAAAAAGGAGTCTTATGTTCTTAGAAAATTGTTCTTATAGAAAGAACATTTTGTCAAAATTGCTATTTTTGTCAACTGGCGCTACTGAATACAGTGCATCCACGATTATACGGCCCCCAATTAACCGGCTGCTAGATTAACCGGCCGGGTTCCACAGGTAGGTACATTTAATTATTAAAGTCTAAAATCTACACGTTCTACAGCAGTAGCGTAGCTAGGGGGGTGCAAATGGTGCTATAGCCCCCCCATTGGCCTGAAAAGTATGCAAAATAGCATGTTTTTTGCAGTTTTGAGGTTGATTTATGCTCTAAAAACGAAAATAGCCCCCCAAAGTTCGTGAGATGCAAAGTAGAAGTGGGTGTCAGGACACTTGAAGACCTTTTTTTTGTGTTTTTTTTTTGGAGATCACTTGATTTTGGACAAAAAAACGCTCTGAATTTCGGTGAAGACCTTTTTTTTTTGGAGATCACTTGAAAAAACACTCTGAATTTCCCTCATTCCAATTCAAGACAAATGAAAATTCGGATCAAGTTCGTTTACGGTTGAATCAAACTTCAAAAAAAGCCCCCCCCCCCCCTTTCCGAAATCCTGGCTACGCGACTGTTCTACAGTGGGAAAAAACTAGAAAGCCAACAAACAATGTTGTCAAGAATCTCGTTTCTTATTTTGTATATATAGATTATTACGTAATAGTTGCTGTATAATGTTATTGCATATTAAATTACTATATGGTGAACGGTGAGTACCCTATGATAGATACCTTTCTTATCCGGCCAAGATTTTAGAAAAAGATTGCCCAACTTGATCTGATAATCGAGCATGCACTTTTCTTTATCAGTCAATACAGCAAACCAGAGATGGAACCGGTCAGGATTTTCTCGACCGCACTGGAAAGTTTCAAAATCTACGCCGGTTGACCGGCCGTCGACCGGTTTCTGACCGACCCGGTCTACCGTTTTTTTTCACAGAAGATTTTTGTTCATTGTTCAATGCATCCGATGATAAATTTTCAAAAAGGGGGGCCATTTGTGAAGTGTTAAAATTTTTGACTCCGGACGGGAGTCTCAGAAAATAAACATAAAAATTTTTTTGCATTTTTTGCTAAAATAACTCAATATTAACACCTTTTTAGGTTAAATTTTGGTTTGAAAGACCTGTTTTGAGCAGCGCAAAACGTGCACAAAACAAGCATAAAAAGAACTGAAGGAACAAGTTAAATTATTAGGCGTTCTTTCTAATGATATTATGCTTAAGGCCAAGAAAAAAAGTTAAAATTTTTTCGCTATTGGTGACAGATTGTATGAATTTGCCGAGCAGCAAACACTAAATAGTTATGACATTGGCTAGAAAACATTCGAAATATAATGTGCCCCAACAGTTTGTAGAAATGTTACTTTAGAACAAGCCATGAGCTAGTTAGATAGAAAAAAAAAGCTTATGTCTTTCTTGCCCAGAGTAAAGTGTGGTAAATTTAAGTTGAAAAAAGCGTTTCAAAGCGGCAAGATTTTAGCATGTACCAAAAAATCTAAAATTTGTGCCACTTCTACTCTCAAGCTGATTAAAATGATGCTAAAATGCCAGGTAGCGTAAGAATTTTCCTTATGCATTCTTTGTTATAATCTGATTACGCGATTTTAACGTATATTTTGCACTTTTTGCTTTGTGTCGTGACTCAAAGGGGGGGTATGGCACAATGCCCTCCTCCAAAATGCGTCCCTGGATGTGCATGTCTTAATGACCAAAGCATATTAGTCACAGCTTGAAGCCATTCAACAAGTGTTTTCAAAAGGTGTGGTTTGTTAATATTGTTTTTTTTATAAAAAGTTTGATTTACCTAAAAATATATATATATATATTTCGGCTGGTGCTTAGATGTCTTTTAGTTGCTAGAAAGGAAAATTTGACCAGTGTTTCAACCGTCTTGACCGGCGGGTCGAAGAATCTCAATCCGACCGGTAACCTGCCGGTGCCGGTCGACCAGACCGGTTTCCATCTCTGCAGCGAACGGTTCTCAATGCAATTTACTTTCTTCTTAGCAGTCTAATAGCAAAGATAGCGACCATTTTAAGTAATTTTGTGCAAAAATTTGCTTTGGTTATAGTTTTCAAAATTTTGCCATTAAATTTCTGACCAGAAAAGATTTCTCGCACGCTTAAAGAGTGCTTCATGATCTTCGTTATTTTGGCGAGAAAAATGTGATGTTTTTTTACTCCAGTTATATCTAGCAATCGATGCAAGCAACTTAGCGAGCAAAAATGACGTTACCGAGCTCTCAGAGCTTCAGGTGCACGTGCAAAAATAACCTCTAGCCTTTAGCGAGTATTTCGTTCGGTAGCGCCTCTTAAAAAATTCTCGTTGTTAATGCGAGCGAGGAAATTTCTTGAATGTGGGGCCAGACCCTTAAGAAGCTTGCCCTCGGCAGGCAAAAAACCTTCATAGTTACGCCACTAGTTACATTTCTGAGATAACAAAAGCAATATTAAATGCAGTTATAGCCGGATTGTTGTGAGATCATATTATTTATCTTGTTGCCAAGGTTCACGAAAGCCACGACTTTGTTAGAGTTTGTTTGTTACATCTTAACTTTTGTGATGAAACAATTGTAAGTTTTCAACTACGTATAGTACTTTCAACTTTAAATCAACTTTACAGAGAAAAGGAATAAAACCTCCTAAGTCGTAGTTTTTAAGCATTTCATATGGTGAAAAGCGGATATCTTAGTGCTCCTTTTGATATTGTGTAATTAGCTGCACTATATGTCGATTTATTTTTTGAATCGACAGAAAGCAAATTTAGAAAGTTTGCAAATATCAACTCAACAAATTGGTCCTTAAAACTTAAATATGTTAGCAAAAATAACTTATTCAATGCTAAAATACGTGTTGTTGCGAGTTACTTCGTACCCTAAACTAACATATTTAACCTAAAAAAAAATCAATTTGAGTAGATATAAACCAAACAAAATCGTAAATAGCAATGGAATATACCAACTTAAACTGCCTGCAAGGATTAAGTGTCTGTACGCAATTGTGCATTATTCATGCACTTCTGCAATAACCTCGGTAGCGTTGCTCGTTTCCTGCCGCATTGCTGTATCCTTTGAATAGAGGACATTTGTAGATCTTCGGCCTGCTAAGTGACTAATGGCTAGGATTTCCCATTTTCCCGAATTTTCAGCCTTCCGAAAAACGAAAAAACGTTTAAAATATTATTGAGAAATCTCTTCATTGCGTCAGCTTTTTTCAAAGTAACTTTGCGGTGGTGGCAACCGTCCCAAGATTTGAACCCCGAACTTCCTGCTCCAGGGACAAACGCATAAACGCTCGACCAACTAAACTTTTGAAAATTGACCAAGAACACCAATATACCATTTAGATTCTTGAGAAAATTAGATAGCACCAGACTACGAATCGAACGCGGTCCATCAGTTTTCTATAGTGTCTTACTGTTTCACTCCAGCAGGACGCATCGAAGTTTCCAAGAAACGCGCAGAAAAAAATGATCAAAAAAAACTTATTTGGCTTTGTTTGAAGTCGATGCACTTAAAGTGCGAAAATACTGCGACAAAAAAATTTGCACTTTGCCAAGTTTCCCAAATGTCAAACTATTTGTGCAAAATTTGTGAAGCCTTCTGACCTTTTTAATTCTGAAATAGGTTTATTTTGTTGATAGTCTGTTACTAAAACTGAGCGTTTCAGGATAAAACGAGTTAAAAGTACGCAATAACTTGAAAATTTTAACACGTACAACGAAACTGAATAATTAGAGCAACAATTTAGGAGCGGTTTTATATAGGCAAAGCGAGACTATTTGTTTGAGAGCACATGTAAGAAATGCTCGGAAATGCACGAAATTAGAAAAACGTCAATAAAATTTAAATACTTTGGTTACGTCCGGGCATCACTTAATTGTCGAAACTGAGACAGGTCATCTCATGTAGGTATTATTGGTATTTTGAAGAGTTTGTGTGAGTATATAAGAAAGCAGGTTTGCTGTAGATATCTATTTTATTTTTGATGCTGCAATATTGCTCATTGAAAACTACGCAATGAAGATATTCGCTTATCTGTTTGCTGGAGCTTGTTTAATCACCATTTTATCAGCAGTTCGATTACAAGTTTGCAGCGGAAATAAGTAAGTGCATTATAGGCATGCGATGCCATCAATTTCAAAAACGCATATCCCATAAACGAAAAAAAAATTGAAGCATTCTAATCGCTCGATTGGTGTCTCCAGCGATAGGTTTTTACTATACTTTATTCTGTGCTGAAATCATATAACATAAACATAGTCTCACATTTAAGTTTCGTATGCTTCGGCTTCCACAAATTGCTGATTAGTATATACCTACATCTCAACAGACCTTCAGAAAAAATACCTAGGGATGAGATTTGAGCCCATGCCCCTTTTTGACGTAATGCCTTCTGTTTTTCGCAATGATAAGTCCGCTTGCTTGACTGGTTAGCGTTTAACCTGTGTGACCTACCCAACATATTTTGGGTCTGGCGCCAATACTAAGTATTAGACGACACAAGTTTTGTTTTTCCAAAACTACGAGTTATTATGTGTACTGCTCAGGGCCGGATTTACATTGCGCGGGGCCCCTGGCGCTTTGGAGATTTTCGCTCTTTATCCTGCCAAATAAAGGTGTATCGACCAAAAAAAAAGTCTGACTGTCTGAGCGCGGGGCCCATGGCACTGTGCCAAATGATAAATCCGGCCCTGGTACTGATAAACAAGTACTGGTACTGATGAACAAGTACTGGTACTGGTACAACTGATGGTCAACTCGTAATTACTATGCGCTAGAGGACTTCGTGATGACGGATAATGGAACCTGCAACCCTGACGAGTTACATGATTGAGCTTGTTTGCGTATAATCTAATTAATACCCGACCGGTTTTTTGAACAAAATATAGACTATGAATTCCCGATAAACATCTATAATTAACATTTGATTCGTGATCTAGAACTTGAGAGTTGGTTTGATTAAAGTGTTTATGCCTTCGAAGCAGCTGTTCTGTCAGACGAAACGCTGCTTTGAAAACATGAGCATTTTAATCAAAACATTCATACAGAAATTCAAAATTGGTTTAGGATTTTTGTGATTTCAAAATACATATAGCGTAATTTTGATTAATTTTTTTGGAATGACTTTTTTAGCAGTAAATTTTTAGTTCAAGAGAAAAAAAAAAGAGAAAAGTATTCATCTATGTGTTTATGATTTGCGTTTCTGAGGGTTTGAATTGGAGTTACGGTTTGGATTATGCTAAGAATTTGAGTTTGCAGGGATACATTTCTGCATAATTTAATTTCGATAATTTTCCGCTGACATAAAACTTGTCTAAATATTTTGCAGCAAGAAATTTTGCTACAATGGACAAGAAGTCTTTCTCTCTGGAATGAATCAAGCCTGGTCTAGTTTCCATTACTATGCAAGCGACTTCGGAAATTATTGTTACGATAATTTCACTAAGCCCACTCTAACTTGGTATTTGCAAAACATCAGAGCTAATGGAGGAAACTCGATTCGTGAGTTTGAGCAAATTCCTTACTTGGGTTCTGCTTTTGTTAGCTACACTTTTTTTTTGTAAGAATCTATAAATTTTAGGCTGCGGCTGGTTCTTAAATTTTTTCACGATTTTTCAGCCTCATTATTTTTTATTTGTGCTATATTTTTTCGAGAATTAACTGGTACAAGTTTCTTTTTACTTGCTTTAAAGTTGCCATTTGCTCTTACAGACCATGATTACCCCTAGACAAACGAACAATAGAATTAATGAAAAAAAGTCAAAAAAAACTCTGCTGATTGCTTACGAATGCATTTGCTTGCATTGTTCTTAATTTGTTCTTAAATTTTAAGGAAAAGTGATGTTATAAAATTGTTTTTATGAAAAAAGGGGTTGTTTATGGTCTTCAAAATATAATATTTTGTTTTACTTGAAAAGAGTTTTTATAAAAACCAATACACCGATAAATCTTATTCTTTAAAAAATTTTAAGAGCCTATCGGTTGGGTTTATTGCATGCGAATAAAGAAATACTAATTTGAAGTAAAAAAGTAGGCTTTTAGTGGATTTAATGCACCAAAGTGCTGGATTAGCTTAAATGCGCGTATTAAGCTCTACAAAGTTTATTGAGAGTTTCAAGCAAACCAAAGTGGAAAAAAATCTAAACATGTTCTTGATTTGAAACACTTTTTAAGAGAAACTTGGATGGCGGCATTGTGAGCAGCATGGAATACAAACACTTTTTTACGCACCCAACAAAAAACATGACACACCTTATTTTGCAAAGTGTATTCTGTGCACAACTGCACATGTCTGTGGAGATGAAACTTTTTAGCCTACAAAGAATATCTTAATAATGAAATAATCTAATAATGTGACATCCTGATTTTTATAAACGAAATCTGTTCTGTTTTGAAGTTCTGAAACGGGAGAGCAGAACGTCAATATCCATAAAAAATAATATCAGAGAACGCAGCCAAGAAATGACACTATTTTATAGGTATATTTTTGCACACTGACAGTCGAAAAACGCCATGTTTTAATTCTGATGGTTCTGTTTTTGCGGCTGACTGCTCAAGAAACCACATCATTGAAGAGATGAAGGACTATCTATGCATCGCGAGGCGGTATAACATTTTTGTGTTTTTTGTGCTTTGGAATGGAGCATTGTTCAACACCGATCCTACCTCAAACGCAGGTGTGTATGTTTGTCTTTCAGGATTGATTTAAGAATTTTGGAGCTCCGAAAAAATTACCAGTGGGGACCGCTTTTTTTTGGCCCCAAATTATAATGAAAAACAACAGGTCTTTGCGTCTCAGTCTTCTGCCATAACGAAAAAGCTGTTCAAAAAAATCTTTGCAGCTCGGGGCTCGCAAAAGTCAGGGCCCGCAAAGAAAGTGCCAGAGGCCCAGCGTTCTGGTGGTTAGACTTTTTTTTTGGTTTTCACCTATGTGCGGTAGAACAACGCTTTAGGGCCCAGCGCTCAGATCGTACGACCTTTTTTTCATGGTCTTCACTTGTTTTTGGCAGAAAAATAGCGAAAATCCCCAAAGTTTTGAGAGCCTCGCTGGATGTAAATCTGGCCCTGGATACTGTACCGTCCTACAGTAGCTTGATAAAAGAAGTTGGTGCAGAAATCTTGGTACAGACAGTGGTATTATTTAGCCCGTTCGCACGGGCTCGCGCGCGAACAGGAGGGTCATTACATGCTTTCTGTTATTTACCGAACATTCGTTATGGTCAGTGGTGCCGATCTTTGTTGAGCATTGGGTGAGATAATTTGCAATTTTACCCCAATTTTGCCCTATTTTCAACATTGGGGGGGATGAACCTCGACCACGATTTTGTTCAGTTGTGGAAATTTAGTGAAGACCAAAAGAAAAATGCAAATAGAACACTTTTTCTCCCCGAAATCTTCTTCAAAAATAGAACACTTTTTCTCCCCGAATTCAGGTGAAGACTAAAAAAAACACAAGGTCTTCAGCAAGAATAGAACACTTTTTTCCCCAAATTTACGCTCAGCTGTACACCCATTCAAATTATTGGGGGGGATGCAGATGTGGACCATTCTCAAACTATTAGGGGGGATACAGCTAAATTATTGGGGGGATATATCCCCCCGGGTTTCGGCACCCCTGGTTTTGGTATTTCCGTTAATCGTATTCGTAATTCGCCATTCACATGTAGTATTTCGTTACTCATATTCGGTATGCTTCATTCGAGTTTTTTTCGAATGACACATGTTTGTGCTGTACGAATAACGAATCGAGCTATTACATGCTCCGTTCGTAACAGAAAAATTCATTCGAAAAGACTGAAACCACTTTGTCAATTCTATTCCAACTGTTACGTCATAATTGTGTCTCCTTTAGTTCTAGTCGTTGTAATCAATTATAATTGGTTGGAATTGTTCTGAACCGGCCAGTTGGTCGAGCGGTAACGCGTTCGTCTCTGGAGCGGGAGGTCTGAGGTTCAAATCTCGGGCCGGTCAAATCGGACACAGTGTTGCCAACAGCTCGCCACCCCTGCGACATTTCTTCGAAAGGAGCTGTGTTTCCCGGGCGCAATGACGCGGAGATGGGCCCCGCCAACTCGTTACACGCTTCGGCGTAATCCAGCGAGTATAATGAAAGATTTGAATTGGAATTGTTCTGCGATATAAGTCACATTACAATTATTCCATCTCATCGACTGTTGTCAATTAATAAGCTTTGGTCATTTGCTTATTAGAAAGAACAAAAATATCATTGATATAAGTTTCAATAATCGAAGCCAGTTCTTCAAGATTTTTTTTTGAACGGCGATCAAATTTTATTTAGTGACATATAATTTTGTGATTGTTTATTAAATGCTGTTAAAAGAATACTGTTCCAAAGTTCGCATCGTAAAATTTCATCGAATTCTTATTCAGATCAGCGAGTCTGAGTTCAGAAATAATTTAGCTTTATATAACCGCATTTAATGAATTTATTAGTTGGGGTGTATATAGTAGGCTACTATGCTATGTAGCAATTACGTTTCAGATAAAACTTTTGTGTTATTAAAGGAGATAAACTTGCGCAACTCAAAGTTTGTTGTTATCAGCAATTTTTACTTTGATACAGGCCCGGCGCCACGGGGGGGCATTCCGGGGCCGTGCCCCCCCAAACAAAAATCCCCCCCCCCAAGCAAGGACTGTTCTCCGAAGAAATTAACAGGATCGAGGCTACTGGAGTGCAAATCGAGGCCCAAATTGGTGTTTGCCACTGGTATTTTCGTTACCGTATTCTTGAGTACTGACACCGTATTTCATGACAGTTGTGGGATGAAGATCTTTTTTTGTTTGGAGATCACCTGTTTTCGGCCGGAAAAACTGCTTGAATTTCTGATTTCGGCCGGAAAATCCCTCTGAATTTCAGTGAAGACCTTTTTTTTTTGGAGATCACCTGTTTTTGGCCGGAAAAACCGTTTAAATTTCTGATTTCGGCCAAAAAATCCATCTGAATTTTTGATCTTCATAATGTTCATTTGATCTAGACTGGGATAAATTTCTCGTGCCCCCGTGCCCCTCTCGAATTCACATAAATAAACTTTTCGTGCCCCCCAAAATTTATTTCTGCCCCCCCAGTCACGCTATCCTGGCGCCGGGCCTGCTTCAATAATTTTTGGAATACCATATTATTGGCAACAATGTTCTTTCCAAAAAGATTTATCAATTTCTGGTCTAAAACAATATCAACATACAAAACGATAAAAACGTACTGGTATTTGCCCTTTTTGCAACTTTTTATACTGTTCGACAATAAAATATTGCATCAAGACTGATAAAAATAAAGTTAACAAATGCTTTACAGAATTCGAAATATTTTCCAAAAAATGACGTAGTTATCGAGTAGTCGCTATTCGTTATTCATATTATTTGAGCGTGTAATACCAAATAAAGAATGACGAATAGCAAATAAGAAATAATACCAATTAACGAATAACGAAGAGTAAATATTACAAAATTACGAATAGCGAACGTTCGATAGTAATCAAACTTTTTTGCGACAATTTCCTAAAGGTTACTATACCGGTCATTCGTTGTTTTTGGAGCATGTAATACCATTTTTCGCCATTTTTCGAATAACAAACATTCGACAAATAACGAAGAGCATGTAATGACCCCCCAGGTTCCTAAATTTAGAGAACCGTTGTAAAAAGTTTTTGGCATAAAATGGATATCTTGCGCTTTTGGTTCAAACAAAACGATTGCTAAGTTAAAGAACCGGTTTCTGCAAAATTTGTATAGCATCCCTGCATACAGATCAGTACCGAACTAGAAGTATGCAAAACCCAGCATCACTAATTATAGGCTACGTTGGAATAAGCCTTGGTTTACCCCTTAGCTAGTAGTTTTTATTCAGCGGTTAATATTCTTTAATTTTTTCTTGTCCAGGGCCTCAGTTTAACGGCTTGATTACTGTTGATTTTAAACTTTAGTCCTACATTGACAATGCTCTTATTCCTATGGTAACTGCTTTGAAAAACTATCCGTCACTTGGAGGTTATGATATCATAAATGAACCAGAAGGAATTGTGATCACAGTAAGTAGTTGTCTGACCATAGACTCTCTTTCGTAGGCAGAAAACTCACAGTTTTGTCTTTTTTTCTTCACGGTTCGTCAGTTCTAGAATGTGCCGATTTGTCAAATCAGTGTAACTTTTTTCTTCACGTTCACTCGTTCTACCAACATGTCCAATCAAATCACTCGAATATGCGTGACCGCAAAAACCTTCGCAACAAGAGCAAACTTTTTTCTTGACCGCTCTTCCCATTTTTTCCACGTGTCTGCTTCTAGTCCAAAGCACTACACTTCTTTTACGAACACAAGGCTGATTTTCATAGGTGGGCACAAGTCCGTTAATCGTTAATACGTTAATAACGAAGCTATATTTTTCATTAACTCGTTAATCCGTTAAAAAGTTTTTTCATGTTAACGGACTAAATTAACTTCCGTTAAGTTCTGTTAACGGACTATATTAACTTCCGTTAAGTTCTGTTAACTTCCGTTAAGGTTTTTATGGTTAATATCTTGCACCATTCATTCATCGTACCGGTACAAACCAATTTGCACTGGTAACACTTGTTGCGTATTAGCACGAGTTTAATAGAAGAGAGCGAAGAAAGGAGCTCTTTTTTTGTGGCAAATATTAAGCTGAAGCTTCATAGGTATCGCTGTTCACAATTTCCAAAGATTTTCCGATCGCAGCTTCGTTAGTGCATTTGAACTTATTTTTATCTTTAAATTAGGTAAGACTGTAAAATGTAACTTCCAAAACACAAAAAGACCACCATAGCAATAAACATTTCCTTACATTCAGCTTAACAGCGTCAATACATGTTTTAGAAGCGAGTGAATAAGAAAAAATGTAAATTATACGCAAAATGTCAACGAATTAACGGACTTTGTTAACTTCCGTTAATTAAAGCTGAAAATAACGGATTAACGTTAACGGAGGTGCGAAGTTTGTTATTGGACTAGTGGTTAACGAAGCTAAAGTTTTGCATTAACTTGCCCACCTATGCTGATTTTTGAAAAAAAGAAATGCACATTATCCACTTTGGTTTTGCAATGAATAGTATTTTGTATTTTGTTTGTAAGATAATAGCCTGTCTATTATTGAATCAGTAAATACAGTACGTCGTGAATAGATGAAAATTGGCACGTATTTATCACGAAAAAACACTCAATGGGATTTTACGTTATCACAGTTCTTCAAACCAATCTCAGAAGCTCTGAGTATATTAATTTGTTAAATTTTTATAAAATTTATTGTTGCTGACAGGATCACCCCGGACCTGGCCCTAATTGCCATAACGCAGTAAGACTCGCTGGGACAGGAGCTGGATTTGGAAGTACTGCTCCAAACTTGTTCTGGATGCATCGATTGCAGCGATTTGTGAACTGGCAAGCTGCTGCCATCAAGCAGTAAGAATTGCAGATTGTGTATAAAAAATGTTTTATTGCTTGAAGTGAAAAGATTTTTTTTAGCATTTGCAAGTTTGTAGCCCCTGAAAGAAGTGATTGGGACGGACGACATTAGCCTCCTGATCCCTGCATATTAAATTTCAGTTGGTTGCGTCGTTAATTTTTTGTATTTGTATTTTTTGAGGCAGAAGTGGTCATTAAGTCTGTGGTCATTAAGTGGTCGTTAAGTCTGTAAAGGTATTAGTTTGTAAAATGTTTACCTGAGGTGTTCAGGAATTTAATGCGTTTAAGAAAAGATCGCCCAATGGAAACAAGAGCACGTCACAAAAATGATACTGGCTATCATTTAATCTCAATGAACGCTATTTTATCTGAAGAAAAGGCAATGCTCCCTCTTCTCGTTTTTTATTTTTTGTGATAAATCTCTGAAAAAAACTTTTTGTGCTTCAACTTGACTTCACAGCGTAGTCAAATTTATTCACATATAATCGCTAAAAAATTAGAAGTCGCTGGAGTAGGAGAAAGCTCTCTACTTTTGAAATGTGCCGTACTCTGTTAATCCACCAAAATCTGGACATTCTGAACTCGCAGTCAACTAAAAGGTAACACAATACTTTCTCCAAAATCGGTCTTGACGTCGTTGTGTCAATGACTCAAAGTTGTAAGGACTCAGAGTAATTTTTTTCATTAATTTAAGCGAACACCAGGTTTGGTGCTTCTATAACCTGCGCCGTTTAGTAGTGGGAGAATTTTTCCCTCCTGCGTACAATGCGCATTTGCCGAAGTCTCCTGACTGACCAAACATACTACAGATCACAATATTTTTTAGGCATGATCCGCAATCTCTTGTCACCGTCGGATCATGGAGTGAAAAGACCCAGTACAATCCCTCAATGACTAATCCCTTCTCCGTTGAACCTACAACCTTCAATTACTTCAGTGATTCTTGTTTGGTGCAAGCTGGTAATCGTGCCAACGGAGTGTTGGATTTTTACCAGATGCACACTTATTCTCACGGGACTTCTCCTTATAGTCCTAATTCCCCAATGGTTGTAAGTACTAAATTAAGGTAAAAGCGATTTCATCAAATTTTTCTACATAATTATCAAAACAAACCATAATATTACTGGAAATAAGAGGGGCAGAAACCTAGCTTCTCAGCAGTAAAAAGGTGTCAAAAATATAGTTTTTCAAGAAGCTAGAGAACGATTCGCGTACTGTTTTGACGCCAGAGGTTTTTTCTCTGTCAGTGTCACTTTGAGTAAGTTTTGACCACTCACGTTTCCCCCCGTACGTTTCGAAGCGAATTTGTAAAACTCTAATCTTCACTTCCACCCTAAACTGGGCTCGTCGAAATGTCTCGCATCAAACCATGCAACCTCATCAAAAATTCATGATAAACTATATTTTACAATAATTGGAAAAATTAAGTTTGAACTGCTATAATCTTAGTCAAAAGGTGCATGGAATTATGCAATATAATTAGAGGTGATTAAAATGATTCATATCATAATCTATCTATAGATGAACAGCGAAAGCATTTCGCTCTTTCTTTATCCTTATATATTATACGGAACAGAAATTTGAGTTTATTGCAGGTTTTGTTGAAACTTGTAAAAAAATTCGGAAGTTTTTTTTGCTTAGATCATTTTAAACTATTATAGATTTAATTGAGTATGGCCGCAATCTCGAAAAATTTGGGATAAACTTCCGAACAGGAGTAATGCAAGCCTTTACCATATGTTTTCCAAACATTTTTTTCTCAAATTATTTGAATTGTTACAGAGATATGCACCATTCTACAACTTGAAAAAGCCCCTAGTGATTGGTGAGTTCTCCAGGGCTGCAAGTTTAACGTTTATTCCTGGTTCTGGAATAGTCTCGAGAACGATCGAAGCATTGTTTGCACATGCGTATGATCATGGATATGCCGGGGCTTGGAGTTGGCATGCAGCAGTAAGTACATGTATATAGTAAACACCATAGATGGGCAAGTTAATGCAAAACGTTAGCTTCGTTAACCACTGGTCCGTTAACAAACTTCACACCTCCGTTAACGTTAATCCGTTATTTTCAGCTTTAATTAACGGAAGTTAATAAAGTCCGTTAATCCGTTAACATTTTGCGTGTAATTTACATTTCGTTTTATTCACTCGCTTCTAGAACACATATTGACGCTGTTGAGCTGATTGTAAGGAAATACTTATTGCTATAGTGGTCTTTTTGTGTTTTGAAAGTTACATTTTACAGTCTAATCTAATTTTAAGATAAAAACAAGTTCAAATGCACAACGAAGCTGCAAGATATTAACGATAAAAACCTTAACGGAAGTTAACAGAACTTAACGGAAGTTAATTTAGTCCGTTAACAGCACTTAACGGAAGTTTATTTAGTCCGTTAACATGAAAAAACTTTTTAACGGATTAACGAGTTAATGAAAAATATAGCTTCGTTATTAACGGATTAACGATTAACGGACTTGTGCCCACCTATGGTAAACACCCCTGGGCCGTTGAAAGGGTGTACAAAGGGGGAATAAAGTACCCCGTCCCGGAATCTTTTAGAGGAACGCTCATCTTTGCTTGAAAGCCCGTAACAGTTGAACTAGTTTAAACTCAGTTTTGAAGCCACGACACTTTTGCTGGTCGAATGTAAAATGCAACGCTTCCAGAGCATCAGGATGAAGACCTTTTTTTTCGGTTTTGGTCTTTGTTTTGAAGTCGAAAGAAATTATAGCTCAGCCGGAGCAAATTCCTTGTTTTTCCACGTTCTTTCCTGAATTTCGGCAAAAGTCGCATCAGCTTATAATAATTGAAAACTTTTTGAGTATTTGGGTTTGGTTTTTTGGCCTTCAACTTAAATTTGGAAGAAAAAAATAGTTTTTTTTTGGAGCAATGCCTTGTACTTTTCTTCTTGTGTTTTAAGTCTTATTTATCCCCGGACCCAAAACGGCCTGGCAACGCAACGTCTTGCGGTGCTTTTAATAATTTTTAGAACTGCATGAATTTACCGTTAACCAAACAAGTGTGCAAAAAGTACCTTCACTTATTTCGACATAATAATATAGCTAAAGTCATTTTTAAATGCTTGATTTTGCATATTTTGCAAAAAAACACTGCGATATTCAATACTTTTGCGTATTTTTGACTGTAAAAATCTCTGAGAATTCTTATGAAAGAACCTGATCGCCATCTCGGATGGAACTTGCCGCTAACCGCTGTAGGATCCAAAATCATCAGTACTTTTAACCAAAGCTAAAGAGTTAGTTTCCAAAATACACAGTATGGATACTATAACAACTAAGCCTAACTGAAGTTGAACCGATCAGTGGTGGAGTGGATAGAGCGTCTGCTACTGAAGCCGTAGACTTGGGTTTGTGGGCGTCGGCAAGGGGGGTGGGGGTCGGGTAGGCCATGGCCCCGCTCTGGATTTTTACATACACTCTCTTAAACCTCCCAAATTTCAAATATTTTTCTATTTTTAGTGGTTAATACTGGCTCTATTCTTATTGCCCCCCCCTAAAAATTTTTCTGCCAACGCCTATGCTTGGGTTCGATTCCCGGTCGGGTCAAACCAAAGGCTATAAAAATGTGTCTTCCAGCTTTCCTGCTTGACGTTCAGCAATTAGAGGGACAGTGTGAAGCCTCCGCCGTGTGTGGTAGACATGTGGGCAGGTGGTAGCTTGACTCGAAGACTGAAGGGTCCGCTTGCTGTCTGCTGGCCAAAGCAACTTGGTGAATGCACTGTAATTATAATTACAGTCGGTCGCGGTCGCCTGTCGCGCGCCAATTTACGCCGCTTTGAACGATAATGAAAAATTTAATTTGAATTAATAGTTCAATCATTTTTCGCAGGGCATCGGTGCTAATACGGACAGTTTTGCTACTCAAGCCAATGGTTTGCAGCATATTCGGTGCCGGCCAGGAGTATGGTTCTTTCAAATATCCGTTCCTCGTGGGTGCCGTTTTCCTGTAACAAATGAGCCAGCGGCGTCGCACACCCATCGGGCTCAATGTCGAGCAACAACAACTACGAGCCCGACGGTCGCAACTCGTCCTCGCTTTCCTCCTCTACGAAATGTTTTCGGACAACGGCGATGAAGTTAAAACGAACTTGTTTCAAGCTTAAATTAGAGCATATATAGCAAATTAGAAAAAAACAGAAAAAAAAAATTGGGCAAGCAGGATTAGCAAAAGCAAGGGCAAAACAAAAGCTAAAGTTTTTATCTATCACGTAATGAAACCAACACTTGTATCACTTTCGTTGAAAAGTCGGGACATCTCAAGTCTGTTCAAAACACAGCCAGAGAGTTACGAGCAAAAATGCGGCCCGGCCCCATCCACTACCAAGTCGAGGAATAACTTCAAAAAATTTGCTACTTATAAAATTTTACTCGTGTTTGAAATCATTTAGAAGGCTTAAATCGCGAGTGAATTTCTGATTTGATTTTAGACGTTTTCTCCCTTTCTCAAACCCTTTTCACAAAGTTGTCTGTAGTAGTCATTTCCTCGTGACCGCTCCATTAACCAATTTGTCCCAGTTTTGTTTCACTTATGCGATTCGTGTCAGTTAATGAAACTTTAATATGTAGCGGTCCTAGTTAAATGACCGCTAAAATATTTTGAAGTCATTATTATAACAAGTGCTAAATATGTCAAGAGCTATTTGAGTTAAATTTTTTATGTGATTTGACTAAAAGGTAGAAAGCAGGGAGAAAGTATTCAGATCACTAGAAATACGCCTGGTTGCTCCTGGCTCGTTACACAATTTTGCTAAAGGCTTACCCCCCAAGCTATTGTTTGTCTGCATCTCACAGACGAGAGTGTGGGAGCAAAGCCCTCAGCCGCTAGGCGATTTTTGTGATTTTTGCTTGGCCTTTTTTGTAATTTTTCGGGAAAAATACGTTTGGGTTAATTTTTTTAAAACCGTGACTTTCCGACAACTTAAGCGCCGTCTACACCAGGCATAAAATCGTGAGCATACCAGCATATCATTAGTTTATTTTAGCCAACTGGAAGCTTGTAAACTGGTAGGCGGCACGCCGTGCGTACTATATTTAAATTTTTGAAATACGCTCGTACGCTTATGATTGTGCGCACATAGCAGACTGAGTCTAAGCTCCTCTTCCTGTTTAAGCAACTGGGTTGCACTAAAGAATTATAACGTTCCATTTTTTACGATGAAGTTTATCAGTGTACAGTGTATAGAATATCATCATTTTGCTTTGTTCGTGTTGCTTTGCTTTTAATATTATACAGGGAATTACTTATCAACGTTTTGTCCTGGATACTGCTAGTAATATGATACGGTTGTATTTGTATTGTGTATATACTACTATATTGAGCATTTACGCAGCTTAGGCTACATTAGGGGTTTACTCCTAGCCCTAACAATACGATCTACCATAGATACGGTGTTGAACGAAGCATCGACGATTTTGTGCGTTAATAATAATTTTGTGTGTTTCCCAATATTGAAGTATAATCATATTGATGAAAGTCACCACCAATAGAGAAACGAGCTGGATGCTCCGACGACTCCGCATTTAAGGATTGTAATAATATATTTAATTTACAGTAATTGAAATAATTAATTTCAGCCTGTATCCACAAGCTCATATGAAATCAATCGCAGGCCCAATATTTTAAAAACTAGTTGCTGTTTGATAAATTTATTCATTAAAATTTATTTCACCCAAACAAGGCCAAAGATGTCTGAGAGGGGACGAAAGGTATGTGGAGTATTCAGACCTGGGTTTGTTTGGAGGCCAGTACTAGACGAGAAAAATAAGCCCAAAAAATAATAGCCCAAGTTGCACTAAAACTTTTTACTTCTTTATCTTCGTCTTAAATACGGAAGAAAACTCGGGGTTTTGTAAGGGTTATCGAAATCGTAAGATTTGATTGCGTTAAAGAGCTTTCAGGTGATCATCGTAATTATTGCAATGCGTTGCAAAATTACCCCTCGGCCCAAATTGAGTGAAGACCTTGTATTTTTGTTAGTTTTGACCCAAGATCCGTTGGGAAAAGTAGTTTTAGGCTGAAATGCACTTCTTTTCGGTTTGGAGTTTTACCCAGGCCCGGAATTTCACCTTACGGCCCTAAACTAAAACATTAGTATTTAAAATCTGATTCAATCAATTCCATTTAAATGCGATTTTCATTTAACATTCAATGTTATTTGCTTCCATAATAGAAAAACTATAAGCATAAACCTAAACCAAACTGAAAACCTGAATTAAAAAACCAAGTTGTTTCTCTTTGCTGAGAATAAAATAGCCAAAGCTGTCGCAAACGGTTTATTTGAGGAGAGACATTCGACTAATCACTAAAGGGATTATTAATCTTATTCAATTAGAATTAATTTCTATTTGCATGATAAATCAATCAAAATATTTTTGAGTCAATTTTAACACCTGTTTTTTAGATGTTTTGTTGAAAAGTTGCCAAAAAGGCCCCATTTTTCACGGTTTGGTGTTTTTTTTCTAAAACTCTAATATTTTTTAAAGCGCTTTCGCTGGAATTTTGGTAACATTGCCTTGGCGGTTAGCCATCAGATAACTTTTGCGGGCTTATGCGTCGCGCCAAAATCAAGTTGCGTAAGCTGTACAAAATTGGACAATTCCAACATGAAAATGAATTCAGTGCAGAAATTCACTGCATTACCGGTAATAAAACTGAACTGAACTTTATTTTGTTACCTGTTATAAATAAACAGCACAAACCCACAAAGTAATGCAAAATGAAAACAAATTAAACACATTCAGCATAAATCGGAGCAAGGTAAAAATTATAGGCACAAGGAGACTGCGAAGGGACTGATTTTGTCTTCGTGTCTGTCTGCAGCCACCTATTATTATTAAAGCTTTACTTTTTGTTCAGTAATAAAAAGGAATATGACATATCGTCCAATAGTCAGTGAGAGTTTTCATTGCATACGTAATCTGAAATCAATCTTTATTGACAGTTGTCGAATTTAGCATTTTTTAGCATCGTAGTATGCAACGATTTCATTTTTGAATGATTTTAAAGCGCCAATCTGGCGCAAAAAAACACAAAACTATTTTTGGCGCGTAGCGAAAGCCCTGCAATTGCAATAACACAAGTTATCGCGAGGACGGTAAGAACCTCCCCAATATTAGAGGTTCCAAGGAGCCAAGACCTTTTTATTGTAGTTCGGTTTGCAGATGAAGGAGACAACGGAAATTCAGAAAACAAATTTTATTCGTGTAAATCGGCACACTGTTTGGACTTCGATCGGCTTGGGAAAGAAACAATTAAGTGGCGCAAAATCCCGGCGCAGACTGCAGAGTACAGTTGAACTTGCAAACCTGAGTGCAAGCATTGCGTTACGCTGTGGTAGCGTACTTGGTTACTTCATGTGCTTGGACTAAACTTACGGCAGTGTATTTTAAATTGAGAAGTATTCAGTATATTTGTAGTACTCTTGCAAAGCAAACTCGAAAATTTTTGAAGGGATGCCAAACTTTCAAGTTTAGGTTGAATTTCAGCTATATACTGTTATTCACTAGGCTATTCAGCTTACACTGTTACAGTTTTAATATCAATCATTATCAGTTGTGATACCGGTAGTTGATACTCTGATACTGGATATCACTATCAGTTATGGCTATTTATGGGACTATTTATTTGTAAAAAGCTTTTAAAATACTCTTCAAATCCAACAACTGTGACAGAATAAGAAATGGACGTCATTTTTAGGCCTACTGGTATGAGCCGTCTGCTTTTTTTCGAAATCTCTGCAACTTTTGTATGAGCGTGCGCTAGGGTGTTGCAGTTGCCCCAACCTCTTCAGATTTTTTTCTACCTTCTTGAAAATAAAAGGTTGCCAAAGAAAATCAAGAATACAAAGTTTGAGAAAAAAAAATTTAGGTTTAGGGGTCGCACAGAGACCTCTTTTATCCAGAATTTAGTATATGTTTTATTTTGTGCCGCTAGATGGTGCTATGTGAAATCTTTGTTACTAATGGGTCATTGCATAAGTTAACATTAACTTTTGGTCTTATACATTCAAAAAAACTTCACTACAACTTGTAAAACTGTTTACATACGTATGCTTTTTGATTGTTTTTTCAGAATTAATTGTGGTCAAAATTGATCACGTTTCTGTGCTGGGAAGCTACAACAGACACTCTATTTGAATTAGACCTACAGTATCTATTTTGGCTGGTTGTGTAAAACAGAGTGAAACATTGCTTACGATGTTACTTTCTTAAAGAATGACGGTGCAGACTATGCTTTAGGCCTAGTTATTGAAATCTACAGGGTGTTTCAAAAGTCACACCCGATTTTGTACAGATAAAAAGTCAATGGATATTTTTCTATGATATTTTCTATATCTATGCCTTCTCTAATCATTTCTATTGTTATGTACGGTAGTTATGCTACTTATCAGAAATATAAATTCGTTCTTTAAGCACGTTTTTTCATATTAAAAATCGGGCGTGACTTTTGAAACACCCTGTATTAAACTGCTGTTCTAACTAAACTACAATTACAGCAGCAGCTTACTAAAACCACATTTGTTATGTTTTGCTGTGTAAGATAATATGAAGTTTAGTGCGATCTACTTAGTACAGGCTTTATAAAACATGAATATTAGTAAATCTACTAGCAATACGCCATTACTAGATCTGTAAATTCTTGCAGTTGGCTACCAGGAACTATTTCTAGACCTGATGACAATACTATCAAAAGCACTGGTTTTCCCATCACGAAGCTGAAATTCCAACAATTCGTTAATTAAAAATGATTGAGAAAGTAAAGATGCTGGTAGATGCAAAGAAAAATTTGTACAAATGCAACTTTAACAGAACAAACAGTAGAAAAGCAAATAAAACCATTGAAAACTTCAAGGAAAATTTTCTTTTTCTCCACTGCCCTCTTTTCTGTGATGGTTGCGGTGGCAGCAGCTCTAGATTAAGCTACCACACTTCATGGTCTTCCATCACCCCCATCATTTCGCTTGGGTGAAGTCCCAAGCAATTCCACCCACGATCCTCAGTGTAATATTGGTTCATCTACAGTAGTTCTAGGTTGTCCAACTGTTTTTTCCCATTTACTTTGGCTAGTAAAGCTTGTTTGGAAGTTTTTCCTGAGGCTTTCAGCTTACATGTTCAAACCATCTAAGCTGAGATCTTCCAATAAGGAGATTTTCGAATCTCAAGAGATGTGCACCCTGTCAATAATGCAACTCCTTTGATTTTTTTGAGAAACCTCATTTTGGATGCTTGCACTTGCGATCGGACCCTTTCAGTCATAACCGAATTTTCATGACCATACAGAGATAGAGCAGGTGAGAAAGGACAAAGACTGTTTTGAAAACAGAGAGCTTTGTTTTTTTTTGATAATTCTTGCCTCACAACAACTGAATAGTGCAAAGTTCTCATTATTGCCATTGCCTTGCAATTCGGATATCCCGTTCTTTGTCTTGCCATCCGTCACTCGAGAATGCAACCCCAAGATACTTGAACTTGTATGAGTGTTTCTGTGTTGCTCCATTCAGTTGCAACAAGCTCTGATTAGGGTTTCTTGAAACATGAAGTTTTAACCATGCTTATTTTTATTCCTGCAGTGTCATAAGCAGCTGCAAATCTATTTAACGTGCACTGAAGGCCAGATTCTGTAACAGCAGGATCAAATCATCAGCACATAGCGGGCAACTGGTTTTTCTATTTCCTATCGTGGCAAACTTATCAGCGTGGTTGCATTTGTCGATCCAATTCAAGTAAAGAAACAAAATGCACCCTTGCCAGAGTTCAACGCCTTTATGGAAAGCTTTGATTGCTTGCCATTTATTCAACCACAAAACTCCAGTCTGCACCACAGAATGCTTAATGGCATGCAACAACTGACCACCAACGCCATTCTCCTGCAGAACCCTCCAAAGTTAGAAAGGCAATCATATTATACTTTTTCAAGATCGACAAAGCACACAAAAAGATCTTTGCCGTATTTCCAAGATTTCTCAAAAATTGAACACAACAATGAAATCATGGTCATCAAACAAACGCCTTTACATAATTGAAAAATGAAGAAAAAACATTTTTGCATAGCATGATGTCTGATTGAAAAACCGGTATCAAGAATAGGGGAAAAACTTTGGCTGTCAAACAAAAGAAACGGAAATATGACAGCTTATCAATAAGATGTTTTTTGTTATCACAGCTGTCTAGAATAAAAAAAAAAGACTGGCATTGGCTAAAAAAACAATAATGAGCTCTTTTCAATTTAAAATTAGAGCCAGATATGAAACTAATCACTAAATTAGAAAAAAAATGCAATAACTCGGTATTAATTATGCTTCTGGCAGTAGGTCTATAATGCAACTTTTTATAACTTTGATTTAATAAGTTCTCTTGTTGGCTATGTACTAAACAACAACTCCCAAACAGTAGAAATGATCAAAAGTGATCACAGGTTAGACTTATAGCCCAAAAACATTCAAAATGAAAAAAAAAACGATTTTGTTTTAAATTGCCAAAATTTTGATGTCACTGTGCGACCCTTAAACATTGACAAATTTTTACGAAACTTGACCATAAGGGTTTTTGCGCGAAGCCTTCAACTTGAGCTGAGGTAGAGGTTGCCACGATAAAATTTTCAAATTTATGGGGCGACTGCAACACTCTGGCGTGCACGTGCTCTTGTTCCTCTCATGCGTGCACTCATTAGGGTTAGGGCTAGATTTATGAAATAGCTTAGATAGATCGGAGAGAGCGCTTGTGGGCTCATACATACAGACATAAGTCGCAGAGCTTCCGGAAAAAGAAGCAATGGCTGATGCTTAACGACACTCTGAGAAATTGCTGTGCACCAGTGTCAGTAGCTCTTGGTACTCGTGTATTTCACATCAGTCGGTAGCTGGACACTAGTCTAAAGCCTTGCCCCCAAGGATGGCAGTCATTCAGAATTTGCGTACTGCGTATTACCCTCATACATTTAACTGCACCATACCAACCTAATGTACAGTACTTCATTTCAATTTTTTAAGCTTAGGCTACCATACTTACGGTATACTACGTACTGTTCCTGGGTATGGCAGATGAGATACCGTACCCAGGTAATATGGTATCGGTACCTACCAGGGCTGCAAACTCGATCGATTTTTATTCAAGTTCGAGTTCAGCCTATTTATTTTAGCAAGTTCGAGTTCTGAAACAATTTTTTCGAGTTCGGCAAAATAACCTGAGTTTTTTCGAGTTCAAGTTTGAGTTCGCAGCCCTGATACTTGTGCTGTTTTTCTAGGTCGCCATGACATAAACAAGACAGTGAAGGATATGCACTTATGCAGCTGTTGTGAAAAACGCAATCTCAATTTACATGGCTTGATCAACAACAAATATTTTCCGACAAATTTTTAATGTCAAATTTTCTTTTTAGTGAACTCGAACAATTTTACTCGAGTTCAAAAAAATTATTGTTTTGAGTTCGGCAAAATAATCGAGTTTTTTCGAGTTCGAGTTGGCAGCCCTGGTATTGCACTGGGGTGATACGTTTTTATGTAGCCTACTGTACTTTCAGTCAATCAATCAATCTGGTTAGGCATAAACAACAATAAATTAATGCCATATGCTACCGTAGACGTCGAATTTTTGTTGATTCGGCCTATTCCAAGGGGGCAAAACTTTTTTGCGAAGTTTGTTTAAGCTTAATGATTCCATTTCAATGCGGAATTTTGCCCCCAAATTCAGGTGAAGAGCACAAAAAAAAAAGGTCTTTGCTGCATTCTGGTTCTATCTCTGTTCGAAATTTTAGATCAAGTCTTTACCTTGAGTGCCAAGTGGGCATTACTTGCCAAAAAACCAAGGGGGCCAGGCATATTTTGCCCCCTTCAGTGTCAGGCCCCCTTGAGATTGATGCCAGTGTATGCTACCTAATGTCTGACGTTATTAGGCTATGTTTTCTTTAGCCTATATTTTTTCTATCTTTTTTATGTTGAAGGATTAGTGGGCTCATTACACCAGTACACTGATACTGCAGATTTTGCAATTTTCTATTTTAGATTTCAGTTGGAGAAGAAGTATTGTGTTGCACTATTTGATGGTACCAGTGCATTTGTAAACTTGCAATGATACTTAATACATTTAGCATGCTTTTTGTTAAACTTTTTGGTGTTTTGACTGGTTATGGTAACTGTTACATAGCAACCCAGGTTGGAAAGTTGAGTTGCAGTGTGCCAGATTTTTGTGCCAACCTAAAATCTAGTACCCACAATAGCCACTAAAGTTTTGCGCTGTGCCAAACGAAGAGCGAGAAGCTAGTTGATTTAGATCAACTCATCTCTAAAGCAAAAAAAAGGTCTTCACTTTTCAGGTATCGCAAATTTAGGGGATACTAACCGTCTACTTTATTATTTACGTTATTTAAAGGTTTTTGCACCATGTCAAAGCTAATATGCATTTCTGAGCCAATTTCAGCCATGGTGCAGGATTTTTTCATGTTGTAGTACATCGTATTTTTTCAGCGCATCATGCAAACTTCAAACACAGTGTTGCCAACAGCTTGCCACCTCTGTGGCATTTCTTCAAAAGGAGCTAAGTTGCCTGCAATGTAATGACGCGGAAATGGGCCCTGCAAACTCATTACACACTTTGGTGTAATATAGCGAGTATAATAAAAGGTTTGATTTGATCATGTGAATTTTCCAATGGGATAGCAATTACCAATAGTCTTACTTTCAGATTTGTAGTGCTGGTGGGTTCTCTGCTTTTGTGTTGTTTATGGTTTGACTTTAGGCATTTGTTGATTGAGATTAGGATTTCTGCTTCAAAGTAGTGATTCATTTGTGTCACTGATCATGAATATTCCACAAGGTAAGTTAAATTAGGCTAGCGATTTTATCTCATTGTTTAACATTCATGCAATTTACGTTCATGACAAAGCTTATTGCAAAGACAATTACTTTACCAGTTCAAATGAAATGTATTTTAGGATAATTTACTGATTAAAAATTTTGTTGTGGACATCTTCAACACCACTGAACTTATATACTTGCATAACATGGATTGAAGATATGAACTAATTTGATTAAGGTGTTGTCAAATGTAGTAAGATTGTAAGACGTCATGTCTCTGTGAACTATTAGATTAGTTCTGCCTATTTCACTTCAGGAATAATAAACTAATTAGTTTTGAGAGAAGTATAGGCATACCTAGAAGTACTTCATATTTACTGCCATTTTCCTGTTAATTTGTCGTATATGTTTTTAAACTTTTTTACCATAATCTGCTGCTCTCCAGTTGGCCAAACTGTAAAGCTTTTGTCTCTGAAACAAGAAATCTTAGGTTAAACCTTCAGTCGGTAAATCAAACAAAGTGTTGCCAACAACTTGACACCACTGCAGCATTTTTTCAACAGCAGCTGTGCTGCTTACAGGTGCAATCAGGGCCAGATTTACATTGCGCGGGACCTTTGACACTTTTGGTATGGCATGTTTGCTGTATTTTCCTGCCAAATATTGGTGAAGACAAAAAAAAATCTTTGCCAGATATGATACTTGCTGCATTTTTCAGCCTTTTTACTATTTAAGCGCGGGCCTTTGGCATTGTGCCATATATGGTAAATGTGGCCCTGGGTACAATTACATGGAAAATGGCGATGGGTGCCTAAATTCATTACGTACTGCTGCAGATTTGTTTCTTGCTCAAGTGTAGTGCAGCAAGTAGGCCTACAATGACAGATGAAACATTAACCGTTTTGTGATTGGTGATTCCGTTCTTGTGCTTTGTATAGCATGTTAGTAAAATATAATTTGTTGAAACAAGTTTATCCAGGTGTGGATTTGGTTGGTGCTGCATTTCAAAGTCGACTTTCTCACAATGAACTATCCAAATTAGAAAAAAGCTTGTTTCCTGATGTTGCAAATGGTCCAGCTGATGTCATTAAAGCTTTCTTGGAGATACGAAACAAAATTGTAAGATTGTTTATCCTTCGATTTTTAAAGTCATATTATTAATCAAAAAGTCTCTTTAAGAAAGCAGTAATAAATTATATTAAATCTAGTATTAAATTATAGTAAAAGTTTTATTTTTGCAAATTTGTCATCTCTTACATAGCTATATTTATCATATTGTAAAAATTATTTTCCTGTTATCCAACAAACCGCTGATTTGCTGACAAAAATTAGCTTAGCGGAACTACTGTCCTACTGGTATTGTATGTATACTGTAGTTTTTCTTCTAGATACTCAATTACTCATAGAGAAAATGAGAATTTATTTTTTCAAATTTAGTTTGAGCACACAAAAAACAACACAAGTAAATTGTAATTACATTTTTTTCACCAAGTTGCCTTGGCCAAGAGACAGCGTAGGGACATTTCGGTCTTTGAGTCAAGCTGCCACCTGCCCACCTGTTTACCACATATGGCGGAAGCTTCACACTGTGCCTTTAATTGCTGAATGTCAAACATGAAAGCTGTGAATACCAATTTTTATAGCCTTTGATTTGACCCGACCGGGAATTGAACCCAAGTCTACCGCTTCAGTAGCAGACGCTCTATCCACTTGACCACTGATTGGTAAAGATCTAACAGGTCTGTTTTAATTACCTTCTTGGCTAACTACTAAGCTAGAAAAACATAGCAACATGAAAGACTCTGAAAGCCATTTGACTTTTCAAAAAACAATAATGAGATTAACGTTTTGTTTCAGCTTCAACTGTGGCTTGATAATCCAAAAGTGGAATTGATATATGAAATGGCAGTTCAGAATATGGCTGATACTCAACATTTGTTTCCGACGTACCTTCAGCTAAGTTTACAGATCCACAAATACCTTGAAATGCATGGATACATAAATTTTGGCATTTTTAAAAGAATTCATCCAATTAGAAGTATGTTTTATATTTATATATGATACATAATTTTCCCATTAAAGTCATTGTATATTTCGATCTTTATTATTTTGTTTAAAGCTGCTGGTCAATAAGAAAATATACATTTACTGTAGTAAAATCTCAGATTTATATGCTTGCAAGTTCGTAAAAATTCTTCCTTAGTTGAAAAAGTCAAGTACTATAGATACACTGCAGATTAATAGACTAATATGTCATTAATATATTTTTTGTAAATTGTACTCTCATGGTAACTGGCAACGGTATTCATTGACAACAGTATTCTTATACCGATCAGTGGTCGAGTGGATAGAGCGTCTGCTACTGAAACAGTAGACTTGGGTTCGATTCCTGGTCAGGTCAAACCAGACTATAAAAATTGGTATTCACAGCTTTCCTGCTTGACGTTCAGCAATTAAAGGGACAGTGTGAAGCCTCAGCCGTGTGTGGTAGACAGGTGGGTAGGTGGTAGCTTGACTCGAAGACCGAAAGGTCCCTTTGCTGTCTCCTGGCCAAGGCAACTTGGTGAATAAAATGTAATTACATTACATTACATACATTGACTAAGGGTAAGTTTACCATTTTGCAAGGGGCTACTGCTATTAAAATACTACAGAGCAAGGAAGACTGGTTTTTCAAAGCCCCGCATATTTTTTATTTCTAATTGAGGTTCAAACCTCTGCGTTAATTTAATTGTTTGGTTTATTGCTCCATTTTAGTGTTAAATAAACCTACTAAGGTCCATTAATCTGGCAAAGTGAAAATCTTGTTATAGAAATCAAGAAAGGAAAGGTTATTGTGATTGGTGCTGGAATAGCTGGGCTGGCTGCGGCCAGACAGTTGCAGTCATTTGGAATGGACGTTTCTGTGATTGAAGCAAGAGTATGTTGCATAGTACATGTAGCCTTATAGTTGTGTGATTATAAAGCCTTTAGCGATAAGCCAAGAAGCTGAGTTTATTTTTTTCCGAAAATTTTGATTTGGAAATATTTTTTCAGTCATTTCAAATTTTGATTTTCAGTCGTTTTCACAATTGCAAGCACAAGATTAGGGCCCCGCAATGTTTGCAAAATTTTATTTTTTTTAGATATTTTGACAAAAATAACCACGACCAGCTAACTTTTGTGCTGAGGGGTCAGTTGACCTGTTTTAATGTGTGCTGAGATTCTGCAATGCATAAATCGTCTGAATAAAGAAGAAAGTTATAATCGTGCTTCGTTTGGAGTGGAATAGTAAAGCCACCCAACTAGCGTGTTACATTTTGCAAGACGTGACAACTGAGCACCATCAGCAGTGCCGCCTCTGAAGTGATTGGGTGCTCACTGCTGACTTTCTGAGTGGTTGGGAAATGGCCACTTTTCTAAGTTTAGTTTCTTGCCGAGCTGGGGTTCTGTCTTCTGTGCTCTCAACCACAGTAAACGGCTTAGAATAGTAAACGTTACTGGCATTGCTGTTAAGCGCGAAGAAATATTTATCTATTTGATGAAAAAAAATTTAGGATCGGGTTGGAGGAAGAATTTCGACGTTTCGAAAAGGAAAATATATTGCAGATCTTGGAGCCATGGTCGTGACTGGACTGGGAGGGAACCCTATCACAGTGATTAGTAAACAAATCAATTTGGAACTGCACAAAATCAAGCAAGATTGCCCACTGTATGAAACTGGAGGTCAAAGGGTATGTTGTCATTTTTGCTATATTGCTGCATATGGGATTGAAAATATCATAACCATATTTTAGCGCGGCCATTCTTCTTTGGCACTGTATTTGTTTTACGCTTTACACAGCAGTTCCAAACTTCTTGAGTTTCAAACTTCCTTGTACAAACTTCTTGAATGACCGTGTTTGTTTTTGTAGGTTACGAAAGAAAAAGATGTTTTAGTTGAAAAGGAGTTCAACAAATTGCTTGAAGCTACATCTTACCTAAGCCATGAACTGCAAATCGATTCCTTCAAGGGAGAGCAGCTTTCTCTAGGTCGTGCATTCGAACTTATAATCCAGTGAGTCGAGCTTAATTACTACGTTAATGGTTGATACAATCTGGGAATTATTTTATTGCCATTACCGTGAAGCACAGGGTTTTCATCTTTTACGATTAACTAATTAACTTTCGAAGTGCGATAGTGGTGGAACGGTTTGCTTGACTGTGTAAAGTGTGTATAGCAATGTTTTTCTTGAGCCAAGTAACCTTTATTTTCGATTAATTATACGAAGTGTAGGTGAATCTATTTTATTGTAGAGATCATACAAGCAAGTTTGCTGGTAAAAAAGTCATTTTCAATGTTAGAAATGTTAATGAACTAGATTTTTTGAAACGTTTAGTCGAAAACTTTAACAAATGTTTTTTTCTTTTCAGAATTCAAGAAAAAAAAGTGAAAGATCAGTTAATAGCTCACAGTAAACGAATACACTTCTTGCATTTGGAATTGGTAGCTGCCCTTCAGAGAATGTGCGAATTAGAGCAGAATATTGCCAAAACAAAGAAAGAATATAAAGATTTAGGTGATGCAAAGAGCGAGAGTGACCTGACAGCTGAAGAACTTTTCACTAAACGACGAAAGTTAAAAGAATGGCGAGATATGTATAAGGTATGAATTAATTAGACATTTTTTTTTTTGAAACAGCTCCGATATATTTTTTTTATGTTTAGGAGGTTAAGGGGGAGGGGGAATTCCAGAAATGCCTAATCACAGCTCTAAGCAATTTCGCCAACGATAGAGTAGTAAGTTTTCAGATGCCTCGTCTCTTAACGTTAAACCTAGAGGCAAAACTCGGGAAGATTGAAATAGGGTCTTTAGTGCTTTTGAACCCTATTTTCGGGCTAACATCTCGTAAAAGCCGAAAAGTGGGCAACTGACTTTTTAAAGGGGCAATGAGGTCTAATGTTACTTTATTGCCACACAAAACAAAATTGTGTTTTTGAAAAATTTTTGACACTAATTTCAAACTCCTCTGACTTCTGCGTCGAAACATATTTGCATTTTCCCGCTTTTTGTAGTAATGCTGCCATTTTTGAAAATAATTTTTTAATCAACCATTAGGTGTCGCTCGTGTAGACGCAGTGATAATGTTGGGAAAGCATAATTACTATGGTTACAAGAGCGCTTAAATTATCCCGATCCTTACCCAAATCTAAACTTTTAAACAGTGAATAATGAAAAATGCTCGAATGAATATTCTTTATTTTCCTTTTATTCTCTTTAACTTAAAGTTTTTGGTGAAATAGGCTAATCACTACCAGTAGATTTTTTAGAAGCTGTAAAGTCTAATCTAGCCCGCTGCGTTTTCATACCGGGCTTAATTTATTTTAATAATTACTAAAAACAACTAGGCAGGCCTATGTAAATGCATGTGTAAAAATTGAATTAAATATGCATTTGAAAATGTGCATGTGCAAAAATTAGTGTGGTGATAAAATAAATAAGGTTCAATATTAAAGAAATATCTAATAAAGGTATGCCATCTGAATCAAAATTAGGAAGGGAAATGTGGCGCTACTTTAACCTTGGCGTGGCAAGAACAAAAACAGAACTGGAAATGAGGGGATTCACTGACCCATCCACAGAGGTGGGCAAAGCGCAAGCAAAAGCGCAACCTCCGCAATTGCGGAAGTTGCACTGCTCTTTAATTTTTAATTTTGAAACATTGCGGAAGTTGCGTTGCGGACTAAAGTGTTTAAAATGTATTGCGCTTTAATTGCGTTGCGCTCTCAATTTTTTTTTCGGTTAATAGCGCAATTCTGTCATTGAACTTAATTTTGTTCCATTTTAATCGCAATATTGACAAATGTCGGCCTTCTTTAACAAATTATTTACTTTTTTCTGTCTAAAATCCAAAAGAATGCGGTTTTTGCATTGTATTGTGAAATTTTAATTGCGGAAGTTAGATTGCGTTTAACTTGGTACGAAAATGCCGTTCCGCAATTGCGGAATTGCGTTGCGCTTCTACTGAATCAAAAAGTTCATTGCGGAAGTTGCGCTGCGCTTTAGAAATTAAAAAAATTAAATTACGCATTTTGCGCTGTACTTTTACTGGTTGAGAAGATCGTTGCGCTTTGTTGCGCTGCGCTTTTGATATAATGTTACCTGTGCCCACCTCTGCCCATCCACTAGCGTAACCCGCAAGTGTGAAGTAGAAGATGACACAATACAACATTAGTTAGCTTGCTATCTACTTGACAAGCCTTGCTCCATCGCTGATGTTTGCGAATTCAACGAGAGAGCCAGACGGGCATTAAAGCTGTGCATTGCAACCATCAATTTAAAATCGGAAAAATCGACTACATAACAAATGCATTCATCCAAAAAAATCAGAAGCTGCAGCTATTAAGTAGTAGTAATACTAATAGTTGTCTATGTTTATGCAGTGACGTCCAGTTGACCATAGTTTAATTTTTGCTCATCTACATCATTACTATCTTTGTAGGAATACACTGACTTGTCGAAAAAGCGTTCCAGTTTAGAATCTGAGATAGTGGCGATGGAACATAACCAGCCCAGTGATGTATATCTCTCGTCAAAAGACAGACAGTTATTAGACTGGCATCTGGCTAATTTGGAATTTGCTAATGCCACGCCTTTAGGAAAATTAAGCTTAAAGCACTGGAATCAAGTAAGTGAAAGTATAATAATTGTTCGCACTGTCTATAGCTTGTATTGTCCTAATCTTTAGTAAATTAATTAGAGTATTAAACACGGAATCATCATCATCATTTTGCTCCAGGAATGTTATTCCTTCTATTTCTGGAGCCCAGCAGAGGTTCCCCGCATGCAGGGGTCAGCTGGTTTTTGCAGCCTAGTCGCCATCTTTCACGATCTTGAGCATCCAACCTTTGCAAACCTCTGGCAGTCATGTCACATTCTAGTACTTCTTTCCACCTCTTTTTCGGTCTTCCTTTTTTTGTCCCATCAACTTCTAAGAGTAGTGCCTTTATTGGACCCCTTTCTTCATCCATTCTCTCCACATGTCCCAACCATCGCAACCTTTTCTCTCTCAGAAACTCTTCCAATATCACTACACCCATCATTTCACGAATCTTCTCATTGTTCATTTTATCTTTCAAGGTTTTCCCACATATTATTCGCAACATTCTCATTTTTGTGGTCTTCAGCCTCCTTTCATCTTCCCATTTTCAATGCCCAACATTCAGCACCATAAGTTAGAGCATTTCTCACATAGCTTTTGTATAAGGTGCCTCTAACCTTCAATGGTATGCTTCTTCCGCATATAACATTCGAAACCTCTTTAAATTTTTTCCATGCCGATCTAATTCTTGATGTTACTGCCTCCTGAGCACCTCCTTCCGTACCGATTACATCAACAAGGTAAGAAAACCTGTCCACCACTTCTATGTTGTCTCCATCCAAACTTATCATTTCATCTTCATCTTTAAATACCACACCAGGGATGCATTTTTTGCAAGTAAAATCTTTCTCTTTGGTTAAACTTCCATGAACTCCAGAACACCTCTTGTGTACCCAGTGTTGACATTTTGTACACTGCACGGAGTTCCTTCCCACTCCTTTGCCACATACAGAGTACGGATACTTTCGCATTTGCATTCGTACAAAATTTCTTCTTGTATAGAAAGCCTTTGCCTTGCTTACATTTATTTTCATTCCTTTCTCTTGTAATGCTTTCTTCCATCGAGTGTATCGAGATTCTACCTCTTCCCAGTTATCACCGACTAACACAGTATCATCCGCATACAGCATTTGCTTTACAACTCCTTCTCTGATGTCTTTAGTCACTTCATCCATCACCAACGCAAACAGAAGAGGACTTAGTATCGATCCTTGATGGACTCCAACTTTTACATCAAATGACTCCGATCTCGTGTATTCCACCTTGACAGATGTTTCAATATTTGTATACATTTCTATTATCGCTTTTATTTCTCTTTCTAGTACTCCTTTTCTCCTCAGCGACCACCAAATCACCTCTCTTGGAACACGATCAAAGGCTTTCTCAAGATCCACAAATACCATATGTAGATCTCTTTCGGCCATCTCATATTTTTCCAACAACTGTCTCATAATGAAGATAGCGTCTGTCGTACCTCTACCTGGCATGAAACCCATCTGCATTTCATCCAGTTTCACAACTTTCCGTAGCCTTCTTTCAAAAATTCTTTCAATCACTTTCATACCATGTTCTAACAGTTTAATGCTTCTGTAATTTCCACACGATCTTACATCTCCTTTTCCTTTAAAAATTGGAATCAGATCACTCTTTCTCCAACTTTCTGGCATTTTATTTCCCCCCAGCATGTTGTTTGCAACTTCGGCCAATCTTCTCACAGACTCTTTTTTGCAAACATTTAACAACTCCACTGTTACACCGCTTGGTCCAGCCGCCTTTCCTGTATTCATTAGAATAAGAGCTTCCATCACGTCCTCTGTAGAAACTTGTTCACAAGGACCTTCAACCTTTGTTATTTCCATACTTTTGTTCCAATCATTTTCTTCATTCAACAGCTTCTCTTCATATTCTTTCCAGACTTTAATTTTCTCCTGCAGTGTCACCTTTAGCTTTCCATCTTTTCCAAGGATACAAGGCATTCCCATGATGTCTTTTTTATCCTTCTTGCTCTGTTTGCACAGTTTAAAGACATACTGCAGTGCTTCCGAATTTTTCATCTCATGGAGTTCTGTTATTTTTTTGCCTTCCTTTTCCTTCGCCGCTGCTACCACTCTTTTAACTTTCTTTTTCATAGTTCAATATTGTTCTTTTGATCGTTGGTCTTTTTTCTTCTGCCATACTTCATACAAACGCCTTTTCTCTTTGATGACCTCCTTCACTTCTTCATTCCACCACCATGTTGTTTTTTGATTATGACCACCTTTCGATATTCCACAAACTCTTTTGGCTACATTCATGATATACTCGCACCAATCATCCCAACTTTCCGGTTCCTCTTTTGCATCTTTCATTTCATCTTTCATCATCGTTTTCATTTTTTCGTCTTTCAATCTCCACAATTTCACTTTTCCAGGATTTTTCAACTTTCTAACAGCTCTATGCTCCATCATTAGATATTAAACACGGAATCATTTCACTTAATTGTCAATCTGATATGTTATATAGTCAACACCCAATGTCTCTTACACTTTTTTTTAGGACGATGCATACGAGTTCAGTGGCAGCCACCTGGTGGTTAGGAACGGTTATGCGACATTGCCCACTGCCTATGCGGATTCGTTGAATATAAGACTTAATTCTGCTGTCCGTAAAATTGCATACACGGATAGAGGTATGTTCTTGTTTTTCTGCATGTAACCTCAGCCTAATAGCTACTGCTGCTCATTTTTAAACTAACTATTAGAACAAAACCATCCTAGCTAATTATCTCAACAAAATTTAACCTGAATTAAACCACACTCATTGCTGAGATAGTTTTCCTATTTTTGTGAGTGAGCTGTGGGTACAGTGCCACTTACAATCCTCGTTTAATGATTTTTTGAGTTGTAGCATTGAGCAAATTATATTTTTATTTTGACATCAATATTGCACAATTTTTGCCGAAAATCAAATTCATTTATTTTTCCAGGTTGCGAGGTTGTGATGCAGTCAACACAAGTCAATTCCCCTCCTGTCACTCTAGAATGCGATGTCGTACTGTGCACCTTACCACTTGGTGTTTTGCGACCCCCTGACCCAGCACTGGACTTTGGACCCAGTATTGTGTTCGATCCCCCTTTACCGGAATGGAAAACTAAAGCAATGGATCGAATGGGATTTGGAAATTTAAATAAGGTACGATACATTCAGTTTCATACTTTAGAAATATAAGATACAAACTATAAAAATATTCTAGTCGTCTGCGATAATGTTTAGCACAATTAGCCTCCGAAGCTTCATCATGTCGATATACTAGTGCAGTAAATTGGCCGTATTCCATGATAGTATTTACAAAAAACGAAATTTTAATGAGGCAGTTTGAAATTTGCAGAGTTTGTTTTAGTGCCTTAAACTATTTCAAAAAGTTGCTGCTGACCTAAATTCTGCTTATGGTTCATTAGCATAAGACTTGCGATTTATATAGGTAAAATTTACGGTAAACTTATCTTAAACTTTGTCGGAAAGCGTTTAAACCGGGTCGTCTAGACTACTTTACCTTGAGGAAAATTGCTATACAATGATTTATTGAACCAAGAATTAAGCTTACTGTTGTAATGTAGCCTAATCTTTCATCTCGATGTTAGAGATACTAAGCAACGATCGAGTTACTTGAAATTGGTTTAGGTCGTGCTTTGCTTTGAACGTCCATTCTGGGACTCCTCCGCTTCCAATTTATTTGGGCATATTGGTTCAACACCGAGCTCAAGGGGAGAGCTGTTTTTATTTTGGGCGATTTACCGGGCGGCAGTGTTGATTGCTCTTGTGGCAGGAGAGGCTGCGAACGCTATGGAGCATGTTGGGGATGGTGTTGTCATCTCGCGTACTTTAGCGGTGCTCAAGGGGATATTTGGTTCTGGTAACGTACCCGATGTAAGTTTTTGATTTTTGTCAACAGGTATTTGGTAGTAAGTGTTTTGCCGCGAACCAGGCAAAGAGCTTGACGGCGTTTAGTCGGGACTAGTTAAAAATTTAAATCAGTAAAAACTTCTGTAAAATAATTCCCCCGACGGACCACCTCCATGAAGAGCGTAACGGCGAAACTGCCTCTTGGAGGCATTATTTTATAGTTGTTTTTACTGACTTTAAGATATTAGAAACATTTCATAATCGCCAAATCAAATCTTTCATTACACTCGCTGTAATACGCCGAAGCGTGTAACGAGTTGGCGGGGCCCATCAACGCGTAATTGAGCCCTGGCAACACTGTGTTCGATTTGACCGGCCCAAGATTCAAACTGCAGATCTCCCGCTCCAGAGACACTAACGCGTTACCGTTCGACATATTACGCTTTGGCTAGATTTTTCACATGTCAGTTTTAAAACAAAACTGTTTATTGAAATGAACACTCGAAACTATCCATGTAATCTGTAACTAATCAGACTACTTCTGGTAACAACTGCGGGTGAATATTTTTGCTATTATTAACGCTGTATGTTTTAGTTTGAATTTATTTTCTCTTTTCTAACAAGTTGAAAAATTTGCTATCTTGCAGCATTATTTAGCAGATTATTGTTAAAAGTTATGAATGTATCTTGTGTTCATATGTGCATTGTATTGCGTGTATCATTATGCTAATTTACTAAAGTTTCCAATTTTACTGCGCAATTTTTCATTCGTACTTAGTAAATTTTTTTGTGTGCTATAAATAGTTTATACTAATAATGAGAGGTTGCAGAATCGACGACCGCGCCTTTTCTTGGAAAGGACCGTGGGCTATTTTCTGAAAAATGCCTATGGTCTTTTCGCAACCTTTCATCGAAAAGATTGTACTGTAATTTTTTGTTGGTTCATTTTACTGCCTGACTTGGTATATATTAGGGTGTTTCATTTTTTCACTATTTTTGAAATTGAAAATGCTTGGGGTCGTATCTGATGGAGTTTTTGGCGCTGATTTCGAATATGTAATTTTTATTTCGCTATGACGTCATTTTGTGGTTGCAGCACGCGTTCGAAACTCTGGCAGAGCACGATTTCGGGAATTTCCCGTATCTCGGTAACGGTACGAGATAGCGCGTCGAGACTGGTGTCAAAATGCGCAGAAGGGTCGATTTCCTATACCCTCTCAATACAACTTTTAAGTGTATCTTGAACAGAAAAAAAGTTATTAGCAAATAACACATTTTTCATCCAATTTTGATTTTCAACACACAAAGGCATTATGGCATTCGCTGTAATCACACGCAAAACGTAGTTTGTAAGTTCACACAAGGAAAGAAAAGTCAATCAGCCTTGCCTAACTCCATATTACGTAATAAATAAGCGTTTGATCTGTTGTTACAACTGCAGGTAAAACTGAGAAATGAGGGTGAATTGTGTTTTAGCAAAGCTTTGATCTTCTGTACTAATTGATTTCAATGCCTACTCTTTTATCAAATCGTGGTGATAATGGCCGGTGTTACTTCCCGCAGTTACTTCCAATAGAAAGTTTAGTTACTTCCAAACTTTCGCCTGTCTGTGACATCAGCGAAGACAGCTCGAAATCATCTCATGATCCAGAGTATACCGCTTGCAAAACGACTTACACTGGGGGTAAAAATTATACTAAAGCTCGAACTTTTTCAATTACTGAAGAAAGTTGCATTTTAGCTGATCGACGTTTAACCTCTATCCGTCAGCAAAATGATCAGCTTCTCGCAGTTGTGGGTTCAGAAAAAATTGCTGCTTCACCATCAACAATTTTTCGCAAACGAGAACAATGTCGTTTTAAAGCATTGCGGAAATGCGAAGCCGACTTGAACAAAGCAGATGCTCTACAACTCTGCTATGATGGCAAAATCATTAACAAAATTGATAGATATGTTTTTATTGGACAATATTATGACCCTGATCAACACTTCTCCGTGCGAACTATGGCCGTGAAATCATTTCCCGCAGGTGTATCAGTCACTGCCCAAGCAGTTTTTAATGCCATTGTAAATGAAGTTTCGATTCATGTATAAACAATGTTTTTTCGATTATGGGTGACACAACATCCCTTAATAGTGGTAAAAAGTCCGGAGTGAATAAGAGGCTAGTTGATTTTTTTTCCATGAAAAGGTTGGTCACGATATCCATAAGCTGGAGTGCATGTTTCATGTTAACGAAATTTATTTTTCGCATGTTATATCAACTATCGAAGGAAAAACAAAAGATCCAGGAGCTATGCAAGACGGTTTATTGCTTAACTGCATTAAAAGCATCAACAAACCCGACATTAGCAACATTCTTCCTCGTCAGAGTATTCTAGTACCTATTACCAATATTGCTTCTCTGCAGCTAAAAGCAAAGGTGGAGTGGTTTTCGGAACAAAAAGCCGAAGGTTTTCAAGATGGCAGTTTCAGAAATGATAACTTGTGTGTGCTGATATTGGCTTCTTATTTTGTTATGGATGTGCCAGATAATTTGAAATATCTTTTGGAGTACAGACAAGAAGAAATTTCACATTCCAGATGCATCACAACAGCTAGTGGCTATCTAAGGTTGTTGATTTTTGGATTAGGTAATTTTGGAGTTGACCGAAAAAAAATGTTCAAAAGTGCCTCGTATATTAGATGCGTTTACATGCCATCTTTTATGCTTATCCAATTAAAGCCAACTGCATCAGAATTTTTCAACATGCCATCTTTTATGCTTATCCAATTAAAGCCAACTGCATCAGAATTTTCTGACGCTATTCCAAAGAGATATCCTTTTGGCATATCGAGACATTGTTGACCCAGAAATAGCGGATGTAGCACTGAAATACTTTTTAAAACACGCTACATGCTGGCTAAGCCCAAAAAACGTTGCTTTAAGTGTGTACGGAGAAACTCCTCCATATAGCGTGGAGGCCGTCAAAGTTCGCATGCTTCCTGATACCCTTGACATCAAATCACACTTGATGGACAGAACTACTCGACTAAAACATTTCTTCACTACTCAAAGTAACAAAGCTCCATGTATTTCGTATAGCCGAATTCCTCCACAGTTTTGAAAAACTATCCACAACAACAACAGATCAAACGAAAGCAGAATTGGGAGGCTGAAGAATATAGTGAATGACAAAACTGGAGATGAACCATCACAAATGAATAAAACTGACATGCGCTTGCGCGCATTTTAGTGTAATATGGAGTTAGGCAAGGCTGATTGACTTTTCTTTCCTTGTGTGAACTTACAAACTACGTTTTGCTTGTGATTACAGCGAATGCCATAATGCCTTTGTGTGTTGAAAATCAAAATTGGATGAAAAATGTGTTATTTGCTAATAACTTTTTTTCTGTTCAAGATACACTTAAAAGTTGTATTGAGAGGGTATAGGAAATCGACCCTTCTGCGCATTTTGACACCAGTCTCGACGCGCTATCTCGTACCGTTACCGAGATACGGAAAATTCCCGAAATCGTGCTCTGCCAGAGTTTCGAACGTGTGCTGCAACCTCAAAATGACGTCATAGCGAAATAAAAATTACATATTCGAAATCAGCGTCAAAAACTCCATCAGATACGACCCCAAGCATTTTCAATTTCAAAAATAGTGAAAAAATGAAACACCCTAATATATATGTATTTTTTTTTTGCGAAGTATCTTTCTAAACAAAAATAAATGCCAATTGAATTGAACTGATTATCTCCTATAAACACCAAAAACTTTAACTTAACTGGGTCACTGAAGCGAAATAAATGTCATAAGCGCCTTTTTTTGTAGATTAAGAGATTAAAAAGCTTTATTTTTGCGTTTTCCGCAGTAATGTTAAAACTGGAACTGCAGTAGATGAGGGTTGACAAATTTTCGGCATTGAAATGAAATAACGAAACATCCAGGATTACCGACTGTAATTTTAGATCGTTTTTCGAAACTAGCTATTGACATTTTCTAATAACTGAAAAAAAAAGTGACACAATATTAACTTAATAAATATTTTGAGGTTTGGTATCCGTACCAATTTTTGGCATTTTCAAAATAGTCTTTTTACCAGCTTAATTTTTTTAGCCCCTAAGTTATACGGTGACAAGATGGGGTTCAGAGCCGTGGAGCCGTGGAAGTTATTCTTATGTAGCAACTGGTTCAACTGGCGAAGATTATGACATCATGGCGGCACCAGTTAATGCCCGAGGGTCTTCAATGAAGGAAAGTGCTCACAATAATCCTGTGCTCTTTTTCGCAGGTAAGATCTTATGTTATGAAAAGTGTTTAAGATTTAAAGCGATTACAAAGCGCTTGGTTATTTAGTTCATACTTGTCTTGTTTTGCTGCTAATAAGAGTACCCGTCGTCACTGAATTTTTTAAAGAATATGGCATTAGAATTTTTTGTTTTTTGGAAGTTTTGGGAATATGGCGCTGATTGAACTGGTGAATTTGGAATGAATTGATTATGAACGAGGCCAATTTAATCAGGCTCCACTGTATAGGTCACAGTAAAGTGTTGGAAAGGGTGAAAAAACTATAAAAAGAATGCTTGAAAAACTAGCTTTGTCGGTTGCTTTCAGTGTGGTATTCTTTGACCCATACTTTGCCAGGCGAAATAAGAGATCAATGGGATCATTGTTTATTAAGTTACTTGGCAATTTTGTCGGCGTCAGTTCATTATGCATTGAGTGTGTTTATTTAGGTGAACATACAATGCGAAATTATCCAGCCACTGTCCATGGAGCTTTGCTAAGTGGATTCCGCGAAGCTGCGCGGATTGCAGAGATATTTCTCGGGCCTGCCAATTCTCCGCCTGACGATCTTGCCATTCATCTCAAAGACTAATGTATTCTTCATCAAGTTGTGCAAAATAAATTTGTAGTATATTTCCGAACTGCCAATGATGCTGTATTTGTGCTAAATTTTGAAAGTTGCTATGCTTTTCTACCTATTGTGTGTAAAATTTTTGAAATAAAATTTTCGGGATCGATCGTATGGAGTTCTGTTGCTCAAAGCATCTTTCAATTTTGCATTAAAAAAAAAAACAGCAAAAAACTTGTTTAAAGGCTACCGGCGCAGAAGCCTAGGGAAGAGCCACCAAAATTATTGCATGCTCGCTTATACCAGTTTGATGAATTCGCATATTTGTTGCATTTGAAGCAAAGCAGGTAAATTCTATTTCAGCAAGAGCACTTAATATTCATTGTTTTATCATAGACTTTATTAATAGACTGAAAACTGACGCGCGGAGAAAACGAGAAGAGGATTGAAGAAAAAAAGTTTGCTCGAGTTGCAGTTTTTTACGGTCACGCGTATTCGACTGGTTTGATTGCACAATATTCTTAGCGCGAGTAAAACGAGAAAAAAGTCACGCCGATGGGACGAATCAACATATTCTAAAAAAATGAACCGTGAAAAAAAAACTGTCAGTTTCCAGTTTTAATATATAGTTTGGCTTTATGCTTTTTCGAGGAAAGTAATTTTATTGCAGTGCTGGATTTTTTGGCAAGAATGTTACCAATGACCTTTTAAGATTCCCAAAGACGATTTCGAGAGCCGTATTTCGCTGTAGAAGGCAATATTGGTTAAAGGGAAGCCTAATCCGGTTTATGAACAATTTTAATTGTTGACCGGCCAGTTGATCGAGCGGTAACGCGTTCGTCTCTGGAGCGGTAGGTCAGAGGTTCAAATCTCGGGCCGGTCAAATCGGACACAGTGTTGCCAACGGCTCGCCACCGCTGCAACATTTCTTCGAAAGGAGCTGTGTTGCCCGGGCGCAATGACGCGGAGATGGGCCCCGCAAACTCGTTACACGCTTCGGCGTAATCCAGCGAGTATAATGAAAGATTTGATTTGATTTGCTTATGTGATATCAAGTAGCAATTTCAAGCGCAATGGTGGAGCGGTAACGCGTTCGTCTCGGGATCGGGGAGTCTGAGGTTCAAATTTCGAACGGTTAATCACCCAGACACAGTGTTACCGACGGCCCGCGCCGGCTTCGACATTTTTTAAAATGAGCTGCTTTGGACCACACAAACTCATTACTTGCTTTGGCATAATAGCGTAGTCTGTATACTGATAACGACTATGATAAAATAGCGAGTATAATGAAAGATTTAATTTGATGTTAAAAATTATTCAATTAATTGAAGCCAGAAAACAAAAAGGCTCGACCGATTCCTAATCATCAAATTCTATTCTAGAACGAGATATCATCTCTCAAACAAGAATAAAAGAAGTTTGAAAAATTCCCTACTAGAAACGTCCTTGGCAATTTTCTCATTTTTGGACAGCTATATTTTAGCGCTGGCCAATAATTTTTACTACGCACGTAACTACTCTGCTTAATAAGTTTAGGGCATAGATAGCATAAATTGAAGAAAAGCAACGCCGTCAGGCTCAACCCAAATGTATCTTACCTGAATACACAAAATGAGGTATTAAAATATATTTGGCAACATCCGGTTCCAGCTGAGCGATCGTCACAGCAACACTATACGCTTTCTGTTTTGGATAGCTCAGAAAAAGCTACCGGTACCAAGTAGGTATTAAAGTTTAGTGCTTATAACTTGGTTAGCAGAGAAGAATAAGCTTGTGCATGAATACTATAATTTCTAAACAAACTGGCATTTTAAGCATGATTGACAAGTGAGATAACTCTTTAGTGATCTAAGATTAACATTAATAAGCTAATACGTTTAGTTGTGATGTTTTGAGGTTTACTGACCAGAGCTTTTAATATTTAATCGTTTACGTGCTATCTGGCCTAAAGGCTACCAGCGCAGAAGCCTAGGGAAGAGCCACCAAAACGGCGACTACTTAAAAACAAGCAATGTGAAAAAGTTGTCTTCCCACAGGAATCAAACCTGCAGCCTTTGGACTACCAGTCCACTGCTTTACCACTTGAGCTAGAGAAGACGTCTCCTCTCGTGCTTAATTTTGGCTATTTAAACCCAGCAACGTATTGCTTGTTCTATGATGTTAATAATAATTTAGTGTGATGTTTTGACGTTTGCTGGCCAGAGCTTTTAATATTTAATAATAATAATAATAATAAAGTAATTTATCAACCTCTTGAGATAAGATAGCAAGAAGCTAACATCTGACTAAGGGGCACTTGTTACTAAAGCAGGTGAAAAAGCAAAAAACTAACACATACAAAAAGCAAAAATCGGGCTTGGTAAAAAATCATGACGACAGTACAGTGTAAAAGCATACTAATCAATATCAGGCACATCAATAAAGGCCATATTAAAATAGTGTGTTTTCAATTTAGTTTTGAACGATGAAATGCTGCTACTTTCCCGAATATCAAGAGGCAAATCATTCCAAACAGTAACTGAAGCATGTGAGAAAATTGATTCAGATTTGTTGTAGTTTAATTGGCTAGTTTTTTCCAGCAAAAGCAGATCGCAGTTTCTACGAAAATCATAAGCAGCAGATGGCTTATGCAGGACAATTAACTCTTGAAGGTAACCAGGAGCACAATGCTTTAAACACTTAAAAACCAACAATGCAATTTTAAAATTAATACGATACTTTATAGGTAAAAAAATTTAATCGTTTGCGTGCTATCTGGCTTAAAGGCTACCAGTGCGGAAGCGTCTTCTCTAACTCAAGTGGTAGAGCAATGGATTGGTAGTCCAAAGGCTGCAGGTTCAATTCCTGTGGGAAAACGACTTTTTCACATTGTTTGTTTTTAAATAGTCATCGTTCTGGTGACTCTTTCCTAGGCTTTTGGGGTGTCGTTAAGTACCGTACAAGTTGTCACTTTTTTTATGGAAGCTCTACGACTTGTGTATGAGCGTGCGTGCGCTCGCTCCTTTCCGATCTAAGCTATTCCAAATCTAGCCGTACCCCTAATGAGTGCACACTTTAGAGCAGTAAGAACGCGTGCATGCTCATACATGAGCCGTAGAGATTTCGAAAAAAAGCGGACGGCTTATACTTAACAACGTCCAGCTTTTGTGCTGGTAGCCTTTAGGCCAGATAGCACGCAAATGATTAAATATTGAAGCTCTGGCCAGCAAACGTCAAAACATCACAACTAAATTATTATTTACATCATAGAACAAGCATTAAAGGCGGTGAATCATCCAGCCAATTACGGCGGTTTACAATAGGCCAGCTAAAATTGAACTATAGCCTGATTTTTGATATTTTTTGTTTTACTTTTGGGGCTGCAGTTGCAAAGATATTCCACAAATACAAAAAGATATCTTCCGAAAAAAGTTTTTGGAAACTCTGAGTTTTGTTCTTCCTGCCAAAACCACAGTTTTCTAAACTATTAGGCCTACTGTGGTTTTGGCGGGAAGAGCAAAACTCGGAGTTTCCAAAAATTTTTTTCGGGGGATATCTTTTTGTATTTGTTGAACATCTTTGCAACTGCACCCCAAAATTAAAACAAAAAATATCAAAATTTTTATTTCAATTTTAGCTGTTGTAAACCACCGGAATTGGCTGGATGATTCACCGCCTTTAAGTTGCTGGGTTTAAATAGCCAAAATTAAGCATGCGAGGAGACGTCTTCTCTAGTTCAAGTGGTGGAGCAATGGATCGGTAATCCAAAGGCTGCAGGTTTGATTCCTGTGGGAAGACAACTTTTTCACATTGCTTGTTTTTAAGTAGTTGCCATTCTGGTGGCTCTTCCCTAGGCTTCCGCGCTGGTAGACTTTAGGCCAGGTAGCATGCAAACGATTAAATATTGATATTAATGTTATTGATGAGCACAAATTTTGTGTATCTTGTGCATGCGTTTGATTTACACACTTGCTTATGAAGGTACAGGCTTCGTTACCCATTGCTATGGTATGTTTGCACCTACTTTGCTGCAAAGTGCGCATAAGTTTGCTAAAATTGTTTAATGTTTAAGATCAAGTTGCATTCTTATCTGGGAAAAGTCAGTATAATGTATCGTATTTATTCGAGTATAAGTCGCATGCGTGTATAAGTCGCACCCCCATTTTTGACGTAAAAAACAGTACAAAATTTTTTTAAACATTATTCATTCATTCATTGCAATCACACAACAAAAAATTAAAAACCATCGAGTCATCACTGCTGTCACTGTTTTCAAATAGCCCTGTTTACCTCTGGAACATCCTCATCAGCACCTGATGAGGGTGGCAAGTGATGCAACGCAACGTGACTAGTGTGGATAGGTGATAACTAAACGAAATAGTATGTGAAAAAAGGTGACAGCATTAAAAGTGCAACGTTACTTGCATGGAAGGTAATAAGTGATATGATCGAATGAAAGGCGACTGTATAGAAATCGATACCAAGGAAATAATTCAGAAAAATTTTGTATGGCATACAATGCACTTCAGGTATTCATGTATAAGTTGCACGTGACTTTTTGGTTGCTATTTTGGTACAAAAAAATGCGACTTATACTCGAATAAATACGGTATACTGTATACTGCTGTTAGTGTATTTTAATCATATTAATCAATTAATGTGTGACTGGTAAGACATCAAAACTTCTTAATTATTAAAAAGTTACTGGTATTGGTGTAGCTCAGAAAATAATATCGAGTGTAGACTATTGCATTAGCTTTTATTCTAATCTATAGACACTGGTGATGAATTAACTTGTCATACTGATAGAGTATAGCCACTGCTATCAAATTAATATGTAGGCTATGGTAATAAAACTTTTATTATTTTTATATGTTTACAGTCAATTTGTTGGAGACAACTCGTGTTTCATTTGGGTGACGATGTTGTAGAATTTTAAAAACAGCTGGACATTTTTTGACCAAGTTTATTACTATTAGCTATGCATGATAGAGAAGAGTGAAAAAAAGCTTTTCAGTTTTCCACTGTAGATGACTGTCTATCTTCACAATGCTGTTGCTTAATAACCAAAAGCATAATGAAATTAAATCAACATCTGGTCGCTCTCATGCATTATCAGATATTTCAAATGAGGAACAATTACAGTGGGAGAGTAATGACACATGCCAAGTAAATATTTTAGGCATATTGGATGCTGTTTATAGTGCCTAGTGTGAAATATGAATTCGCTTTGTTGACTATGAATACCTTGATTAATTTTAGTAGGTGAAATGTAACTCCTCTAAAACTTGGGTATTAGCAAAGTTTTACTTAAGTTAATATCAAACATTATTTGCATGATAAACTCCAAAATTGTATGAAACTTGCTTTACTATTTCAAATTTAGCTATTATAAACCTTGTTTACAATAGTCTGGAAATATTGTGATACTTTTAAAATTTGGTTATTCAAATCAAATATTTCATTATACTTCCTATAATCATAGGTGGGCAAGTTAATGCAAAACGTTAGCTTCGTTAACCACTAGTCCGTTAACAAACTTCACACCTCTGTTAACGTTGTTCCGTTATTTTCAGCTTTAATTAACGGAAGTTAATAAAGTCCGTTAATCCGTTATCATTTTGCGTGTAATTTACATTTCTTTTTATTCACTTGCTTCTACAACACGTATTGACGCTGTTGAGCTGATTGTAAGGAAATATGTATTGCTGTGGTGGTCTTTTTGTGTTTTGGAAGTTACATTTTACAGTATAATCTAATTTTAAGATAAAAACAAGTTCTAATACACAACGAAGCTGCGATCGGAAAACCTTTGGAAATTGTGAACAGCAATAATTAATAGACCTATGAGACTGCAGGTTATTATTTGCCACAAAAAAGAACTCCTTTCTTTTTTTCTTCTTTGAAACTCGTGCTAATACGCAATAAGTGTTACCTGAGTAAACTGGTTTGTACTGGTTCGATGAATAAATGGTGCAACATATTAACAATAAAAACCTTAACAGAAGTTAACAGAACTTAACGGAAGTTAATTTAGTCTGTTAACAAAACTTAACGGAAGTTAATTTAGTCCGTTAACATGAAAAAACTATTTAACGGATTAACGAGTTAATGAAAAAGTTAGCTTTGTTAATAACGGATTAACGATTAATGAACTTGTGCCCACCTATGCCTATAATACATCGTAGCATGTGACAAGTTGGTGAGGTGTATCTCTGTGTCATTGCACTTGGACTACACAGCTCTATTCAAAGAAATGTAGTAGCTGTGACGAGCCGTTGGGAGTACTGTGTTTGATTTGACTGGCTTGAGATTTGAACCTTAGGCCTCTTGCTCCTGAGTCCTGAGATGAACATGTCACCCCATTTGGCTCTTCAGTTTATTTTAAAGTGACCCAGAACTCAAATAAAAAGGTTTTTGCTGTTAATGCAATCTCAAAGCAACACTCATTTGTTCATTTTTTGAAATGATTTAAGTTTTTGCTTAAAATTATTGATTTAGTGTTTTGGGCAAAGATCGAAAATGTCAAAATTACTTTGTTGGTTTTCTGCAAAAAACAAAATAAAGCAGGTTATACAGTGTTAATTTAATCTATGATGCAACCACAGAGAATTGTGACTATAAGTTGCGGCATAAGTAGTGAATACAGTATTTTGCCACTTAAGTTAATATTGAATATGGATGATCTGCATAAATCAGTAAAACTGCGCAGGCATCAGGTTAAAATATCTGGCCAATTTTACTTTGAAGCAAATCACGACTAAACCAATGCTATTAGATCAGAGATGAATAAGGTACAAATCAACCAATGTCATTAGATCCCTATTGATCCTCTTACTGTTTGGCCTACTAGCATATACTAGACCAGTTCAGAGTTGGCTGTAGGAAACAACATTCTCTACTGTTACCGGTACCTGTCCCATTTGTTGGCAGCGTGGTCGAATGGGTAAAGGCGTCGTTTTTATGATGACCCTGATCGAATGATCTGGGTTCAACCTTCCCCCTGATCACATTGTTGCGTCCTTGGATAAGACGCTTTACGATGATTATCTCTGCTTGGTGGCTTTAAACAAGCAGAAAATTTAGTGGACAAGAATTCAAAGAAATTCACAGGAACATTGGATCACTGGAAACTCCTAAGCAGGTGCGGATTCCTCCAATCACGAAGTAGTCATTGTAATGAAAAGTGTGTGGATCGTCCAATAAGTTAGCGTCTGACGCTGTCTGGTGACAGGAGGATAAATATGCACAACAACAACAACAAATTATTTTGGTTTTAGTCAAATAGTTTGATTAATAAACCATTCAGTTAGGCCAAGCCTTCAATGGCTGAAAGGCGCTAGGTTTAAACCAGAAATTGGCATGCAAATACCAAGTGAAGTTTATTTTACCAAATGCTAAAAGTACGCAGGAAAGAATCAGTGAAAATACCATGCAGTCATCTAAGTCAACTGTACCTAATAGCAATACTCTATAGTAACAGGCATAAACTTAAGCTTAGCAATAAATAATAATACAAAATAGCACAAAGTATGATAAGCACTTGAACAACACGATCTCCCCCCCCACAGGCACATCCGATGCCACAAGCTGAACAACAATATAGTAAGTTTAGGTTAAAGGTACCCACTAAATCCTAATTACACCATCCTCAATCAAAAACAACCCAGTCCTAGGCATGTCTGCGATGTCAGATGTTGCTGTAGGCGGAAAAAATTCACACCCAAGCGTCCACCCACAACTACAACAAGTAATGTTGTTGACTGAACAACGTTTACATAAAAAATATTTACATTAAAAAAAAAGGCTCTGGCAAGCTACAAGTCTGTCCCACCAAGAAATCATCGACGGTTTAATGTCCAAGGTTTGCCAGGTCATGCCAAACACCTGTAATGCAGTTGTTTGTGAGGTTAATTTTAGTAGTTAGTAATGTTAATTTTTTGTGGAATGGATTCTTGATGTTTCAAATGATGTCACTCAGTAACGACGTAATCTGTAATGGAGAGTAATTTTTTTTTTGTAAAGAGCTTAAAAAATTGCATAGTTTTGAATTGTTTACTTTTTAACCGAATTCAAACATCGTTCTGCCCCTGTTTAATGAAGCAACACACCAAAGTATCTTTGAAACATTGATTGTTAGCTTTTACTTTAGTAGTATTGTTCCAAACTAAGTTATATACAATGATTTTTTTACTTGCTGACAGGCTATTGTTTAGAACTACCATTTGTCTTGAAATTTTTAATTAGTAGAAAGAAAATAAGAAATGACAAATACTTATCTTCACTTGTTTTTGAGAATTTAGGTTACAGTTTGAAGGTTAGCAAATGTTGGGGTTCAAATTAATTGAAAATAGATCTTTTTTTTTGTGAAATAAAGCTTTTTTTTTCGAATTGGATAGGAGTATTATACATTCACATATATTACATGAGCCAAACATGATGAGTTGTGCTGTCAGATGTAAAATGTTTTCTCATATTTTGTTTTACAGGTACCATTTCGAACATTCCGTGGTCATCGAAATGGAGTGACATGTTGTCAGTTTTGTATGAATGACAACTACATTCTCAGTGGTTCAAAAGATGGAAATACTCAATTATGGGTATGTAGAAGCAGTATTATTATTTAGAACTAATATATTATAAGCCACATTAACAAAGTTAATTTTAAGCTTTACCAGTATACTGTTTGTGTTGAAAGAGGTAAACAATAAGCTCGGTTACTGCTCATGGCAACAAAACTCCCTGAAAGTTACTGATGCATACATACTATTTAATTTTTGTGACATGCTTGTGATTTTTAGAGTTCATCTACTGGGGTAATAGCCCATACTTATGGGAGCCATTCATTGCCTATCACCGGCTGCAAAATATCTTTTGATGAAACAAAGTGAGCCATATTGTTTCTTGTATCTACCAAACAATGTATCGTAATTTGTCATAGATTTGAAAGCATACCAGTAAAAATTAGCTAACTTTGTATGATGGTTTATTTCTTTTTAGTTCAGCTATCAACGTATCTTTTTCATTACAGTAGTTTGTAAATCCCAGAGTTTACTGCTGCAAGTATACAGCATGTTTCGTTTTGAATTGACTTTCAAATTTTTTCTTTTTTGCTCAATTTGATGGATAATAAAAGTCCAACTACAGTACCTAAAACCTACTTAAAAGTTCTTCAGCAAATAAAAAAAATTATGTTATTCCACTATTGCTTATTTTTTTAGTGTTTTCAATTTTAGTGGTAGAGTTAAGTTTACTGCTGTAATTTCCTTTGTATCTTTTTAGCTCAGATTTTTTTCACAGAATTAAAAAATTTTGGATCCCTAAGCTTCAAATTATTTGTGTACCGCCCAATTCTTTTCTTACAACTTTGTTTTCATTCAATTTTGGTTGTATAGAATATTGTCTTCATCTTGGGACAAAACAATATGCTACCATGATTTGGAAACTGGTAATGTGATATGGAGAGCAGCGCATGACGGAATCGTAATGTCATGTGACTTATCATCCGACGGCAAGCTTGCAGTTTCATGTGCTGACTATGAAGACAGTATTAAAGTATGGGATATGAGAAATGGAAAAATCGCGCAAGAAATGCCAGGTATTTGAAAAAAATTTGGTGTATACTTAAGTCACAATGAATTTTGTACGAATCATTTTTTAGCTTCACATTTTCTACATTTCCATTGGTGTTAAATACTGATCTCGAAATTGGTTTTATTGAAGATATGAGAACAACTTGAGGTAATAAAAAGATTTGCCAAGCCTTTTTCCACTATTCACGAAAATGTGATTTAATCTGTTTGACTCTGTACCATTGGCAATCCTGTATTTTGCAATCTTGTGACATCACAAAAGGCCTACTGTAGATTGGTACTGGTAGCCTAGGTCTACAACTTACAAGTACCAGTAGCAGTAGCCAAGTTTTAAAATTTGGTTAGGTTACTCACTGCTATACCAGTTGGCAAATTATGGTATTAGATCAGGCATACAGTACTGCATAAATGCGCTGGTTTCTGGTTACAGATCTGAGATTAACCTACAGTAAATTCTGTTATTTTATTGCTTGTTGTACAATAGCTTAGTGAAAAAAGTTGGCAAGAATAGGATTAATAGGCCACGCTGGTGTTTTTCGGGGTGCTATGGTAGGCAAAACCCTAAAGCTTGCGAGAAATTTTGTAAAATCAGCCTTTTGCGATGGCATAAAAGTGCGAAATGCAGGTTTGCTAGTGGTACCCGTACAGATTTAAATGGATTAAATCGCATTGTCGTGAATAGGGGGAATTTTAGAAAAAGGTTTTGGGACACCTCTTTTATTACCTCTTGTAGTTCTCATTTCTTCAAAAAAAAAAAAACGATGTCGAGCAGTATCTCTTTAAACACCTCTTCAAGCAATATCTCTTTAATCTCTTCAATAATAGTAAAAAATTCATTAGGAGTTTATGTAGTCATTTTCACGTTTGCCAGTTGATTTGATGGTGGGGACTTTTTGAGCTGGTTGGTTTTGAAGAGGACTTTTGAGCTGGTTGGGATACAATCTACAAACAGATGATATCAGGGGCAACTTATACTAATAGTGAGGCATAAAAAGTGATAATAGTGCTGGCTTTGCTTCTGTTGAAAGCATTAAACTCCAGTTTTCCATAACATCGCAGGATTTTTTTAGTAGCCAGCGATGCAATTTTTAGCGGTAATATTGCTACAGAAACCGTTATCTGTAAGCGGTTCTCTAAACTTAAACTGCCCTATCCACCCGGCGAGTCGTAAATGGCGACCATTGGGTAACCATGGGCGTGGCTTCATGTGTGGCAATGGAGTTCCACTCTTTAAGTAATGTGAAAATGGCCACTTTTCTCCCGGCTTCTCCAGCCGAGCTGGTATTCTGTGGTGGAGCATTTGCACTGTACCATGTTCTCATCCACAGAAAAAAGGGCGACTCCAAACAAACTTAATCCGTTCGCGTTTTATTTCCCTGGATGCCGAATTCTAAGTTTCTTGTAGACTTTCATCGAAACACTCCTACATGCTGCGTATTCTCTTCTAACAGCCAGAGGATTGCTAGCACTGCTATGGACAGGATTACAAAAGTTTGGGACGTAATTTCAAAGACAACGACCATTACGCTTACGTGAGTGTTGATTGTGTCGCAACTGAATTTGGCTAAAAGTTCGAAAAATACTTATTAGAGACCTGGGTGACAATCTCCGTGGTGCTGATTTTTGAGTATAATCATGGTGAAGTTTGTTGTACTGCAGAAAACCCTTCTTTCGAGAATTTATTAGTTATTCCGGAAACCCAGATAAATGCAATTCTTTTTTTTTTGCTTGTTTGTTTGTGGTGGTCTCTATCCATTCCGAAGCAATGATTAATTTAGGATTGTAGGGCTTGAGGCGAAATCTTAGTAGGAAACTTTTTTTTCTGACCCTAATCGCGGTGATGTTTAAAACAGGTCTTTGCAGTTCAGGCTCTCTAAATCTTGCCTGGTTAAACCTAAAGCAGTCGGCGCCAAAGCAAATGCTTCACTTGTCTTTCACTAGGCCCTTTACTGGTGAAAAATAAAACGAAGAAAACACCAAAATGCTGTGAGCTAGAACGAAAAAAACTCAATCTCGGTAACGTGGTTGAAAGTACAAAGGCGTCGTTTTCAGGACGACCCTGGTCACACGATCTGGGTTCAAGCAGCACCCTGGTCACGCTGTTGCGTCTTCGGATAAGACCCTTTACGATTATTCTCTCTGTTTAGTGATTTCGAACAATCAGCAAATTCAGTGGACGATAATTCAAAGAAGTCCACAGAAGCATTGTATCTCTGAAAATTTTTAAGCATGTGCGGATTCTTCCAAAGCACGAAGCAGTCATTGCAATGAAAAGTGTGCGGATCGTTCAATAGTTAGCGTCGGACGCTGTCCGGTGAGAGGAGGACAAGTATGCACTACAGCAACAAATCTCAAAATCGAAAGGTTTGGTTGGATCTGCCAGGCTCTGTTCGGTGGATGACATTGCAATGAAATATCACACCATCGATTCCCAGCGATACGCACTAGAACCCGGAAAAGTAGGGCCATTTCCACACCCCTTGAGTGGTCAACATTACTACACAGGCGATCACTGCTGATGTGTTTTGCCCGTTTGGGCTTAGAATTTGCGTGGAAACACTATTCGGTCTGGCTTCAAGTAAATTGATTTCATTGCTTTGCAGAGGCCACAGCAATATCGTTTCAAGCTGCTGCTTTTCTGACAACGAACGGTTTTTAGCGACAACATCGTGGGATAAAACGATACAAGTCTGGGATATTTCGACTGGAATGTTTCGGCAAGTTTTATTTCCAAATATGCATTTCAGCAATATTCGCAGCAAATTCGAGTTTGTGGGATCAAAATTTTTTTTTTATAGTGGTTGACCTAGTGGCTTTTCCTCTGCGGTGGGTCGCCTTGTTAGTTTTGGCTTCTTAACAATACTTTACATTTGCGGAGTTCAAGGTAGTTTCACAATTAATTTAGCATTGTAGTTCTCGTGGAAAAAATTATAAAAATTCAAAATGATTTTACAATCGTCCATCTCCAAATAGTTTGCTTTAGTTGAAGTTGCAAAGTTCTATGCCAAATGTTTTTAGCTTGAGCCAAGTTATCATTTTCCCCAAAAGTATCCGCTATAGCGTGTCTCTAATTGGCCCTCATTTTTTAGTTCTGCCACAGCTTAGCTAAGTCGTCAAAGATTTTAGCAAACACGTCGTGGCTTACTATAGCTTATGCATGTTTTTGTAAAATTTGCTGAAAAATCTATTTTGTTTAAACTAGTTGCGATTAAACCGTAAAAAAACGTGAAATTGGGAATGCAATTAAACCTGAACTTGAGCTAGGATTGGATTTCTTGTTTAGATCTCAAGGACCAAGCAAGCTTGAAAGAGGACACGATGGTTCCGTAAGCTGTTGCAAGTTTAGCCTAGGAGGCAAGTTATATTTTCTACTTGATGTTTAGAGAAATTAATGTTTGCTATTTTTAGTATAGTATACACTGCAGAGTGCAAGCTAAGTCATTAATAGGCGATGAGCTTGAGTGCTCTGAAATAAACCATAACTCGCAGAATCGCTGGCTGTTATCATTATCATTCATGCTTCAGCTATTATTCTTCAACCACGCCAGTTAAAAATGACTGTTTTTGATAATTTATTGAAATATAGTGTTTGTGTTTCAAAATGAACTAAATTCATTTTATAGCATTGTAGCCATATTATATCTACAGTACTATCTATTTTTACGTAAGATAGGTTTATTTTATGCATTTTAATTATTGTAATTACTTGAAACAGGGCGTTTTCTTTTATCTGGAGGTTACGACTGCAACGTCGCTATTTGGGATATGCCTAGTAGGAGCAAGAAGATGGTTTTAAAGGTATAAATTCACAAAGTTTACCAATCAATTGACGAGTGAATAACATGTTGAGTTTTTGAACCAGACATCTGGACTCGGGGACAAATTTCCTGATCTCATAGTCGAACAATAAATGTTCCCAATGTTACCTTGCCGCCATTGGAGTTTTAACATTTTTGGCCAAACCGATAACACTCTTGAACGCAACCAATATTATTGCCAAAATCGAGAAATTTATTTCACGTGAAATAACAAAGTACAACGTGATGTTTTTAAATCTACAGGGCCACAGTGGATGGGTGAATGGCGTTGATATCAGCAAAGATGGGAAATGGGTCCTTTCCTGCTCAGATGTAAGCAACTTTTGTTGAAACAACAAACCCTAGAACTTTATGAAGAGTTGATGTTTATCTTTTACTAACTTCCCGCTAGGTTGAAAGTTGGAAGAAAACGGTGTATTTTTAATCTTGTGTGTTAGTTTTGTCCCAAATTTGTTGGAATGCTTTATTGGAAAAACTGCTGAATTAGAATTATTGTTAGTTACAGTTACTAATATAAATATAGTTAGGACTATTAATAGAGCAAGTTACGTAAAGTTTTGGTAGGTCTACTTAGTGGCGCAAGCAGGGATGTGGAAGCGTTAATTTTTGAATCACTTCCGCCCTTAGCGCTTCCGCTTCCACCACTTGACGTAATTTTTGCTTGAAATCTTTGGATCTTAAAATTTTTTTCCAGATTAGTTGAGATAAAACAGCATTGTTATCATTATCATAAAAAAATCATACAGAACAATTGTATTCAGTGGTTTGTTATCGCAAGGATCTGCGAATGGGCGTAGTCAGGAATTCGGATTTGGAGCAGCCCTAAAGCGAAAAGTCCAATTACACGGTCGTTATGTTTCAGCTATTGCAAATTTCTCTGAACGTTCACCCTGAAGTCTAAAATAATGAGCGATTGTGTGGGTCTGGAGACGGATTTCCGAACGGTCGGGATTATACGTAACTTATTTCAATTGCATCTGTAACTTATTTCAATTGCATCTGCGCTGTTAAGCGTAAGTCTTGACGGGGCTATAGTTAGTAGCCCTGGGGCGAAGCTTCTACTCTTGCAGATTTTTTTTTGTGATAACTTGTTTGTGTATATATGTGCTTGGCTCCAAATTTTTACTAGCAACGTGTATGTTTAGGACAGCAAAAAAAAAAAAACATTTCAAGAATTACGCGGTTATACACAGTATCATTAGAATAATTTTTGTTGCAAACGCTACTTAGCAATAATTAAGACAAACATTATAGCATCATGTTTTAAAGTCATACAATATTAAACTTTTTTTGAGAGACGTTATGACGCTCTCCTGTTTGCGTTTCAAGAATATGTCATCGCAATGAAAGAAATTAAAATGCTGAAACTGGAAACTTTGTTTACGTTGGTGAATATACTGTATTGTACGAGTATGGCTTCAGATTTTTAAAAAATGGGCAAAGCTCTATTTAAACATATTTTTGAGAAAATCTTTAAATTTTAGGACTAAAATAGAGAATTTTTGGACACTTAAAATTTTAGAAATGAGTTGGTTAGCTACATGGTTCATCTTTAAGTTGGTTGGGGTGGGGGCTGCTCCGGATCTGTGTGAACCCCAAGTCTTCAAAATGTTTCTTTGCAAATGATGAGCGGTCAGACTTTCACTTCTCGTCATATATTTCACAAAAAATTGCACCACACCCAAGTTTTTGACGTTCAATGTGAATGGCCAAAGTGGAAGCGCTACCTTTTTACCGTTTCCAGCTCCGCATCCCTGGGCGCAACTAGGGGGAGGGCTAAGCGGGTTTCAGCCCTACTCTTAGCCAAGTCACTTCAAACATTTAACCTTAAAATATACGTGTTTAAACCTAAGAGGAGGCTGAAGGGGCCGGGGAATTTAATTGCTACAAATTACTCTAATAACGTGCAAAATGTGGTTCAAATGTCGCTAAAATGGTTATTTTTTGCCGAAAAATTACAAAGATCGCCAATCACCAGGAACGTACTAGAGATAAACCAGATTGCTCTGTATTTGCACACCGCTTAAATAAGACATTTTTCTAAGTTTCTTTTGATTTTAGCTCCCCCTCCCACACACACTTTCAACAAAATCCTGGTTGCGCGCTTCCTATTCTCCATTTTAAAGCATCACTGCACTTTTGTTTTAATTTTACAGTTGGTATCGTTTGCAGGACATGACGATCAGACTTTGGAACATTGATGGAATTGATCGTTTGCCTGCTGTTTTGGAAAATCGGAAGACATTGGGATTAAAAATAGCGCAGGTAATTTGTTAGAGTAGTACCACATTAGAGTGTCCCAAAAAAACAAAAGTTTTGAAAGTTTGTGCTCCGTCAGCGATTTTGGGATCACAAAACTAAAAAAACTTTCCCCAAGAAATTTCAACCCAATTGGATGACGTTTAGGGGCGGCACCACCCCCCTTTTTACTAGTGCTTACCCCAAAATTTGATAATCGGTTATTTTGACCAATTTTTGAGATAAATATGTGATGTCACCATTCATTTTTGATCAGGAATTCTATTGTATTGTTAAATAAGCTCTAATGTTAAATTTCATTTTACGCGATTTTTTTAGATAGAGCAAAAAGGCCCTTTGATAGAGCAAAAATGTCCTATTTTGGCATATTTTTGCTGCTCAACTGAACTGCTGCCAAATTTATTGAAAGAAGTACATTATGCATTGGTAGCACATGCTAATTTCCAGAAAAATAGTTGTGTTAGGATTACAATAAAAAACGAAATCATGCGCTATAAGTAGGGCATTTCAAACACATCATAAATAACCCAGTAAGCCCAGCAAAGTACAGTAATATCCTCAGTATCAAATTTACAAACATTCAAGTACTCAGGATATTATTATGAGCAATTGAGCATTATGATCAGTGCACACTTAATTGCAGTGAACTCTTCTGTATGAAGGGGAAGCTCGCTGCAATGCGTTGTTTACAGCTACTTTGAAATACCATCAACCAGGTACCGGATACAACGGAATCAAGACAAAAAAGTTCAGAACAAGCTAGTTTCAGAATAATCATGCGCCTACGGTTTGCGTTCGATTAATTACTGTGAGCTGATTTAATAAAATTACGTTTTCGTGCAAGTTGCTATCAATTCACACAATTGCAGTGTTTCCTTGACCGCTCATATCGCAATCCCGTACCCAGAGGAGAGGGCCAAGCAGGAAAACTTGAGCTGTTACTGGAAATGTTTCATATGATGGTGACCGGTGCTGTCCAGTGACACGCCATATTAGCTATAAATAACGTCTCCTATTATCTTAAAACCAAAATATATCCTGCTTTGGCCTAGCACTGGCTTTTTTAATCTCTACCTTATGTTTAAAAATTGGCCCGAATTTTTGCTGAGGACGGTTTTATTTTTTATTTTTTTGTCTTCTTAATTATGTACGAAATATGTTGACTGTTGAGCCTTGTTTGAATTTTTCTGAGTTCCGTTTGAACAATTCACGCATCTTGCTACGAACTTACGGTTCTATCGTATGGCCTGTCCAATCCATGACCAAAACTGCAATCGTTTTGTAAGTTTGATTTTAGTGGATTTAAAAAATAAATGAATAAAATGGCTTGTCAAATTCAGTAACTGTTGACTAGGCATTGCTAGAGTTTAACCAGGTTGAACTGCAAATCTATCACATTTAATCTTGCTGTGCCAAGCAGACATTTTATCTGAGACCGATTTAGCTGCATTATCCGTAGGCCTACAGTAACATACTAACAGTAACAAAATCCAGTAATGGCATTTAGAAATGGTCATATGTCAACATTTAAGAATTTAAAATACACTCTATGACTGGGTTACAGTAATTAGGAAAATTAAGCAACTGGTTGAACAATTACAGTTTAAGTGCTTATAGGTATGAAGATTCATTTCTTGAATGCTTTCTCTCCATGAATTTAGCCTGTCAGCTGTCATGTTCAAAGTCGAACGTAAGCTTGGAGGTCCAAAAAATATTCAGAAATCAGAACATACTTTTACTAAATGATATACAGCATTATTTTGTGTTCGTGTTAAAAGAAAATAAAAAGCAACAAATCAATTTTTAAAATTCTAAAATATCAGAAAGTGGGTATAATTGTTCATACGAAAAAGAAAATCAGGTTGTTTAAGGCATTTGATGAATGCTTTGGTAGCATGTCGATTGATTATGATTTTTGCTTTATGTTTTCGTGATATTGGCATACTCTCTGCTCTTTGCAAAACTTCTGGTGCTGATCTTTATCTTTACGCATGTCACTCTCAATTCTTCCAGCTTGTAAGTTATGTATAGTTGGCAGCTCTGTGGCATTGTACATTCAAGTTAATTCATTACTAAAAGACTTACAATAATTCTGAAAAAGAAAAACAAATCAGCAATTGATTGAAGATAATTTTCCTATAGGTTACGGTTACCTTATCAGGACCTATTAAGCCTAGCGAACATTGTATTCGAGTGCATTGTTAGCAACTCGCATGAAAACGTGATTTTTTAATCAGCTCACAGTCAAGAGTAATTAATCGAACGCAAACCGTAGGCGCATGATTATTCTGAAACTAGCTTGTTCTGAACTTTTTTGTCTTGATTCCGTTGTATCCGGTACCTGGTTGATGGTATTTCAAAGTAGCTGTAAACAACGCATTGCAGCGAGCTTCCCCTTCATACAGAAGAGTTCACTGCAATTAAGTGTGCACTGATCATAATGCTCAATTGCTCATAATAATATCCTGAGTACTTGAATGTTTGTAAATTTGATACTGAGGATATTACTGTACTTTGCTGGGCTTACTGGGTTATTTATGATGTGTTTGAAATGCCCTACTTATAGCGCATGATTTCGTTTTTTATTGTAATCCTAACACAACTATTTTTCTGGAAATTAGCATGTGCTACCAATGCATAATGTACTTCTTTCAATAAATTTGGCAGCAGTTCAGTTGAGCAGCAAAAATATGCCAAAATAGGACATTTTTGCTCTATCAAAGGGCCTTTTTGCTCTATTCAAAAAAATCGGTTAAAATCAAGTTTAACATTAGAGCTTATTTAACAATATAATCAAATTCCTGATCAAAAATTGGTCAAAATAACCGATTTATCAAATTTTGGAGTAAGCACTATTAAAAAGGGGGTGGTGCCGCCCCTAAACGTCATCCAATTGGGTTGAAATTTCTTGGGTGAAGTTTTTTTAGTGATGTGATCCAGGCGCGTAGCCAGGATTTGGAAAAGGGGGGGGCTATTTTGAAAGAGTGAGAAGTGTGCAAACGACCTTGACTCGAATTTTCATTGATCTTGAATCAATTTCAGACGGTTTGTCCGAAACTTGAGGCGAAATGTCTCGGAAAGCTCGGAAATTCAAAGCTTTTTTTCCGCCCAAAATTAGGTGATCTCCAAAAAAAAAAAAAAAAAAAAAAGGTCTTCACCAAAATTGAGGCTGCTATTTCGTGCAATTTCGCAAATTCAGACGTTTGAGGGGGGGCTGTTTTCGAATGGGGGGGGGGCTATTTTCCATTTTTCACACAAAATCGGCCTCAAAAGCACAAAAAGCATGCGATTTTGCATACTTCACAAGCCAATGGGGGGGCTCGAGCCCCCCCCCCGCCCCCCCCCCCCTGGCTACGCTACTGATGTGATCCCAAAATCGCTGACGGAGCACAAACTTTCAAAACTTTTGTTTTTTGGGACACCCGAGTACCACATCATTAGTAAACCAACTTTACGTAACTTACGAATCAAACTTGAAAGTGGAATATAACCAAAATGACGTAAGTTCGAGTCTAACTGAATTCCTAGACGTATGGCAGAAATAATCGTCAATGTGCAATTGCGCATTGTACGCTGCTGTAATTATGACGAAAAAACTCCTTTGTGCTGTGTTAAACATACCAAAACCATTAGCTTACTGGTTCAAAATTGCAGTTTTTGTAATAAAAATGCAAGAGTAGGTGTACAATTTGTACATTTGTGTCGGATTGATCTGCAACGGTTTATTATAGCCTAGTTTGCATTGTTTTTCCAGTGCGAAAGATGCAAGAAGCCATTTTCACTGGCTCAGTTAGAAGGACAAGATATCAAGACTCTTTGCGTTTTCTGCAGGCTGGCAGACCCAGAACGAAACACACTGCCTCAATTTTGATTTTTTTTAATTACACTAAATAAATCCTTACAAAACGCTGGCAAAAAATCGAGATACAAAAATGCAACAAAATTCTATGTCATTGCCACAATTGTATGGAAACTAAATGTCCCAGAACTTTCGTAAATCCCCATGGCAGGCGGTCTTAAAACTAACATAGCCTTACACTTTTTTTATAAGAACATGAGGCTCATTTTTTCTCGAAATTTAAGAACAATGTCAGCCTCGGCATCAAAAGTAATTTTAGGAACAATCAGCTGGGTTTTCTTGGCCTTTATAGCGCCATTGTTGATTTGCCAAACTCGAATCATGATCGTTAACAAAAGACAAAATTTTTAACCAAGAAAACATAAATTTGTCTCACTTTATTCAAAACAAATGAGGCTGAAAATTTATGCACAGCCAGCCTCAAACCCAAAATTATGGATATGCTACTAAGTAATTTTAACTTTCCCTAGTACCAGATGTTGCGCTGTAATTTCGAGCGATAGATTCGTTGTTGACCCAGGTCACATGCTTTTCATCGACTAAATTAGTCTGAAGAAAGTATTGCAGAAAATTAGAATGACTGCAACTAATCCCAAGAACATTGGAGGAATACTACTACTGTATTGTTTCTGGTATAGCAGCATTTAACAAAAAAAAAAAGTCCAAAAACAGCAGCTAACTATAAATCATCTGGTAGTCCAAGTGACTTTCGCACTAACTGTTGCGCCTTTTTATTGAATTGTTCTCTGTCATCTCTCCACATTTTTGAAGCGTCAACATTTGCTCCAGATTCCGGGTTCGGTTCTATAAAAGCACTGTGATAATTGTACATTTTGTTGCCTAGACTTGTATTTTATGATTTGTTTTTACCTATTCTAGTACACTATGATAAATACTGAATATGCATTTATTTCTCAAAAAAAAATTCACACCGCTTCAAGCAACATAATGGTATTCGTGTTTGTGTCAAGTACTTTAATTTGAGTTTCAAATAACATATTTTCTTGTATACGTCTACGGAACAATCATAGGCGTCGAATTTTTCTTAAATCAGCCAATTCCAAGGGGGCGAAACTTTTATTCGAAGATTGTTTAAAATGCGGAATTTTGGCCCCCTATTCAGGTAAATACCAAAAAAAAGGTCTTTGCCGCATTCTGGTTCTATCTCAGTTCGAAATTTCGGATCACGTCTTTTATCTTGAGTACCAAGCGAGCATTTACTTACCAAAAAACTGAGGGGGCCAGACATATTTTGCCCCCTTCAGTGTCAGGCTCGAGAGGGCGCCGGCCCCCTCGAGATCGACGCTGGTGGGAACAACTATTTTGCCAAAAAACGTACAATATTCAGATTTCGTTTAAATTTCAAGGTTTCAATTTTTTTTTTTTTGACGAAACTAAGGTTATTATTGCAAGTAATGATATTATAAACGAGAAATTATATCGATGAATTAAGTTAATGGCCCACTGAATGCAAACAACATCAAATCACCTGCAAGCATACTCATCACGGAGAGTAGGATTTTTTCAATGCTTTGCACTGGTGACCACCTTTCGGCACTAGTCTCGTAGCCCATTGGATCATCGCCAGGAGAATGGAGGATTGAAATGCAAACGCGGCCATCAGGATAAACTAAAAATAAAGGAAAATGATGTCTGCTGCGTTGCTAAGGGTTTTGATAAACAATCGGCTTTCTTCATTATACACCCATCTTATATTGTGTGGTAAACAGATGGGAACTTGACTTGAAAACGAAAAGGTCCCTTTGCTGTCTCCTGACTGGGATCTATGAAGGGGGTTCAGTGGTACTTTGCACCTCGAAGACCCTGAAAGTACACATGCTATGTGCTCTATAAAACTTCTCAATAATAAGTGATACTTCTAAGTTACTTTACTAGTCGAAGTTCTGAACTAAAATTTGTAATTATCAGTCTTCGTTCCCCCTGAAAAAATCTCTCTGAGGCCTGTTTGTTCCTGACCCTGGCAACTTGGTAAATACAGGTTCAATTGGTATCAGTACGAAATTGCTGCCAAGTAAAGCCTGATTTTTACAATTTAACTTTTCTGCAAAAATAACACTGCCTTACTATTTGGATGAAAAATTTCAGTGATAAATTTCATCTTGGGTGGGCTCATAGGATAATCTGTTGGGAAATGAAGAGAAGTTCGAAACACGCCACCATCAAAAGGAGTGTCTTCTGGACCTCTAAACATTGGTAGTTAGATCAATAAACTGCCAACCATCCACCAGAAAAACAACGATAATGGAATGTTAAGATATTTCAAGACAAAACATTAATACTGGTAACACCCCTTTAAAAATAATGCATTGTAAAACTGTAAAATTCCAATTTTAAATTTAAGACTTTGCTTTTCAGCTACCAGTTACAACTCTTTAGACATTAAGAGAAGCTTAGACAACACCTCAAAATTAAAACAGTACAGCAAGTTCAAAAAGCATTGAGCACCCATGAGATAAACCAGTCAGTAGTCAAGGTGCTCATGAATTGGACAAGGCACTTTTATAATTTAATACTTCCATTTCTAAAATCAGTTTGACTAAAATAGCTGAACTTTTTTCTATAATTCAATAAAAATTGAAGCCAATGAACAAAAAACAAACTACAGCCTTGCACCTCAGAAATGTCAAATAAGTAGAGCTAGACTATTAAGAAGCAGTAAGCATACACATAATAACTCTATAAGCTCAAAAGATTAATGTCTGTGGAAACAGACCAGTAGCATGAAATAAAGCTTAACTCCGATTTGGATCATTAGCATTAGAGAGAAAAACTCAAAATTGTAATCAATTTAGAAATACTGACAGTAAATTTGGTGACTGATAGAATTATTTTGGCTCTTGCAATAAATTGAATTGAATTTCATAAGATTTTAATTCTTATATTAATTTTTCATTGAAAAGCATGACTGACCACAATTGAAAAACAAGAACCAAACCCTGGTCACAAAATTAAAATATCAAACCAGAATATATTTCGTTTTAAAAGCTGCAAAACTATTAGGCACTATATACTCAATTTTACGTGGTGTTAAAAACATTAGCTCAAGAGCAGTTGTGTAGGCTATACTGCAAAAAAGCTGATATCTATGATCATAATTATTTGCATTGTTACAAAATTTTAAAGGCAACCATAAAAATTAGATATTTATTAAATTTAGTGCAACAGCATGCACTTAATTTTTTTTGCCAACTCTTGACTGTAGACACTGTACAAGTACTGTCAAGATGTAAATTTACTGTCAGGCAATTAAGGGAAGCTAGTGATTACTTACAGTATTAATGCTTCCCATTCAAAAAAGTTTTCTTCACTCACTGGTCCTGCAACTATCCCTTCTGGTGAATTGATGGAAAGCTCTGCAAGATTAAAAATTGTTATATCAGCATGACAGAAACTTGAAAGTATGGATGCTATTTTTCAAAAAGAATAAAGCAATGGTGCTCAGTAGAAATAATGATAACGTAAATTAGTGCCTACCTGTACCAGTCCTAGCTTTATTATTATTGGATTACCCATTTCAGAAAGTGTATCAGTTTTGTGTAGGCATACATAGCACAGATTAAACAAAAAACCACTGGTAAGCTACGATATGCAGCATGACTTACGTTTATATTCAGCCATCAACCTTTTCAAAGCAGATCCAACCATTTTGCAAGATCGACTGACAAACTGAAAGCAATATCTTCGATTGCTATATATTTATTCTACGTCAGATGACTTCTAAAACACCTTAAAAATTTTACGTCAGATAACTTCTGAAAAACAAATGTGAAAATATAGGCTAATTTATGAATCGGCAAGTTACCCATACAGTACAGTATATCGATAACAGCCCCGTTTTCTAACTGTGGTATGGTACAGCTTAAGTGCATAAGTACAAGGTAACTTGATAGCAAGATTGAAATCTGACACTTCAGAGCCACTAGTACTGGTACTACCAAACTGCTTGGTCACATTAGCCTACCGAAATATACTGTGGTCTGGTACTGATCTGTGATAGTAGGCCATAGTCTGCCATACCAGATACAGTAGCCTGCTCACCTGCTATGACTACCATGCCTTTTCTGTAGCCTATCCCTTAAAGCCTACCATTTCAGTTGGCCAAGGCTAGGTATTTACATGTACAGACGCTGCCAGTGCCACAAAGGTCCAACTTAGTGATTGGTAGTGATTAACAAATAAAACAAATGAACTGAAAAAAAATAGTGAACTGGTGAAGACTGCATGAAGTTAGGCTTACTGACCTACCACGACCTTTTTACATGAGGCTTTGCAATGGTGTTCAACTGTTCATGAAAAAAAAAACAACACCATTTCATCATAAAAGAATATTATGAAAGTATTCAAAATAAAAGAAATATATGGAATTTGGTAAACCCTTAAGATAATGCTGGAAGTCACCAACTTATCTGCCAAAGGAGTGCAGTAAAAAAGCACAATCATAACAACCAAGATATCTTTTATGACAAAATGGAACTGATTTTTTTCATGAACATCATTGCGAAACCTCATGTAAAAAGGTTAAGAGATAGGCTAAGCAGACCGTCAACCTTTTTACATAAGGTTTTGCAGTGGTGTTGGTAAAAATTTTCGACATCATTTGTCATAAATATTGGCTATTGCATCCCATATATTATAACCATATGAAAGTCTTTATAACAACCGTTATTACCATATCAGATATAAATGTACCTTACTTTCTCCTAAATCAAATGGACCAAATCACTCACAAATTTAAACCAAAAATGCAAAATTTTAAACGTGTTTTGGACTTAGATTAGATTGCTAGTGAAATGAAAATTGAACAATTCAATTTTTTTTACAACTGTGACACTTACGTCACATAATATCTGCTTTCCCATTAGGCTGGTGTTTTATCAGCTTCTGAATTCACATATACTTAGCCTATCCTGGCAGCCCACCAAAACCTTCAAACCATACACAAGGGCAATGTACCCTCTTATCAGATTAATCTGATCAAAGTCTGACAACAAAATCATCAGAACAAAGAAAGAGGATTCTCTACCACTATCACCAGGGAAACGCTTATCCCTGGTATCACACTGACACCAGTGATTCCTCTAAGTGCAAAAAAGTGCGAAATTTTTCCGGCATTTGCAGGTGAATTTTTATGAAGTCCGGCGTTTTTATCTGGCGCCAAAAACCGGCGTTTTTATTTCGCGCAAAACGGTAGACACTAGACTAGAGATGGCAACAGCGCAGCGTACGCGGCTGCGCGCTGTTGTTGGTGCACCGCGCCGCGCAGCGTGGCAACTAAAATTTGCATTACGTCACAGCATCAGCGCAGCGCTGCGTACAAAAATTTTTTTACAATTATTGTTGGTGAGTTTCTCTTTATGAACAATAATGGTTAGTCTGGATGTAACTATTATCATACGGTATGAATTGAAGACAATGCATGCTACTAAAACAGGAAAAGGTGCCTTCAGTTCAAGTTTATTTTTTCAGAATTCGGAGCATCCTAGAATCGGCTATTTGGGCTACAAGAAACTTAGTTTTGATCGGCTGAACGTGTTTTTTTTTGACACCAACAAAAAGATTTTGGTTTTGGTAGGCTAGACTAGGAAAGGTTTAGGACGTTGGGTGAGCAGGGGTGCCGATCTTCGTTGAGCATTGGGGGGGATAACTTGCAATTTTACCCCAATTTTGCCCTATTTTCAACTTTAAGGGGATGAACCTTGACCACGATTTCTTTCAGGTGAGCAAATTAACATTAAGTGAAGACCAAAAAAAAGGTCTTCACCTAAAGAAAGAAAACTTTGTTCCCCAAATTCTAGTTGAGACCGGCGCTCAAATGCACACCAAAGTCAAATTATTGGGGGGATGCAGGTGCAGGCTATACTCAAATTATTGGGGGAGATACAGTCAAATTGGGGGGATATATTTCCCCACCCCCCTGGGTTTTGGCACCCCTGTCGGTGAAAAGATGAAACAAAGGCAGACAAAAGTAGAAGAAACATTTGTTGGAAACAATCATCAGAGTAGAGGCACAAAACAAAGCCTAGCGACACACCCTCCCTTTACGCAATAGGCTTATCTGTTATGCCTATAGTATTGGTACAAGCCCAAGGCTAGACAACAGTTTCTACTACACATGCGCTTGCATTTCAGAGTGAAAGAGTTAGTTCAGTGTAGCCTATTCGTCAACAGGTCATGGCATCAAGAATTAGGCTTTCGGTCCTATGTCTGGAGCCTATCTCATATACGTAGTAGCAAAATTTATTCCACAATCCAACACACATGTAAACGGCAAAGGTATTAATACATAGGGTAGTTTCATACAAGTGTAGTAGCTTGTGACAGCATGCAGAGGACGTGATACCTTATATTTCATTATTTGAGCTATTGGTTCAGGATTAGTACAGTAGTTGCATGAAATCATCAGGTAGACTGGTACTGGTGCTGGGTAGATTGTTTTTGATTGCCAAAACATGGTGCAGAAAAACTGATAGCAAGCACACACAAGGCAGATTAAACCTGAAAGCCTATAATTGAAACGCTGATCTCACGTCGCATGTTTTTTAGTTTTTACTCCGCTGATCTCACGTCGCATGTTTTTTAGTTTTTACTCGGCCATTTTCAAAATTAACGAGTGCAAAGTGTCAGATTTTTACTTATAACTCGAGAATGGTTTGGTCTAGCTGCATGAAATTTTGACAGCAGTTTGAGGTTCTTAAGTTATTTGTGCGTGCCAAATTTCAAGGCAAAGAGTCCCATAACTTCAGGTTTAGGACCTGAAAACTACTTCAAAAGTTTGGTATAAAAAGCGGTCTAATTCAAAAACGGCTTAAGTACGGCAAAAAATATTTCACATGGTTATATGTCGTAAACTCGTAAGATACTCTATCATTTCTACCTACACTTTTAGCCGCATTAAGTTTTTTTTCTTTTTTCATTTTTTGCTTTCTCAATTTTATGCACTCTTCTTCTCCTAAACCACACAACATCTACATCTAATTTTTGTGTAAATTTGTTGGGCTGCAAATGCTATTTTGTCTCCTGAATTTTTTTGAGGCTTCTCCCCAGAACCTCCCCAAAATGGGGCCCTAAAAAACTAATTTTTTTAATTGCTCAAGCTAGGGTGATAGTTTTTTGTTTATATTGGTAGATATTTAAGCAGCAAATAGTTTGACATAGTATGGAGGTACCAACACCCCCCAGGAGCCCCCAAATGGATTCCCCAGAAATTAGCTTTTTGAACCACTCAAGCTAAGGCATTACTTTTTTTTTATACCGACAGATGTTCAAAAAACAAATACTTTGACATGGTTTGAGAGAGCAACTCTTTTGAAAACTCTCCAAAATAATATCCCAAAAATCAATTTTTTTATAGGTCATAAGCTAGAGAGCTAATTTTTTTCTGATGTTAGTGAAAATTTAAAAGATACTTAACTTGCGGTGCGGTGCAGTGCAGCGTGAACTTAGTTGTGTTTGAATGCGGTGCGGTGCAGCACGCGGACAAAGTTTGCGGACGCAGCGCAGCATGCGGATGCATTTTTTGTTATCCGCGCCATCTCTACACTAGACTAGTGATGGTAGCCGCGCAGTGTACGCGGCCGCGTACGCGGTTAGACCAACAGCGCCGCGCCGCGCAGCGTGGTAAACTCCAGCAGTTTTGCAGTGCAGTGCCGCGCAGTGTGAAGGACGATGAGACCATTTCTTTGCATTAGGATTAGGTTAGGAATCAGCCACTCTTTTGTAGCTTTACCTCAGTTGTTGAATTCAGTCTTCAATATAACCAGCCCAAGTCTGATTGTAATAATAAGTCAATTAAGATGTTTTTTTGACGTTTGTAGGCCAGAGTTTTAATATTTTAATCGTTTTGCGTGCTTCTGGCCTAAAGGCTACCAGCGCGGAAGCCTAGGGAAGAGCCACCAGAACGGCGACTACTTAAAAGAAGCAATGCGAAAAATTGTCTTCCCACAGGAATCGAACCTGCAGCCTTTGGATTACCGGTCCACTGCAGGTTCGATTCCTGTGGGAAGACAATTTTTCGCATTGCTTCTTTTAAGTAGTCGCCGTTCTGGTGGCTCTTCCCTAGGCTTCCGAGCTGGTAGCCTTTAGGCCAGAAGCACGCAAAACGATTAAAACAGCCCAAGTCTGTTAGGTACCATGGTTTACCGGTAAGCTAGGTTTATCTTTCCTATATTACCATTTACCTATATTTTTTATTGTAAAAAACACCTCATGTAAGATGAAATCTGAAACCAAATTTATTCGCTGCATGAAACAATTTAATCTTGAAAATTTCTTAGTAGATTTGCATACAAAAATGTCAAAAATTGAAATTAATTCTACTACAGCAAACATTGATGATGATGTCTCAAATATTACACTAGCGTTTAATTCTGTGCTAGATATTCATGCTCTTCTAAGACCTCAAACTAGGAATGAAAGAAGGCTAAGTAAAAAGCCTTGGATCACTCAGGGAATCCTTAAATCAATAAAAACAAAAAACAAGCTTTTCAAAAAACTTTTCAAATCCAATAGTAATGAGGAAAAAATATTTTACAAAAAATATCTGAACAAATTGACCCATGTAAAACATGCTGCAAAACGCAGTTACTATGAAAAACTAATTAAAACTAACTCGAATAACTCGTCGCAAGCGTGGTCAGCTATAAAAGAAATTATTGATTGTAAACAACCTAACAAAAAATTGCCTTCGACTTTATCAATCAACGATCAACAATTTGATACACACTCCAAAAAATTTTTAGACCAACTATGCGATTATTTTGCTAATATTGGTGCTTCCATGTCCAACAAAATTACAAAAAATGTTAATTCTTCCTTCAAAATTCACTCCAAACGCTGCGTTCATTCTTTTGCTCTACATGAAGTAAATGAGCAAGATGTAAGTGCATGTATAAATAATATTAAAATGAACTCCGCACATGGTATTGATGAAATTCCTTCCAAATTTGTAAAAATGTCCAATTGCGTCTTGACACCAGTGCTTACAAAATTGTACAACAAATGCATAAAAATTGAAACTTTTCCAAAGTGTTTTAAAATGGCGTATGTTATTCCAATACCTAAAATTTCATCCCCTTGTACATTTGGAGATTTTCGACCGATCTCATTGCTTCCGGTATTTTCAAAAGTATTTGAAAAATTATTAGAAACCAAAATGACACAATTTGTGAACAAAAACAACATACTATCTCCTTCACAGTTTGGATTTAGAGAAAACAGCTCTACTGATCTAGCAATTACAACTTTTTATGATAAACTATTAACCAATATGAATAATGGCAAAGTTACTTGTTCAATTTTTCTTGATTTGAAAAAAGCCTTTGATTTTGTTAATATTGATATTTTACTAAAAAAGCTTCACCATTATGGTTTTCGAGGCCCTTCATTTAATTTATTGCAATCCTATCTTACAGATCGTGTGATTTGCACTAAAATAGGAAACAACGTATCTAAATTGTGTCCAGTTGAATTTGGAGTACCACAAGGTTCCGTTTTAGGCCCACTTCTATTTTCACTTTACGTTAATGACCTTCCCAATGCGTCAAATCTAAAAACCACATTGTTTGCGGATGATACAAATTTACATATCTCTTACAAGAATATCAATATTCTTCAAGAAAAGGTATCGGAAGAAATAAAAAAAAATTGACCAGTGGATGAAACTAAACAAATTGACGATCAACTATCAGAAAAGCTGCTATATGCTGATTCGGAAAAAAAGTATCAAAACAACAAATTTCCAATTAAATATAGATCATCATCCCATTGAATTAAAAAATAGTATTAGGTATCTAGGTGTTCAATTAGACAAAGAATTAACGTGGAAGACTCACATTGATAATTTAGTAAAAAAACTTTCTAAAGTATGTGGAATGATTTATAAATTAAGATACTATGTTCCCTTATCAACATTACGAATAGTTTATTACAGTATGTTCCACTCACATGTGCAATATTCGATATTAAACTGGGGAAGAGCGGCCAAAAGTAACTATCACAAACTTTCCATTTTGCAAAACAAAATTTTGAGAGCTTGTCTTTTCTGTCCACGTAGATATGACACAAATTTATTATATACCAGATTTAGAGTTTTAAAACTTGAAGATATGATTAAAATGGAATTTGCTAAATTTATTTTTAAATACAGTAACGATATGCTACCTAAATCATTCGATAACTATTTCACCAAAATTGAAAATGTACATTATCACAATACACGACAAAAATATCGAAATGAGTATTTTCAACCTTCTGCTGAGACCGAAGCAGGGAAAAAAACCATGCAATATATTGGCATAAACATATGGAAAACTATTCCAGAGGACTTTCGACATTGCTCGTTTACAAAATTTAAAAAATATTGCAAAAATTATTTTTTAGACAAATATTCTTGAACATGCTTTAGGTATAAAAAGTATTGTTGTTTTGAACATTAGATGTTTTTCCTTTGCTTTTAATTTCGTAAACTTACTACTAGTGAAACGAGTAGAACATGATTAATGGATTACTTATTCTTCTTTTTCCTTTCGTATGTTCCATTTTTTTTTTTTTTTTTTCGCACAATATATGCAGTAAAACAATAAATCAACACCCCACGTTGCTACCTTTTATGCATTGCCTTTAAGGCATCGATAATTTAAAACTGGTCAAATTTATGTTTCGTAATGATAACTTTTTTTTTTATAGAACTCTCCGCTGTAACATGTTGCAATAGCGCTATTATTAAGACCTGTTGTAAGATAAACGTTTTTATTGTAAGATAAACATTTTTATTGTTAGATATTGGCTTCAGCTATTGATTTGTATTTGCAGTTCTGAGCTGTAAGCTGTTTTTACAGTTCTGAGCTGTAAGCTATTGTGCTGTGTAATTCTGATTGCGGATGTTCATTGTTTAATGCCCAATTTTGTATTTTTATGAGGATTTTATTGCCAATAGTAGTTGCCCATAACCGTTATTTGCCATTCAATCTTATTCTCTCATTGGTGTAACAAAAAATTTGCAGTTTTATTCTTATTAGTGCTAACATTTTTCTATTTATGTATATTTTCATTTTTTACAACTTTTCTCCTTAAATTGCTTGTAGTTTTAAAGCGTATCTTTCATAATAATCGGTAGATTATAATAATTTTTTTTTTTTTTTTTTTTTTTTTTGCATACCACTGAGCACTACACACATTCCAGAAATAAAATTTTGGCGTCTAAGATTTTTTTTTTTTTTTTTTTTTTTAAAAGTACTGTACCCCAAACAAGTCTTATTAATTTTGAATTTACAACTTCAAGTCGGCAGCACTGTCTAGTGTTTGTTTTTTTTTTTTGTTTCCTTTATGTGTTGTGTCATTTATTTTCATTTTTTCAAATTAAGTTTACCGCCATAAGTGTAGAAGTATTGCCATAAAGGTGCAGTTGACCTAGGTGACCTGGTGGTCTTTTCGCTGTGTCCTTCCTGCGTATTTTTGCATATGGTTAAATAAACTTGAAACTTGAAACTTGAAAACTTTCAAATCGTTGGCCTCCCTTGCATAGGCTAGGCCTATCTAAAAGTACCGGTATGCTGGGCTGGATGACTACTTGTACTGAGTGGTAGTTGGTGATTCTGTGCCAGTGGTAATAGTTACCCTAGGCTATTGCATAGCCTACTGCATAGGCTTAACACCAGACACAACAGATAAGGTGATATCATGTCATTTATAACTAGCCTGTCATTTATAACTCTGATATTAGTCGATATTAGTCAAACTGTTAGCAGGTACCGGTACTTGTGAGTTGAGTTAAAGTAACCAAATAGGGTAATCCGGGGTAATTCCGGACATGGGGTAATTCCGGACACACTGGGGTAATTCCGGACATATACACTAACTACATTTAACCTTACTGCTTTTTGTCTTGCAGGAATCGCCGAGACTGTGGAGTGTCACCAGCAACCTTAGAAAATAATGGATTCGAACTAAACTGACATTATAATGGATTCGAAATAAATATTAATTTCATTTTATAGATTATCGATTGAATAAATTAGAGGTGGAATCGAGGACACAAAGCTCAAGGCCAAAGGCAAAAAAAATCCAAGGCCAAGTACAGCCTTTCCGCGAACAGACCCTCTCAAGGCCTCGGACAGGAATGCTTGAGGCCAAGGAAGGACCAACGACACAAGCGCAAGTTTTCTCAAAACAAAAAAGGGGGGTCTTCAAAAACATTTTTCAGGCGATCTCCAGAAAAAAACGTCTTCCAAAAAATTTTTTAGGCGATGTACAAAAATCAAACACTTCAAAAAATAGCGCTGTTTTCGAGCTGAGGACAGGGTAATTCTATGATACTTTCTATGATAAAAAATTTTACGCAAAATTAAAACAATGTGTAAAATTTTTTATCATAGAAAGTAGAAGACTGAGAAAATCTAGAAGCTGTTTTTTTAACCTTAACTTGGTGAGGTGGCAGTAGACTTAGATGACCTTTCGGTCCTTCGCTGTCTCCTCACCAAGTAACTAAATATCGCTTTGACTCTGCAAGTTCGTGTGCTTGGTTTTAAAGGAATTGCATATTTTGATGCTTAGGTGATACACCTAGAGGAAGTTGCAGTTTTTTTCTTGTGATATGACGTCACTAGGTAAATAAGTAAATATGATGATGATGATAATTTTTGAGGACTTATCTAAGTAGAATTATGCCATAATTATGAGAATTATTAATAAGAACCTTATTTCAAAAATTCATGGACGATAACATATAAACAGCCTAGATTCATTTAGTGAATTGAACTTTTATTTGTTGCAAACTTAAATAAACGAAATAAACAACTCAACATTAACTAAACAAACATCAAGAATAACGGAAACAACAACCCACACAATTCGCGCACATATATGAGATTTAGTGGCAATGAACACACGGATCAGATGTATTGCTGACACAATTGATGTGGTACCAGCGACCGCACCCAACCCATTCTACCTCGTCGTCTTCTGAATCAGATGTATCGTCATTGAGAGGAGGATCCTCATGCATGCACATGTAACAAATAGAATCATTTATTGCAAAAGATCTAGGTGCTGATGTGGATTTTTATCTTCGCCGTTCCTCTTTTTCTCTATGAAGCCGCAGGAGTGAGCTATCTAAGGTCATAACCTCGCCGTGTCTTTTTTGAACACGTCTGCGTTTGAGACCGGCGTTTTAAAGCACTTGTCTGGTGCTTTCTGATACAGGAGGGCAAACAGTGGCTACAATATCCTAACGCATTGCCTTGTGTGGTGTCATCTGCTGCTCGCTTTCTGATGCAGAAGTTGATGACACTGTTGCTGTCTGTTCCACGCTAGGAATTAATGTAGTCGAAGGCAGCAGCTTTGCCTTTGGTACGGCTTCCTAGTTAACAGGTAATGCAGTTTGGTACGTCAAATGGGAACCATGTCTGCCAAAAAAACAATGATAGGTTTTGGTTTATGTTCGAGTTGTCTCAAAAAAAATTTCGCTGAACCAAGATTCGAAAATGTATCCTTCCATCCAACCACTTTTGCTGATATTATAGGCGCATTGATTGGGCCCCCCTACCATCCAGGAATCCATGATGTGGTTACCTCTTCCTTTATAAACAACGTATAGAGGGAAATTACATACCAGCAGCTTTTTCGCTTATGCAAGCGACGTTACGCTTTAGTGCGGCTCCCTGCGTAAGTTTTGAACGACTAGCTCCTCGTAAACCCAAAAACATTTGCCGCTAATCCGCCATTGAATCATTCATTCATGACCAATTTTATTAGACTTTGCAGAAGGAGATTGTGCCTCAAAGTTTCTGAAACAAAAATAAATTCGAAGTTAATCCAACTTAAAATGGTTTAGGGTTGGAGCAACGCAATGAAATAAAAAAAAAAGGAGAATCAGAAAAGTAGCATTTCTCAATAATCCAAAAGTTTGGAAAGTCCCAAACGGTATAAAAAAGGAGTTGAAGACTTGAAGTTGAATAGGTTTCAGAAAAAAAAATTACATAGATGTCTGACGGAACACATTTTTGATCAATTTATAGATTTGTAGCATACTTAACGCTTGTCCGGAATTACCCCAGTCCTGGGGTAATTCCGGACGGTGGAATGGATAAAATAAAACTGCGCTCAAATCCTCACAGATTATTTTTGAAATCCGTACATTTGGCACCTGGTAGGTGAAGGTTCAAATGTATAAAAAATGGTGTCAAGGAAATGAAATGTGCAACTCGGTGGCAGAAATGAGCCAATAAGTAGAAAATTGTCCGGAATTACCCCGTCTTGCGCCTACTGATTGTAGCCAGATACTGGTAGGTGATACCAGTAATGATAGGCCTATCAGCCTATTGGTTGCTGCTAAGTGCTGACTGGTATGGTAGGCCTACTTTAGCTTTTTGGTGGAGTAAAGTCAACACTTTTGTGGAGTTTGCTGCATATCACTGATCAGTAAGCTAGTGGCTATTACTGTAGGAGTATTACTAAGAACTGAATGATCCATTGCAATGAAAATTAAAGCTTATAATTATAGCATGACAAACTTTTGCTGAATGCTTGAGTCTACAGTACCAGAGTACTGTAATCTGAGCTGTGAGTAAAGAATTTCACATTCATAATTTGAAAATCTCTTTCATGTAATTGTAGTTAGTATCACTATAACCCAACCCCACATGCCAACCTATTCCTGTACAGTGTAAAGTAGCCTCAGAGTTCTACTGTTTTAAGAGGACCCATATTTTAATGTCAGTGTATCTTTTTCTCTTTTAACCTTATTTGTGTGGTACCACGTGCTTGCAATGCACTGGTTCTGGCTTGCCTGTTTTTATCATGTGTTATTTGCTTGCTGAAATTTCTGTTCTGCCTTGTGTTATTTGCTTGCTTCAGTTTGTGTTGCTTGGTGTTAAATGACTTTGAACATTAGGCACACTGCAAAGAGTTGATGCTGTTTGTTTTCAAGTAATATCTTAAAACAGTGAGATAGAAACAAAGTAATGGTATAATATTATCTATCATGGTTGATTTTTATGTGTTGCATCTCAGCTTTTATCTGTGCACACTTTTAGTCACACACTTTTATGTGGGCCATTATGTATGTATAATTTTCTCCATTCCTAATCAATATAAGCTGCCATAATTGGTAATAATTGCTTCTAACATTGCTTCAAATTCAACATGCCAATACCGTTTGACTGAAGGTGCAAAAGCACTGAGTGCTTAGACCACTTTTTTCATTTATATTTATCAGTATTCCAATATCATACATGATACCTGTAACAAAAACTTAGATGTACTGGTAATGATTAAAACTGCTTTTGCATAACAATTCTTCACTTTAAGCTTAAGAAACTTTGAACTAAAGTTGTTTATTATGCCAGACAAGTAATAGAATTTTAGAGCTAAATTGATATGAAACTTGGAATGTATTTATAGCCTTCTTGTGTTGTATAAAATTACAATTAAAGGACAGATTTGTATACACTGTAACTTATCAAGCATGATCATGACTTACTCCTGGCAAGACTAGTAATAATGTGAGTGTGGTTTTAATGTTACTGTTTACATGGATGCATTAATGGAGCCAGCAAACTTTGGCAGTTAAAGTGGAAGTGGTGATATTTTCCATACATATTGGTAATGTCCATGGTTAGATTCATGATTGGGATACTTTTGTTTTGAACAAGCTTAGCATGTGGGTTAATGGACTTGTTTATTTAAGCAACAATTTAGACCAAGTCATTATTTAAAGCTATTGTTTGACTAGCATCAGGTGAACCATGGGTGCCAACCTGTTTGGTTTATAATTTTGCATGCAGTAAGCTACAGTATTAGTGTTATACAATGTCATTAACCATTATATTTTGACTTGCGGTAGTATTTGCAGTGCGGTGCAACTAGTTTACAAATTTTTTGCAGTGCGGTATGCGGACAGAATTGAGCGGTGCGGTGCAGTTTGCGGACAAAAATTTTGCGCACCGCACCATCTCTACACTAGACACCTGCAGCTGCCGTTTTCGGTGCCACAAAGCCGTAGAAAGCTTGCGGATGACCTTTTTTTTTTTTTTTTTGAGGATGCCATGAAATCTCAGAAAAAGATGCCTCCGCCAGCACGATAATCTTTTTTTTTTTTTTGGAGAAAGTCAAAATTCTGGCAAAAAATTTTTGCACCTCTGATCGAGAACCCTCAAGAGCTGCGGCATTTTCACACTGAGTTCAGAACTTTTGCACTATTTCCGGCATTTAGGCAGGAGGTAAAAAGTTAGAGAGAACACTGACTGGCGCTACACTTACATTAACTGCATTGCACTGGCATCACTAAGCATGGACACCATATAGGCTATGACCATGACATTACATTAATTTTTTCAATTGGCTTTCAAATGTTAAAAATCTAGTTCTTTCAAAGGGCTCTAAACACGTGCGAATTGTAATCCAATGGCATTAAAATAGCTAGTTTTTCAAAAAATCGTCTAGCAGCTGGGGGCTTTGCCCCCAGACTCCGTCTCTGATGCACTTGAGTTACACTATGACCATGACATTACATTAATTTTTTCAATTGGCTTTCAAATGTTAAAAATCTAGTTCTTTCAAAGGGCTATAAACACGTGCGAATTGTAATCCAATGGCATTAAAATAGCTAGTTTTTCAAAAAATCGCCTAGCAGCTGGGGGCTTTGCCCCCGACCCCGTCTCTGATGCACTTGAGTTACACCAATTTGCTCCATAGGTGGGCAAGTTAATGCAAAACATTAGCTTCGTTAACCACTAGTCTGTTAACAAACTTCACACCTCCGTTAACGTTAATCCGTTATTTTCAGCTTTAATTAACGGAAGTTAGTAAAGTCCATTAGTTCGTTAACATTTTGCATGTAATTTACATTTCGTTTTATTCACTCGCTTCTATTACACGTATTGACTCTGTTGAGCAGATTGTAAGGAAATATTTATTGCTATGGTGGTCTTTTTGTGTTTTGGAAGTTACATTTTACAGTCTTGTCTAATTTCATGATAATAATAAGTTCAAATGCACTAACAAAGCTGCGATCGGAAAATCTTTGGAAATTGCGAACAGCAATAATTAATAGACCTCTGAGGCTGCACCTTATTATTTGTCACAAAAAAGAGCTCTTTTCTTCGCTTTCTTCTATAAAACTCGTGCTAATACGCAACAAGTGTTACCAGTGCAAACTGGTTTGTACCGGTACGATGAATGAATGGTGCAAGATATTAACGATAAAAACCTTAACAGAAGTTAACAGAACTAAACGGAAGTTACTTTAGTCCATTAACAGAACTTAACGGAAGTTAATTTAGTCGGTTAACATAAAAAAACTTTTTAACGGATTAACGAGTTCAAGAAAAAGTTAGCTTCGTTATTAACGGACTTATGCCCACCTATGATTTGCTCCATAGGTCTTCCAATCTACAGCAAAATCCTGGTTGTGTGCCAAACACAGGCCACTGCTTCTGATCTTCCAATCAACAATATCATTCACTGTATCTTTGTCCCACAAAAAGTTTCTCTTTCGAAAATTTTTGATGACGTCATTGTATGTAATTTGTGGTCCCCCCAATCAAAATCCTTGCTTCGCCTATGTCTAAGGTGACCAAGGATGGCAGTACGGTATGGTACGTTGGTACGGTACAGTATGCCTTAATTTTCGCTAATAAATACGGTACTCCTTTTTTGTGATGGTACGGTTTCGGTACATTGGTATGGTGTGCCTTTTTTGTAATGGTATGGGTACGGTACGTTGATACGCTGTTTGAATTAAAAATCCCAGACATTTCGCACATTGCGCCGGTTTTTTGTATGCAGAGGCAAAAGACAGCTGAAGCCGACGTTAAATGTGTGAATTGAAATCGCTGATTTATAGGCTAGTCATTTCAAAGTCAGTTAAAGTTGCAAGTAGTAAAAAGCAAGAATGGCAGTACAGTACGGTACATTGGTTCGCCTCAATTTTTGCTAAGAAGTATGGTACGCTGGTACAGTACGCCTTTTTTGTAGTGGTACTGGTACGGTACGCTTCAAAAATTGAACTGAAGTATGGTACGCTGGTACGGTACGGTTGAAGGTGCGAGGTATGTAGTACGCAAATTCAGCAGGTACCGTACCGTACTGCCATCCTTAAAGGTGACCATATATTTTCACCTCCAGAAACAGAAAAGGAGGGCATATGCAACAAGTTGTTCGAAAAGAGGACAGGTCCGAAAAACGGTAAGCAGCCATAGGTGGGCACAAGTCCGTTCATTGTTAATCCGTTAATAACGAAGCTAACTTTTTCATTAACTCGTTAATCCGTTAAAAATCTTTTTAATGTTAGCGGACTAAATTAACTTCCGTTAAGTTCGATTAACTTCTGTTAAGGTTTTTATCATTAATATCTTGCACCATTCATTCATCGTACCGGTACAAACCAGTTTGCACTGGTAACACTTGTTGCGTATTAGCACGAGTTTTATAGAAGAAAGCGAAGAAAAGAGCTCTTTTTTGTGACAAATAATAAGGTGCAGCCTCAGAGGTCTATTAATTATTGCTGTTCGCAATTTCCAAAGATTTTCCGATCGCAGCTTTGTTAGTGCATTTGAACTTATTATTATCATGAAATTAGACAAGACTGTAAAATGTAACTTCCAAAACACAAAAAGACCACCATAGCAATAAATATTTACTTACAATCTGCTCAACAGCGTCAATACGTGTAATAGAAGCGATTGAATAAAAAGAACTGTAAATTATATACATGCAAAATATTAACGAACTAACGGACTTTACTAACTTCCGTTAATTAAAGCTGAAAATAACGGATTAACGTTAACAGAGGAGTGAAGTTTGTTAACGGACTGGTGGTTAATGAAGCTAATGTTTTGCATTAACTTGCCCACCTATGTAAGCAGCTAACCAAATTTTTATTCCTTTTTAGAGATTTTCTCAGGACTTGCAGTCAATTGAAGGTTTTTGACCTGCTGACTTTTTTCTGTTTCTTTTTTTTTTTTTGTCTTCACCGCACGTAAAAAGATCTAAATGGTAAAAAGGAGGACATTTGGGCATTATTTAGTGCATAGGCTGCTCGGACGATCAATCACATTCGATTAAAAAAGAGTACATGTTCTCCAAGAGGAGGACATATGGTCACCCTAAATATGCGTATATAATTCACTTTGACCAGGCGTGTAGCTAGAAATCTGCAATGGTGGGGGGGCTGTTGCGGGGATCTGGGGCCAAAAAAAAGGTCAAATCCTAAATCTGAAACGAATTTTCTGCCAAAATCTGCAAAAGGTCTTCACCTAAAATTGGAACGATTTTTCTGTCCGGTTTCAGCTGAAGATAAAAAAAAAAACGATTTTTCTATCCGAATTCGGTTGCAGATCAAAAAAAGAAAGTCTTCACCCAAAATTGGAACAATTTTTTTCGGACCATATGCAGTTGTAGACCAAAAAAAGGTCTTCACCTGTGATTGGAATGACTTCTCTGTCCAAATTAAGTTGAAGGACCAAAAATCAAAAAGAAAAGTTTCCACCTAAATTTGAAAATCCCTGTGGGGGCTATTTTTTATTCCAGTACGGAGGTTGGTCTAAAAAGTGCTGAGAACGTGGTATTTTCTTGGCCTTGACCTCGAAGCCTCAAGTCCTCGAAAATTGCCTTGTCCTCAACTCGAGGACAGCACTATTTTTGAACCGTTGAAATTTCGTTGGAAAACGCCAGAAACCTTGCAGGAAATTTGCAAAGATCTTTTTTTGGTTTCCTCAAGTAGAGATCACCTAAAAAAAATTTTGAAGACTTTTTTTGCCTGAAAAAAATTTTTGAAGACCTTTTTTTTTGAGATCGCCTGAAAAAATGTTTGAAGACCTTTTTTTTGGAAAACACTTGCGTCTGTGTCCTTGGTCCTTGACCTCGAGAGGTCTGTCCTGGGCCTCCAAATTTTTTTGTGTCCTTGGCCTTGGCCTCGAGCCTTGTGTCCTCGACTCCACCTCTGCTGTCTTTCACTACCTCGTCCTACAGCTTAGTACGTGAGTTGAAGACCAAAAAAAGTCTTCAGGCCGGAAACCCACTTTTTTCCGCAATAAGCCTTGAGCACACTACACTAACATATAAGCCTACTGTGAAAAAAAGGTCTTTACTTCGGGTGCCCACAAATTTCCACGGATTTGGTCGGATGACTATCGTTTCTCTTTTTGGGCAATGAAAATATGGTAGCCTTAGTATATTGGGCCTCCAACATGATTACAGTAACTTCCCGGTTTAGTGCACAACTTGATCCGGAGATGGCTTTGCGTACTTATGCGGGAAGTACATAATTAAAAGTTTTTGTGACCCAGGCCCATTGCACGTACAATATGTGTGCAATGCACGGCCTGTATGATTGCGTGCACGGCCAGTACGTCCGTAAATGCGTGAACTATGATACAGTACAGCACAGCGTTTGCATTTGTTGCGTCAAAAACTTCTTTGTTCTCTCGACCAAGGATGGCAGTACGGTACGTAGGTACGGTACGCCTCAATTTTTGCCAAGAAGTACGGTACGCTTTTTTTGTAATGGTACGGGTACGCTACGTTGGTACGGTACGCCTTTTGTGTGATGGTACGTTGGTACGCTGTTTGAATTTCAGAATTTGCCTACTAAACGTTTTATGTGCAAAGTGCGGCCGTCAATGAAGATTCGTGCGACCGTGCCCGACGTGCATATAGTCTAGGCTATTCTCAAGTAATGATTATTATAGCCTGGTAATTTGTCGTTAAAATTGCATTATAATGTCACAAGTCACACTCACAACAGTCACAAGTATGACCAATTGTGATGTCATAACTATTGTCCATAGGTGCTAGGGCTATCGTGGCATGTCATATTTTAAAGAAAAATTTGAACGGAAATAACTGCGATACTTTAGCTCATGGTGTACAATAGTACAGGCCATTTCCCATTTCATCGTGCAAGCGTTGACTGAAACTGGAGGAGGCTATGAAATTTTCCTTTGTGTTTTCGGCTTCGCCTCTGTGACAAATTGATGAAAGCAATTGAACCATAACGCGCGTCATCCTAAAATGACCAGAAAATCCATTAATAACAATTGTTCGAATGCCGTGTTAGAATTTTCTCGGTTCTACAGAGTCAGCAAGCAGCAGTCTTACATATAAAGGAACTGTAATACAAGTTAGTTAACTGTTGAATAATTTTGGTTAAATGAAAGACAGTTTTAAGTTAAGTGATACAGAACATCTGGACATCAGTAAAAATTAATTGAAACTAAAATGTGTTGTAGAAATTTATTCACTTCCGTTGACAATCTAAATTTTGAGGTTGAGAATTTAAAGTCTGCAAACGAAAACATAATTTTCGCTATAGCAGTACCGCTAAGACTTTGCATACAGTCTATAACTTATCACATTATATTCTCATATGTACATTGTTCTTTATGATCGTTTTGTAGTTCTTATACTTCTTAATGTAAACAATTGTTAAGATTAAACCAGTAGTTTATTGGTATTAATTCCTTCAGGAGCACTGGTAGCCGTGGAAAAGGGGATATGACATATGAGCGCCAAATTAGCAAAATTCACAACATGCACTTTTTAGCGATGAAGGCATAGGAACACAACGAGAGTTTAATTATAGTGCGTTTGCGCTCAAAATTCAGGCAATTCCGTAGTGCGGTTTCGCATAAAAAATATGTCGATTTGACAGAACATCAAATAAAATGTCTTCCGGAATGTAGTTTTGTTACAATGGTATAGTTACGATATGTTGAATGAACACTAGAACAGAATAGACCTTTGGCAATAGGAATGTTAAAGTCTGATGCAGATAGTTTTTATGCATTCTGTGGAGATGCAGATAATTGTTTAATAAACTTGGCGAAAGTTTAATAAATGCGATTTTTGAAGCAGGAAAGACGAAAAGTATTTTATTTTATTAACTTGAATTGCATTGATTAAATTAAAAAATTAATATATATATAACGTTTTTTGGATGGGATGGATCAAAAACAGTAGCGTAGCCAGGGGGAAGGGCGAGGAGCTATAGACTCCCCCTCATTGGCCTGCGACCAAAATGCAGAATAAAGGAAATACCACGTTTTTAGCACTTCTGAGATTGTATTTTACACTGGAATAAACTCAAAAAATGATTTAAAGCATAACTTGAAATGTTTACTTAGGGGGCTAATTTGTCAAAAATAAAACTTATAAATCAGAAAAAAATTTGAAAAATAGCCAAAAATTGGCATTGAATTTTGATCGCTTATTGAAAAATGCTTAAGGTGGGAATTATCAAAAAATATATAAGTTCAGGAATGTGGGAAGGGGACTTTTTGGTATTACTGTAGTTAATTACCAATCACTTCTCTCAAACTTCTTTCCTTTAGCCCCCCAAATTATATCTTTCTCTATAAAATATAGACGAAACAGATTACTCCTTCAGAGTTTTATTGAACTACCGGTATTGTATTTTACGATTTATCAGCTTGTAAATAAGAGAACTGAAATTCTACCAATAGCTATCTCCCACATGGCCCATATATGCAACTAGTATAATCATGTTTTCGCATTGCTAATTTCTATGCCACGTTTCAATAGCATTAATTTCTATCAAAATAGGCCTAAAATTAAGATATTTTTCCCAAAAAAATACAAAAATTTCGAGCGCTGTGCCTCCAACAGCTGGGGGCTTTGCCCCTAGACCCCCCAGCCTGTGACAGATGGGGGCTTCGTCCCCACACCCCCAAATCTCTTTAACAGTCCTCAATTGCAAATTTTTGGCTACGCGCCTGATCAAAAACATGCCGAACAAAGTTTGCGCGAGGTCAAGAACAGAAATCATCACCAATTAAATTTGTGATTAAATACAATTTGTGCTTATAAATTTTATCATCCCCCCAACAAATTTTCTGGATTCGCCACTGCAAGGATGGCAGTACGGTACGTAGGTACGGTACGCCTCAATTTTTGCTAAGAAGTACGGTACGCTGGTACGGTACGCTTTTTTGTAATGGTACGGGACGTTAGTACGGTACGGTTCAAGGTGCGAGGTACGTAGTACGCAAATTCTGAACGTACCGTACCGTACTGCCATCCTTGCTCTCGACCATTGTTAGTCTTTTTAAACAATGCCAGTTTATGATAACCAGCTTTCTAGGCTGAGATCTTTCTGTTTTGCTAGAAGCCTACTGAAGAGTGTACAATTACCGTACGTACGGTACTCTACTACAACCAAGAGAAGTCTTTTGAGATTAGTTTTCTTGTTCCCATCATGTCAAGTAAACGTTTAGCAAAGTGCTCGAGGTTGAAGATCAGTTGCAGTGTCCGCTGTCCAGTCTGAGTCTTGTAGTAACAAGCGGGAGATGATTATCATAGGCTAAGCTAAAAACCATATTTGAGTGCTATTAACAAAAACTGATGCAGGTGACATTGCAAGTCAAGCAAAAGAGGATGGAAAACATGCGCCAGCTAACTTTGCACCAAATACCGGTAACGAAGCAATGATTAAATATCGCACTAGCCTACCCATTAGTCATTACTCATTACTGTATTGTATTTCATCATGCTACAGTTTGTTACTGCATGTAAATTTTTGTTTGAAATAAGAAAAAGTTGAAACTAAGTTTTTTAAAGAATTTTTTCTTACTTTTGTGGGATGCATAGGCTACTTAAACGGGTGCGTACTTAACCAGGAGGTTACTGTAATTAAAACAAAAATTAAGCTAGATAGAATACCATAGATATAAATAGAATACCAACTTACTCATTCCAGATTCTGAACAAATCATTTGGCTACTTTTTGAACAGACCAATGAATTGAAAATACATCTAAAGCAATTAAAATAGGCTATTTGAATAGCCTAGGTCTAAATAATGAGAAAGTGGCTGGTGTTACTATACGTAATGGCCATAAAGAGAATAAAAGAGAGCAGAGAGTGAGCGCTCACTTGCTCATTTACTCTGTTTTATTTTTTAAATTATCGTTTGGATGGTGGTTTGGTTAACATTAGGGTTAAAACTAGCCTAGGGTTGGAGTTTTAGGTACCGTAGGTTTAGGGCTGAGTTTGACCCAGGATAGTTCTGCCTTATTCTTGCATAACGTAACAGCAGTCTCTGCCAATAAATAAACCACAGTATTTGGTGTCTTGTGTAGCCTCTGGTATATTATGCCCTCTTTCTACTTTAGGACTTCTAGTTTAGGTCATTAGTGATTAGCCTATTAAATTGTTAGTAACAAAAACACCAAATTTTTAAATAGATTTTGCATACTTAGGATTGTTAAGTGTAAGTACCTATGATTGTAAAACATTTTGAAAATATTTGCTTCTATAGGCAAAATAGCTCCTGTCTAAGTAATTATAAATTAGTCAAAGGCTGCTGTTACATTATATGTAACTGGTAAGAATAAGAAACTTGCAGACTTGCTATACTAGCCTTAACCCCAACCCTAAATTTAGCTCTAAAACGCTAACCCTAACATTAATCCTACCTCAAACTCAAAATCTAACCCAAACCCTAACGATAATTTAAAAAACAAAAAAGAGTAAATGAGCTCTCACTCTGCTCTCTATTTTTGTTTTCTGTTATGGGCATTATGTAAGGTAATGCATAAAACTTAAATAAATTATTAGCTTAAAGTATACCATGATTTCTATAAACACCATCAACTTTAGAAAATAAATTTGAGGGTTTGGTACCTTTGGCCAATTGAGCCTTTAATTGATCAGAAAGCAACTTCTTGTCCTAAAAAGAAATGAGTTTTTTTGCTACGGATTACTGTTACATTATGTGCTAGTTATTTAGCATTATTGTAAGCTTTCAAGTTGTGTGATCATTATGCTCAAGTTCATTGCTGAATGGTTTTTTATTGTGAAATGATGTTTATAATCAACACCAGTTTTATGACCAAATGATCGAAACGATTCGGTTTTAGGGATTATTGGTTTCGAATTTTAAAATGCTCATCTGTTTTTTCATAGGAGTTAAGAAAATAATAGATGATACACTTTTTAAATTATAAGAACATTAGGCTCATTTTTTCTTAAAATTTAAGAACAATGCCAGCATGAGCATGAAAAAAATAATTAGAAACACTGGCTAATACAACTCATTTTAAGTAATGGGAATCAGCAGAGTTTTCTTGAGTTTTTCTATTGCGTCATTATTATAACAGTAATCATGATCTATAACAAAATAAACTTCCATGATCTATAACAAAATAAACAAAATAAAGATCTATAACAAAATAAATCATGATCTATAACAAAATAAATTCAAATTCCAAAGCCTTCATTATCACATTCATCTTCTTTCCTCAAAACATGTTTACATTCTTTCCTGTAAACATGACATAATAATATGAAATGCTATCTTTCCTCAAACATGACATTTCACTACTTTACTCTTGCTTTTGCCATCCTATCCAAAAACTTCTTTACACCCAACATGTCCATCCACTCCTTGGTGTTTCCTCAATCTATTAGCTTCTCTCTACACATCACTCTTTCTATTTTTCTCAAAATTGCCATTCTTTTTCTCTTAAGCACCACGTTTCACTTTAATGCAACATACTGATCTTACCAACTTCTATAAACCTTCCTTTTCATCTTTAATGAAAGCATTTTGTCTTTGAGTATTTCACCACATTCTCTGAACTTCATCCAGCCTACTCTTGTTCTGGCTGTTAATGCTGATCACATCCACCAGTTGCATTCAATCTCTCACCTAGATAAGAAAACCTGGTAACAGTTTCATTGCCATCACATCGTATTTCGACTAGTTTCTTCAAATTCTTTACCATACTTTCACACTTCTTGCAAACAAATCTTAAGCCAAATATACTGTAACCTTCTTCAATTGTCATATCTGTGCATCTTGGGTGGATCCACTTACCTCATGCTGTGCAACTCATCGAATTAGACACCATTCTTGTTCCACACATGCTGCATAGATCAATCTTATTGTCTTAACGTTTCTTTCTCCATCTCACTCACCATCAGGTTTGTTTTCCTAAGGTTGACCCTCATTCCTTCCTTTTTTAATCTTTTCAACCCACCATTATTTTTAAAATTTTGATATATCATCTCTAACTTTTTTTTAAAAATAGTAATTTGTTTAGGGGTTGCTGTATTTAATTTCATATTTTTGCTCAAAAGTGCGTGGGCGCGACCCCTAAAATGTCTTAAAATAATCATATCTCAACTTTTGGTTAACATAAGGAGCTGGTTTTGGGCTTAAAAGAACTGTAGTAGCCAAGTTTATATTAGTGTTGTGTGCATCATTAAGTTAAAACATGTGTATTTTTTGAGTTATTACAAAAAAAGGTTGATAATTATTCAAAAATGCACACTTCACCAATGTGATTGGTGTGCCTAATATGCCATGAGCACACCAACTTTGATTTGAAGCACATCATAGCAATATCTTTGTACATGAAATAGTTTAATGCACCTCTAGCAAATATTGTTCAAGCATGACTTTCATAAAACTCATGATCAACTCATTTGGTTAATGTCAAAAACCGCCATTTACTCGAGGATTGTTTTCTCTTGCATTAGTTTGGTAGCCAATGACGATTATTTTTGGCAATTTGCAGAATATTCTGATAGCGTTGTTCAATCTTAGCAGCAGTTAAAAAGTCTGTACCAAGCTTTACTCCCTGCTCAGCACAATCATTGACACATTTTAGATAGTTGACAACTTTTAAGCCATCTTGATATGCTGCTGAGGTTTCCCATTCTTCAACAAGCTTATCCACAAAGGCTTTATCCCTCAGTATTGAAAAAAACTTGCCAGAGTCTTGAACAATAATATTAGAAAGCTTTAATTCAGTAAAATCTATGTTTAATTTAAGAAAAGCTGATTTTCCAAAACTAGTTCCATGACGACTTCAATAAGTTTTGTTTTCATCAAAATTTTTAAGCAATTCAGGCAACTCCTATTTTTCTTCAGTGGTGACTTTATCAGAAAACAATAACAGTGGCATGATCTCTTCTACAAGATACCAAAAATGGTTGCTGAAAGATTTCTCGACAGATTTTCCATCAAGAGCATCAACATCTCTTTCATACCAAGACATTTCTTTCAATAAACAAATGTCATAAATTGGCGTAAGATGCAACGACAGGTGCTGTGATCCACCACGGAATGTAAACAAACAAGACAAACTTAACAAACTGCTTGACTTTACTAAGTTGTCTCTTGCCAAAAATAGCACCCTTAGATAGTTCTTTTTCAGTCAGATCACTCAGAAGAACCATTTTGATACTATGCAGAATTTTAGACATCCATCTTGCCTTGCTCATTGCTCCTGGTCTTGAAATGAAAACTGCTTTTTGAAGAGATCTTCAAAGCTTTCAAGTTCCAGATAAAAAATGGGCTAGCGCAACAAGTTTTTTGTAGTCACCTCGGATAAAAACATATGAATTGTTGGAGCGAATCTTGTCTTTGAGAAGATTTTTGATATCACTCTGTTTATAATTGCTGATTGAATCGAGGTTGATGTCACGCTTGACACAATCAAGATTTGTGTACAAAAGTAGTGAAAAATTGTCTTGAAATCGACTAAAAATGGATATCGGTACTTCCGGAGCTTTGTAAGTTGAAAAATGTTTAGATCTTCCCAAATACAATGAAAAATTGTCTCTCCAATGTGGTGCCTGCATGCTAGCCAAAGAAGTGTCCTGTCTAGCTCCTTCTAAAGACTCACGCATGCTGCTGTTTTGTGACCAGTCCAACAGTTTCGCACTTGTACTTACTACCAATTGTCCCATACTATTTGATGATTTGGATGGTAATGGAGGAACTCCCAACAATTTGGTTCCAGCAATGCCTGAAAAATAGTGCCGTAACGGTTCATTTATTATCTTTATGGTATAAGTGTAACTATTGCAAGTTCTAAGCTCATTACAGTGCGTAGTACAGTACAGTAAATTTCACCACAGCACTTTAAACTGTTGTCCTTGCATAAATTGGTTATTATTTTACATTAGATGCTTTATCACACCTTTTCACAGCTGTTTGTCTACAATTAGGCTAACTGTATAAAATTTGCATTAGTTATTGTTGGAATGTGACTTTCAAAAGTCGATTTTGTTTTGGATTTGCAATAAGCTTTTCAGACAGAACTCTTCAGTTGTGATCTCTATCTGATTTGGTATGTGGTGAGCAGGATTGTTTAAAGACCAAATGCACGAAGGAGAAATGCTCTCCACAGTAAAGAGAAATGTATTTTTATGAGATTGCACAATAGCAAGAAGAAATACATTCTATTCAGTGACAGCAGGCTCTGATCTTATCGAAACAGTTGACGAGTAAATATGAACAGCTTTTGGCTGCACAAATTTGTTTTTTTCCGTGAAATATAAACCGCTTCCAACAGGCTCAAGTGAAACTGAGAGTGAGCTGGGGTTAGGATTTTAAACCGCAAATCAAAATAGTTGCATGCGCCCTGATTGCATTCCCACAAATTAACGTTGGCCAATTGCTGTCTGGTTCGAATTGAGCCTTACTTTTTGCTTTGCATTTTCTATTTGGCTGGGGTCTGGTTGGTTGGGATCAGTGGGTTCCCTGTTCTTGAGTAAGAGTGGCTCTTTACCTTATTGCTTTTGGAACATGTTGCTTAATGCGTTCCTAAAGCCTTTGAGTTGTGCAATCTACGTATCGACTATCACAGTGGCACACGTATTCATAAATAACCATACTTCTTTGATTGGCATGTAGCATGCATTGGCTTGAGAAAATCGAGCGTAGTGACACTGTTTTGTAGCAGTTTTGCACAGCACTTTTGATTTGATGTTCTAATTGCTGAGAAGCTGAGTCTATCCACGGGGCTCTAAGGTACACTGGACACTTCTGGTCCAAAGGGTTTGGCTGTAGAAAATTGTGCAATTTTCTTGGATATGTGCTTGAGCACTATATCTTCTGGGTACCCATTGTCAAGCAAGATCTTGTTGATAAAATCAATTTCTTGCTAAGCTTGTTTTTTGTACATATCTTAAGTGCTCTGTGTAGCAGCATGGCGATTAGGTTCGTTTTCTGTTTTCGTAGCTGAAGGATTTCCCGCGGATGTATTGACCCTGAAAAAGTGGGATTTTGGTATACACTGGTCTTTTTCTGGTCAGTAAGCCCTCCGAAAACCCACTTTTTCAGGTCAATACATCCACGGGGAATCTTTCAGCCTGCGAAAACAGAAAACGAACCTAATCGCCATGCTGCTACACAGAGCACTTAAGATATGTATGAAAAACAAG